>CM029017.1:145178175-145528845 GCA_016801055.1 Panax notoginseng
CGAAAAAATGAAATTTTCTTCTTTTCGTCCAAAATATCTATTCTGGATACTAGCTTTGATTGTATCCATGTTTTGATCATTCTTGAATTTTACTTCACTATGATTATTTATAAGGTATGTTTGGACATGGATAAATCGAAATACAATTCTTAATATTTGTTATTTTGTTTCACTGGATTCGTTTTCCTTTAAAATATTTTCATCATCCTCGTCTTAAATGATGATATAACTGAATATCTTTGACCTGTAGTGCACAGATGAATGATTTCTGATGATGATCTTTGGCCCGTAGTGCAAAAGATGAACAGGTGTTGAGATAACATGACCAACTGATGAATATCTTTGGTCTGTAGTGCAAAGATGACTATTTGATTCAAGATATTTTATTGATTGATGTTACAGGGATAAAATGTTGATGATGGGCTTTTAAATTCATAATAATCGTAGATTTCATTCTCTACGTAACTCTTCTATGAATTATTATTTTTCCGCTGCGAATATTGATTTAAAACTTGTTGTCTATTGTATTCTATTTAATTTTTCCCTGTTGAAGACTAACGATAATTTGTTGTATATTATCTTAGTCAAAATATTCTTTACTGGGCTAGTTGAGCTCACCCTTTTCCTTTTGTTCTATTTTTCTTCTCAGGAGGCGAGAATGTAGCGAGTACTAGTCGGGGTATGGAATGATGGTTCAAGACAGTTATTTTAGTATCCTCCCACTATTTTGTAAAATAGTGTATCAATAATATAATGAGGACTTATTGAGTATGAATACTGTCTAGATGACAATATTTATATTTAAACTCTCAGTATATGTGTGGTCGTAGTTTTGCACGACAATTGTAATAATAAAGGTGTAGTTATTTTTCTGTACCATGTATTTGGCGACTCAGAATGGGTTGGATGGATTGGACCTATTTTGGGGGCGTCACAGTTGGTATCAGATAAGTAAAGAGCCTCGAGCCTCTATCTGGGGGACATCCTGTGATAGGGAATGGACCGAAGCCAGACTCTCCATAGGGGACGCCGTTCTGCGAGGCAAGCTGATAGGTACCTTTGTGAGGTGCTGACACATGATGGTGTTCCAATGTCACAGTTGGTATCAGAGCTTAGGGATATATCTCCGGCGAAGATCGGGGAATAGAACTAGGAGGGAAGAGACGAGTAAATCCTTCGCATGTGTCCTACCTAAACTTATTTGTTGGTCGGTCATTATATAGGGGTATTATGATTGTTAATTTATTTAATTAACCTTTATTTTATGGCAGTATTTGAGAATATCGACTGAGAATGTTAACAGTGGAGTAAATGAAACCGTGGAGACGCTGTACTCACCAACGAGGAGAACGTGCAATAGGCTGGCAAGGTTCCTCCTGTGAACAACACCACTGAGCAGACGATGAACGATGAGATGTTTAGAAGCTTTTTGTGATTCATGCAAAACCAGACGAAGGAGATTCCTGTTCAAAATATAGGAAGAAACAATGGCAACGCACAGCTGGTCACAGCCAAGCAGTTCAAAGAGTTGGGACCACCAAAATTCTGGGGAAAGCCAGATCCGATTAAGGCGGAGACATGGGTCAAGCAAATTACCAAGATATTTGATGTCGGGAGGAATTTTATAAAAAGGAGATTCAACAATGATAACGAAGACGTCAACACCAGCAGCAACTGGTTCCAAGGGAGGAGAACGACCACCGGTCATATGCTATAAGTGCAGAAAATGATGGACATATCAGCCCCAAACTGTCCACAACAGTTTAAGGTATGTTATAACTTTGGAAAGGAAGGACATATCGCTCGAGATTGCACTGTAGCGAAACCAGTCAACGGGGGTGGTGACGCAAAAAGTTGTCCCAGAAAAGTCAAAGTCAACGGTTCCCTGGAAGAGCGTTTTTCGTGACTGGACAGAATGCGAGGAACCCGAACGAAGTTAGCACGGTTAGTTAATTATAAATTTTTGCGAAGTCTATACCTTATTAGATACCAGTTCTACCCATTCATTTTCTCTCCTGCTTATACTCAACGTTAAAATTGACTCCGGAGAAAATTAGACTTTGACTTATCTGTTGAAACTCCGGTAAGGAGAAACTTTCGTTACATCCACTGTTTATAAATATTGTTTTGATCCAAGTTGGCACCATCACATTACCTGTTGATCTTATCTCTTTAAAGATACTTGCTTTTGATGTAATTTTAGGAATTGATTGGTTAACTCTCATCATGCCAAAATTGATTGCTTTTCGTAAGGTTGTAGTTTTTCATATTCCTAAGCAACCTGTTATTTAAATTCAAGCAACCCAAAACCATTGAAGTTAAACCTCTTTCATATCAAGCCGTAAAGTCATTCGTTTATTGAAAAACGGATGTCAAGCTTTCTTAGCTATGTTATGGAGTTGAACAAAAATACGTCAGATTTGAATGATATTTCTATTGTTAGTAAATCCCTGACGTATTTCCTGAAGAATTTCTTGGCCTACGCGTGATATTAAATTTTGTATCATCTTTGAATCTGGTACAAAACTCACTTCTAAAATCTCATATCGAATGGCTCCTATTGAACTTCAGGATTAAAAATCTAACTGTAGAAGTTTATACCCGAGCTTTATCTGGTGACTTCCTTTAATGCACTGAATCCAACTCTCCGTAGGGACACACCATATTCGTGCGGTAGTAAACTGATAGTGTCATTGTGACGTGCTATCCAAGATTGGGATATGAGTCACAAGTGAGAGCAACCTAAGTCAGTAATCGAAATACATAGCTTTCTAGGCTTAGCTGTTATTATCAGAGATTTGTAAAAGGATTTTCTCCGAATCGCTACTCCATTAACTCAATTGACTCGAAAAGATACAAACTTCGAATGGACCGAGGAATGCGAGAGAGCTTCCAAGAATTCAACATGCGACACCGACGTTGGCTCGAGCTGTTAAAAGATTTTGATCATACCATCCAATACCCATCCTGAAAAAGTGAACGCGGTAGCTGACGCATTGAGTAGAAGCATATTCAGGAACGAGTGCGATGATGTCAAGTATATGTGTAAATCAACTTTAATCGATAAAGTTAAAGTTGCTTAAGCCACAGATCGGGAGCTGATGCGTATGAAGAAAAAGTACAAAAGGTGCTATTTCGGAAGCAAGAATCGATGAAGAAGGAATACTTCGAGTCCAATTCAGACTTTATGTTTCTAACGATTCTGATTTGAAGTACAAGATCATGATGGAGGCACACAATACACCATTTGTAATCCATCTTGAAAGTACTAAAATGTATCGTGATCTTCGACATACATTTTGGTGGACCAATATAAAGAGAGAGATTGCAAAGTTTATCTCGAGGTGTTTAACCTGTCAACGTGTAAAGGCGGAGCATCAAGTGCCAAAGGGTCCATTGCAACCACTTGAGATTCTGAAATGGAAAGTGGGAACACATTACCATGGATTTTCGTTACGGGTCTTCCTACGGTTTCTCAAGGCATAAATGCTATTTGGGTTATAGTTGATAGATTAACCAAGTCTGCTCATTTTCTTGCCGATACGGAGACTTATTCCGTGAACGTCTTGCTAGTATGTACCTGAATGAGATTGTAAGGTTGCATGGCATGCCAGTATCCATAGTTTCGGATCGTGACCCAAGATTCACTTCAAGATTTTGGGTTAGTATGCAAAAAGCTATGGGCACGAATTTACGGTTCAGTTCGGCATACCATCCTCAAACGGACGGGAAATCAGAGAGGACTATTCAAACTCTGAAGATCTATTAAGACTTTGTGTCCTAGATTTCAAAGGGAGTTGGGATAAATACCTACCATTGGTGGAATTCTCCTACAATAACAGTTATCAGGCAAGTATAGGGGTGTGGCTCCATTTGAAGCATTTATGGACGAAAGTGTCGCTCTCAGTATGTTGGGATGAGGTGGGAAAGCAACGTTGTTGGGACCAGAGTTGGTACGAATAACTACATAGAAGATCTAAACGATTCGACAACGTATACAAACGGCACAAGATCGACAAAAGAGTTATGCAGATCTTCATCGAAAGGACGTGAATTTGATATTGGGGATCATGTATTGTTGCGAGTTACTCCATGGAAGGGAGTTACAGATTCGGGAAGAGAGAAAAGCTCAATCCACGATTTATGGTCCATTTCAGATTCTTGACCGAGTAAGAAATGTGGCCTATAGACTCGCGTTACCTCCAAGCATGTCTCGTGTTCATAACGTTTTTCACATATCTATGCTTGTAAATATGTGAAAGACCCGAACCACGTTATTGAGTTAGAACCAGACGAGATAGCCGAAGACTTAACGTACGAAGAGTACCTGTCAAGATCTTGGATAGGAAGGAGCATGTCCTACGCACGAAGTCATACCACAAGTTAAAGTTTTGTGGAGAAACCCTTGCTATTGAGGAAATGACCTGGAGTTGGAAACGGAAATGAAAGCGAGGTATCCTCATCTTTTCGAAACACCAGGTACGTATGTCAATTTCGAGGACGAAATTTCATAAGGAGGGGAGGTTAAGACCCCAAATTATTAATAAATAAAATTTAATTTCCTCTATTTATTATTCTGAAATAGTAAGGGTGTTTGATAGAATGTGGGGTTAGTTATGGGTAAAATGCGTAAATATTTTAAATAAGCAAGTGGTTATAAAATATTCATTGTTGTCGGGGAATATTCGCTTGGTCGTGGAATATTCTTACTGTCGGAGAATATTCGTACGACGGCGCAGTCTTTTGTGTGCCCCATAACGGAAAGCGATTGGATGAAGAAAACGACAAAAATAAGTTGTTTAATAAATAACGGTAGTTGTTACCGTTAATACTGTTGGAATACCCGTGGTTAAAATACAGTAATACGCGTTGTTGCACAGTAGCACACGGTAGCACCAATTATTGATTCTTACGTAAGAAGGCACTACTCAATAATGGTTACAGTAATTACTGTTCAATATTTTATTGATTAAATAATTGCTACGTTGATATTTTATAATTGTCACTACACAGTATTTTCTATTATCGGAGCAATAATTCATATTATCTGAATAATATTATTAGATAACATTATTGGCAATGTCTAGAAAGTTCTGTCTAAGGAGAGGTTTGGTCATCTAATTGCGCGCCAGTAAGGAGAAATCCTTATGGGAAAGCCCCCTCTTTCCTGGAAAGGCCTGGTTGCCAGTACTGTGATTCTGTAATATTATTTGTGTATAATTAATTATTGATTTATATGATGAGGAAAATATTAATTTTATGTGGATATAGATGGAGAAATTTTTAAATGTGACAATTGTTGAAAATAATTATTTATTTTTTTGATAAAAATTCATTTAAATATATTATTTTAATAATATATTGATGGTTATATTTTTATAATGAATGTGAGATATATGAGTATATGAGGAGGAAGAGTATTTTTGTGGTATTAAATGATTAACACATGTTTTGTGTGTTGGTGGACACAATTGTTGACCGAAAAAATTTATTATTGACTGTAAAATCGCCCGTTTATGATTTCGGTCAATTTTTGTTTGGAATTTGCTAAAACTTTCTTCTGCAAAGTTGTAGAGAATTGAATTTCCTATAAAAACTCGCGAGATTCAATTTTCTGATAAAAGGGCTATTTATTATGAATTATTGAAGTTCTGAAGTTCCGAAATAATTGATTTTTAGAAGTTTTATTTATTATTTTGAAGAAAAACGTTTTTTGGCATTTAAGTGGGCTAACATGTGATATAAATGGGCTGAGATCAGATGTCTAGAGGTGGGCTAAGGAAAATTTGATAAATATATTAATATTATATTAAATTTTCTGCTTTGGTGTTCTAAGCATTTTCCTATAAATAGGGTGCTTATGTTAGAATTGAAATCACACCAGAAACACAAGTTTCTCTCTATTTCTCTCTCTATATCGAGCGTATTTTGTGAGTATTTGATACTTTGAGTGTTGCTATACGGTGCAAGTTTTCTTCAGCACTATATCTAGTATTCCAGTCAGAAGTACCGTCTTTCCGAGGTATGGGATGTTATTTCTTCTTAAATGATATTATTTTCTTCAATATCATTATGCCGAAGTATTGATCTGAAGTTTTTATCAAATTTAGAACTTTTCATGTCGGGGTTACTATTCATGAGTTACTATTCACGAGTTACTATTCACCAAAAAATGAAATTTTCTTCTTTTCGTCCAAAATATCTATTCTGGATTCTAGCTTGATTGTATCCATGTTTTGATCATTCTTGAATTTTACTTCACTATGATTATTTATAAGGTATTTTTGGACATGGATAAATCGAAATACGAATCCTTAATATTTGTTATTTTGTTTCACTGGATTCGTTTTCTTTAAAATATTTTTCATCATCCTCAGTCTTAAATGATGATATAACTGAATATCTTTGGCCTGTAGTGCACAGATGAATGATTTCTGATGAATATTTTTGGCCCGTAGTGCAAAGATGAACAGGTGTTGAGATGAACATGACCAACTGATGAATATCTTTGGTCTGTAGTGCAAAGATGACTATTTGATTCAAGATATTTATTGATTGATGTTACAAGGATAAAATGTTGATGATGGGCTTTTAAATTCATAGATAATCGTAGATTTCATTCTCTACGTAACTCTTCTATGAATTATTATTTTCCGCTGCGAATATTGATTTAAAACTTGTTGTCTATTGTATTCTATTAAATTTTTCCCTGTTGAAGACTAACGATAATTTGTTGTATATTATCTTAGTCATAATATTCTTTACTGGGCTAGTTGAGCTCACCCTTTCCTTGTTGTTCTATTTTTCTTCTCAGGAGGCGAGAATGTAGCGAGTACTAGTCGGGGTATGGAATGATGGTTCAAGACAGTTATTTTAGTAGTCCTCACTATTTTGTAAAATAGTGTATCAATAAGTATAATGAGGACTTAATTGAGTATGAATACTGTCTAGATGACAATATTTGTATTTAAACTCTCAGTATATGTGTTGTCGTATTTTGCACGACAATTGTAATAATAAAGTTGTAGTTATTTTCTGTACCATGTATTTGGCGACTCAGAATGGGTTGGATGGATTGGACCTATTTTGGGGGCGTCACAGTTGGTATCAGAGCCATAAGTAAAGAGCCCCGAGCCTCTATCTGGTGACATCCTGTTGATAGGGAATGCACCGAAGCCAGACTCTCCATAGGGGACGCTGTTCTGCGGTGGCAAGCTGATAGGTACCTTTGTGAGGTGCTGACACATGATGGTGTCCAATGTCACAGTTGGTATCAGAGCTTAGGGATATGATCTCTGGCAGAGATCGGGGAATAGAACTAGGAGGGGAGAGACCCATGTCGAGGCCGAAGCGCACTCTACAAAAACCATGTCGAGGCCAAAGCACACTCAACAAAGACCCATCCGAGGCCGAATCTCACTCTACGAAGACAAAAAAAGCCATCTGAAGCCCTCCAGCCGAAGCCCCTCAAAGCTCGAAGACCAACCACGGAAGAGACCATCAAGAAGCGAGGTCATAAGGCCGAACTGATAGAAGTTGGCCAAATACTAAGCCTCACTCTACGAAGATGACCCACTCGAGGCCAAAGCTTACTCTATGAAGAACCTTCTTCCCTCAAAGCTGAAGTCCCACTATATGGAGGTGACCCCTACAAGGCTGAAGCTGCACTCTACGAAAGATCCATTCAACGAAGTCCTACACTACGAAAACTCTGCTAGGCCAAACTCCACTCTACGAAGCCCCATTCCACGAGACCCCACATAATAGCAACATCGGGCATACTCAACCCACCATGCTTCACAATTTTGAAATTGCTAGAGCACCAATTTCGAAATTGCTAGAGCACCAGATGAAGGAAGAAAGCCTTAGACTTCAGCTTTTGAAATCTAGCATAAGTGTGGAGACGACATTTGATGATATGGATAAGATCTCGAAGAATGACCCGTACAGGAGTAGCCTTGTTAGAGAAAATCCTAGAATTTTGCTCTTGCCAAATCCGATACACAACAGTAGCAAAGCCAAAAATAAGTAAACCATGTTTGAAATTGGGCCAGAGCTACAACAAAGAAAATCGGTAATTGAGGACCAACTTCGATTCATCCCACGCCAGCCACAACGTCTAAGGATAGCGACCAGTAGCTGAAAGGAAAATCTACATTGAAAAAAGAGATGTTGGAATGTTTCCCTTTTAGTAGAGCAGAGGACACAAAAGGGGTTCACTTCCATTACCAAACATAATAAGCCTGTCAATGGTCCGAAGCCCCTTATGGAAAACAAGCCAAAGAAGGAAAGAGTACCGAGGAGGCACCATATTATGCCAGACCATTTTATGCCACCCCACATGTAAACCAACTTTGCGGATGGAACACCAGAAAGTAGAAGTTTTTATGTCCTTAGCCTTAGTGCCATCCCAGAGTAGAGTATCCTGAGCATCAGAGTTACATATTCTAGACATGTCAAAAGAATTCCTGAATTCAATAAGATCATTATGGTTTGATGCTGGAAGAACCCAGTTGGAGTTAATGATGATTTGGCTAACAGAAGCCGCCGGCCCAAGGCCAGAGTTAATGATCAAGGGCGAATAGATAGACGTAGCTAGAGGAGAATGACCTAGACATGGGTCAAACCAAAGGCTAGTACAAGCACCATTACCGATAGAAAAGGAGATGTACCTGCAAGCAATAGGACGAAGATTGAGAACTTTTCTTCAGATCCAAGAACAATCCAAGGGAATAGGCATTATCCAGAAGAATTTGTTTTTAAGATGGACAACAAGCACCCACTTAGCCCAGAAAGAGGAGGAGGATGGAGATATGATCTGCCATAGATGCAACAGAATCTGAGCTTTGTTCCAATCTTCAAGGTTCTTGATAGCCAATCCCCCTTCAGCAAATAGGAGACATATCTTGCTCCAAGCAACTTTAGTGCCAGATTTACCCATAGAAGACCCTTTTCAGAGGAATCTGGACATAGAAGATTTCATATCTTTGATAGCCGAAGCAGGGAGAATAAAGTGGGTTGACCAATAGGCTTGGATAGAGTGGATGACCGATTTGATCAATTACAGTCTACCAGCATAAGAGAGGAATTGATTAGTCCAAGAAGTAATTCTAGATTTCAACTTTTCAAGGAGGGGTTGGCAGTCCGCAAGACTAAGTTTGGTTGTGATTAAAGGAACCCCGAGAAATTTTGCAGGAAATTAACCCACCTGGAATCCTAGGGACGACATGATATCATCCCTAGTGTTAGGGGGGACATGGGAAAGAAAGCACATGCTCTTCGAGGCATTGATAAGCAGGCCATACTGAGAAGAGAACTGATCCAGGAAGATTTTGATGGTATTAACAGAGCCAATGTCGCCATAACAGAAGATGATTAGATCATCTGCAAAACAGAGATGGGTGAGGGAGAAGGCAGCTGTCTTCCAGTGGTAATGAAAAGAGGGAAGCTTGGATGCCCTAGAAAGTGTAAGGGATAGAACTTTGAAGATAATGACAAAAAGATAAGGTGAAAGTGGGTCCCCTTGCCTAAGCCCTTTGGATCCTTTGAAATAGCCACATAGAGCACCATTGACCTTGACAGAGAAGGTAGTAGAGGTAATGCAAGCTATAACCCAGAATAGGAATTTCAGGGGAAGTTAAAGGAATGAAGAATAGCCAATAGGAAGTCCCAAGAGATGGAGTCAAAAGCTTTCCTAAAATTAATTTTCAGAGCACATCTAGGTGGCCCGTAGGGTCTATGGTAATTCCTGAAGAGTTCTTGAGCAAGAAGAATGTTGTCACCAATCCTTCTACCTTTTATAAAAGTAGCTTGGTTTGGCGAAATGATAGAAGGAAGGATACCCATGAGACGCGAGGCAATAATCTTAAAAATGCATTTATATGTGGTATTACAGCAAGAAATTGGTTTGTAGTCATTCATGGATGAAGGGTTAGCGGTTTTGGGAACAAGAGCAATGGCCGTAGCATTAGTGCCTCTAAGGAGACAACCTTGACGGAGAAAAGATTGAATGGCAGCAGTGAAGACCGGGCCCACAATATCCCAAGTAATAATAAAAAAGTTTACATTAAAACCATCTGGGCCGGGACTCTTATTCTTTTTCATGTGCTTCAGTGTGTTAAGAATCTCCTCATCAGTAACATCCCATTCAAGCAACAGAACTTCTTAAGATGATATCTTGGAAGAGACTACGGATTCCAGGTCCGGGGTAGCTTGGTCCACAACAAGGGGAGGACTGCCCAGCAGAAAGCGGAAATGGTCAATAACAATACCTTGGACAGCCGAGTGTCCATAGCACAAATCTCCCACAACATTTTCAATATATAGGATTTTATTATGGTTCCATCTGTTCTTGATTTGGTTGTGTAAGAACCCAGTATTCTTATCCCCTTCCTTAAGCCATTGAATCCTAGACTTTTGCCTCAGAAGTTTTTCTTCACATAAAAGGTCAGCCCAGAGAGTAGCCGATTGGGACTGCTGGAGGGAAAGGAGATGAGGATCGGTAGGGTTTAAAGTAATAGCCTGCTGTGTAGCATGAAGAAGAGCTCTATATTTTTAAACATTGGAGGAGAGATTACCATTAGCACGATTCAGAAATATTAAAGCCTTCTTGACAGCCTTGAGCTTACCCGAAAGGATCTGCAATGGGTCTCCAAAGGCAGGAGTATTCCAAGAAGATTGCACAACATTCATGAAATTATCTAGCCCAACCATGAAATTGAAAAACTGGAAGGGTTTCAGGAGGAAGGGAAGGACCAGTCCAAGATTAACCACCACAGGGCAGTGGTCAGAAAGCTCACGAGGGGTAAAAAGGTCCTAAGAAGTAGAGAAAGAATCCAGCCATAGGTGATTGACCAATGCTCTGTCCAGCTTTTTATAGGTTGGATTAGCTAACTGAGAGTCCCACCAAGTGAGGAGAGGGCCAGAAGCTCACAATTCCACCAAGAATAAATCAGAGAGAAGGTCTTTGAAGTCTTGCATGCCATAGTCCCAAGTGATTGCACCTCCATTTATTTCAGATAGTGATTGTACGACATTAAAGTCACCCAGAAGAGACTAAGGCTGGTTAATATTCTGAGCAAGATCCCGAAGATCTTTCCACAAAGCCTTCCTCTCAGTAGCAGTGTTGAGCCCATAGATCATAGTAACAAAAAATTGGGAATCAAAATTGATACAGGAGACAAAACAGTGAATAAATTGAGAAGACTTAGATATTATATTGACTTTCCAAAAAATAGGGTCCCAACCAACCCAAATTCTACCATTACTATGAAAGTCATAATTAAAATGACATTCCTAGTGTTTACAAATAGACTTTGAGATTGCAATGGCCTTAGTGCTCTTGACCCTAGTCTCTATAAGACCAACAAAAGAGAGACTATGTTTAACAATGAGAGCCTGGACACTAGCCTGCTTGGGAGACTTATTAGCACCTCTAATATTCATAGAGCAAAAAGATAACATAAAAGAAATGGAAATTTAAGTAGGGGACCTGCTGCTCCCCCCTCCTTTGATCTTTTTTCTTAGAAACATGGCCTATGTCAGCAGAAGTTTTGGCCTTATGCTTAAGGTCACGGACATCTTTCTCATCAATTTATCTTAGCTTGGTCACAAGAGGGTTGGGCGGAGGAGTGGTATCTGTATCCGAAAAACCATCAGAGGGCGAGATAAGGTTAAAAGGATTAGAGCTAGGCAGCACCGAGGAGAGGGGTGAAGCTGAAGGGCCAGCACACTTTGGACCATTAGACACCAATGTCCAGCTATCCATAGGCAAGCCTAGAGGAGGGGCAGGGGCAAGCGGGATGACAACTCCAGAAGTTCCAATAGTAACCGATGGGCCTAGAACCAAAGGGGGAGGTTTAGGAACCCATTTGAAGTTGGCGGAGGGGCACCGAAGAAGAGAATTCCCAAAGGATTTACAGTGAGAACAGAGCTGAGGTTTATTCTGGTATTCGACTTTAACAACAACAACTTTTTCAGACTTAGATTCCTTATCAAGGACCACAACATCCAGACTAGATGGAAAGGCAGAGGAAGAAGAGACTTCAATGCACATCCTTGCAAAGTTCATTGGTTCCAATTTTTCAGTAACTTTATCCACAAATAGAGGTTGCCCTATTCCGCTAGCAAGGTAGCTCAAACCATGGGCAGATAGATAAGACATGGGAATATTATGAAATTTTACCCAGATAGGGGTCTTAGTGCAGGATTCAGATTGGAAATCCAATCCCTCCTTCCAGTGTTTGAGATAAAGTAGCTTATTAGAGATGTACCAAGGACCAAGAGCAAGTATATTATCTCATTCGGCAGGGGAAGCGAACTTAAAAACAAAATATCCTTTATCCTGAAGGAAGATCTTCTGCAGGTCATATTTATCCCAAAGCTTATGAACACTTTCTTCCACAAGTTGAAAGGAAGTCTGGAGTGAACGAAACTACCGATCAAACAAGAATTCCAAAGATTATTCCCTAACTGAAGAACCTCAGAAGGAGGTTTAATTGTAATGGAACCATTCTCACTAGAAAGAGGAGAGGGGGGAAAGTATTCAAGGTTTAAAGAGGACTTCAGGGGGGCCATGGCCATAACAGAACTCCAAGATTTTGTTCCAACCAAACCAGCTGGACTAACAGTGGGGCCAGAACCAAGCACACCTCCCTCGCCCCTGTAGCCGAAGGGGAGCCAGGACCATTTACCGAACCAGAGGCCACCGTAGGGATAGAAGCAACGTAGCAACGGGCTAAGGCTGCATTCTCAAAGCTAGGAACTCGAAGGGGACATTTAACCACGAAATCATGCTCATCAACTTGTCTAATAGATTTACCTTTACTAGCATAATCATTAATATGTTGAGCAGAGAATCCTTGTGCTAAAATGAAGTTTATGAGAATGTTACTTTTCTTTCGTTCATCAGCTGCTTCAATCCGTTCTTGATGAGATAAGATTTGAGCTGCCTTGAAAATTTCAGATATAGAAGACCCGAGATGAGCCCTAATACTATCATCTGCCACACTATTAGCCTCAGAGTCAGAGGAAGCCTCAGCATCTACCGGGACCATAACAGGAACGGGGATCGATTCAGCCATAGCTTATACTTCTACAGAAGGAGAATTTGGTTTGGAAACCCCAAACTCCATAAACAAGTCTCTGGAGGCGCTACTGGATGAATTACCAGCAGAAAGGTGAGAATGATCAACCATGAATATATCGAAGGGATTAAAAGAAGGAGAATGGAGGAACAAAGAACAGGATAGAAGGAAGTGTCGGTCGAAGAGAGGGGAGCAGAGCTAGGAGAGAGCAAGGGAGAGAGACGGGAAGGAGCTGGAAGCCGGGAAATGGAGAAGAAAGAGCCAAAAAGGGTAAACAGAAAAGTTTGGTGAGGATGGAAAGGGTAGGTGAGGATGGGCGGGAAACTAAAAAAGGAAAGAAAAGAAAAAAGTTAACGGTAAAAAGAGAGAGAGCAATGGACGGAGGAAAGGAAAGATGGTCTAAAATCCTAGTGAGAAGGGAGAGTCAAATTTCTAGAGAGAGAAACTAACCCCTCCTTCGTGATTGGTTGTAGAACTTTCGAAATACTCTCCTTTTAAGGTAAGAGATATTATTTTTGTTCAATATTCGTATGAAATAATATTTTCTTCCATACTTTATAGTATGTAAGTAATATTATTTCGTTTCATATTCCTAATTCTACATTTATGTTGATAAGTATTACTTCTATACTCCTTGAAATTAGTAGAATATCCTTGAAATTTGTGCTTCACCGAGTATCGTTTTACAAAAATATTTTGTTGAACATTCTTGTTAAATTTTAATCTTTTCATGTTGGGGTACTATTTACAGTGTACTATTCATGAAGTACTATTCACGGGATACTATTCACTTAGGTACTATTCACCCGGGATACTATTCACGATAAAAATTAATTTCTTTTCTGTCCAAACTATTTTTGATACATGAATATTATTCTTGAATTTTACTCCACAAAGCAGTTATTATGTTGACAATTTGGACATTCTTGAACTCTGGATAAATTGAATTATAAATCATTAAAATTTATCCTTGCTCTCACTTAATTGAATTCTTATATCATTGTCATCATCCTCATGCTTAAATTGTGATGAAAGTCATCTTTGGCCCATAGTGCATAGATAGACTGTTGATTGATATGATTATGTCCAGGAATTAAGTATCGGTATAATCATGACCTATAATGTTACAAATGATGTGGTAAAAGTACTCATTGGCCCATAGTGCATTGATGGATAGTAGTTGGCATGATCATGACCATTGGTGATAATAACAAATATCCTTGGCCCGTAGTGCATGGATAATTTGTGGATGTGATACTAACGAATATCCTTGGCCCGTAGTGCATGAATAATTCGATGATGTGGATTATTTATTGAGCTGTGTTACAACGATAAAATATTGATGATAAACTTTTAATTCATAGAAGATAGTAGATATCATGCACTATTTGACTCTTCTAATGGATTGTTTGTTCCGTTGCAGTTAAACTTGTTGTCTATTGTATTCTATCAATTTTACACTGTTGAAGGCCAACGATAATTTATTCTGCATTATCTTAGTCATAACATTCTTTACTGGGCTAGTTGAGCTCAGCTTTTATTGTTCTCTTCAGGAAATGAGAATATAGTTGGGACTAGTCGGGGAATGGAGTGATGGTCCAAGATGGTGGCTATAGTAGTCATCACTATTCTATAAAATAGTATGATAATAATTGTAATGAGGACTCCATTTGAGTTTGGATATTGTCTACAAGACAATATTCGTGTTAAAACTCTCAGCTACGTTTTGTCGTATTGTATAAATGAAGTTTGTATTTAAATTTTGTACCATGTATTTGTTGACTCAGAATGGGTTGTGTATACCTATTTTGGGGGCGTCACATAGCAGTGTCGAACTCCTTGTGGGCATGAGAGCCATCTAAGGATATTTGGACACCGTAGATAATTTACAAGCTGGTTGCGGCTGAAAATGTCAATCACGGGAACCGAATCTAGATTCAGGAGCTGAATCTGTGATCACATGATTCTTAGGCTCACATGACAAAGCAATATGTATAAAAGCTAGAAAACGAGCCAAATTTGAGTAAATCTAAGCATTCTAGCTTCACTTGTTCCAGTTTAGTCACCATGAACCGGTTAAAGTGAGAAATGACCATATTTATTCAAATCTAACCCATAGGCTGATAAAAGCTAGAAAAAGAACTAGATTTAAATAAATCTAAACTATTCCAGCTTCAACGGTTCCAGTTTAGTCACCATGAACCGGTTAAAGTGAGAAATAGCCAGATTTAGGTAAATCAAACCCGCAGGCTGATATAATATATATATATATATATATATATATATATATATAAGCAATAAAAAGTCATGGATCAATGATTCGAGCATACCCACACAACGCGACTCTCAACGTTAGTAGATATATATGTATAGAAGTGAGAAAAAACTTAAAAATCTGAAATATCTTACAGTGGGCTGCCAAGAAGACTTCAGATAGCTTTTGACGCCTGAAAATTCGATTTCCACCGGTTAAATTTCAGTATGTAGCAAAACACGAGCTTACAAGTGTTTAGAACAAAGAATCACTCAATTTAGAGCACTCTAGAAGTGTTTACAGGCTGAAATGGACAGAGTTTTCTCTTCTTTTACTATTTTTTTTTCAAATGAGCAACCAAGTGCTCATATTTGTAGACCAGATGGTCGCGGGTCTACCTGCGGCTGACCGAGTTACCCCGGGCCATGCGGGTCCTATCGTCTCGAAGTACGTGCATTTTGGCTATGCGTTATCTGCTCGAACCTTCATAACTTTCAATCTAGGCATCCGATTAAGGCGTTCTGTACCTTTCCAGAATGCTGTTGTCGAGAGATATAAAATGACATGGGATTAGAGGTTGTACGGAATCGGGAAGATAGGTCCATGACCAGATCTTCAAGTCTTCAAATTCTATCCGGTGTACTATCTTGTGTAGTAGTCACTCAGGATTTTGAGCTATGGTTCAAGTGGGACATCTTGTATGCAGTGTGGGTTTGAATGATGCTGAGACGACATGAATGTAGTATCGAGGTGGTAAAATGACAATTTTGCCCCTCATTGGGGGCTTTGTGCAGATGTAGCAGTCGTTGGTTATCTCTGAGATTGGGCTGCTGTGGATGCTGAATGTCTTCAGGGTTGTCTCTGAGGTGTGCTTGATGTCCCGGGGTTGTCTCCGGGATTTGAACTGAGTGCCTCGGGGTTGTCTTCGAGGTTGGAACTGACTTTTCCGGGGTTATCTCTGGAATTGGAACTGCATCCCTCGGGGTTATCTCTGAGGTTGGAACTGAGTGTCCTGGGGTTGTCTCCAGGATTGAAACTAAGTATTTCGGGGTTGTCTCTGAGATTAGAAACGGGATTTCCCGGGGTTGTCTCCGGGGTTGAGCTGACATGACTTTCAGGGTTATCTCTAGAAGACGATTTTGCCCTCCTACAAGGTTAGTAACATAAATGCAAAATTTTGAATGTCTACAACAGGCTAACGAGACGAAGACATGGGAGCCTCTCATATGCCCAAAATAGCCAATACAAGATCAAAAATATGCGATCAGTCAAACTCTCAACCCAAACAAGGGAAATCAAATGAGAAAATACTCACCAGCAGGAATGGGTAAAACCCTAACCAAGCCTCTGTGACACCATCTGAGCGTAGGCGCATTCCCCTGAGGAAGTAGGCAAAGGTGTAGGAGCCCCAATCAAACTCTCCAATACGGTCCACCTCTCGTGTGGCGGTGACTAAAGCGAATGACACCGTCGAAGAGTTATCAGCTAGGAAACAACCCCTGAGGATGACCGGGAACAATCGCCAAAGGATGCGATCCCTAACCCTCTGATCATCGGGTAATGGCTCAGTCAAAGCCCCACTCATGACATCTACACTTAAAGGACCTGTATGGACTGTCCTACCTTTGAGCGCCATAGTCGGGACTCCTAGCAAGGATCTGACGGCAATCGGGAAAATATCATCCACAAAAGGCACTGGCGCCCCAAAAAACTCCATCCAAGTGATTAACCGTCAATCCATCGGTGTCATCAGCAGCTCACAATCCAGCAAATGAAGAGACTGAGTCTGGTGAAAACAGCACTCAGACAAAGCCCTGAGGTAACCCTAGGGACAACGACAGGGGAGGATGGAAAAGAAAGCCTCAAAGCTGGGAGAATGCACAATCTCTCGGTACTCTGGATGAAGAGTTTGATATAGAGAATGTATGGTAAACCAGTTCCCTCAAGGCTACATAAAGTCGGGGACCTGCATCACAATGTAAATCAACATCAGAACCCTTGAACCCGCAAATGGGAAAAGGAAGATAAACACGGCTTTTACCTCGTTCGCATGAAGATAGATCGAGGGGTGACGACTCAAATCCTCTAGAAACTCTGGAATCATCACATTTATAACTAGAAGCTCCTCGCGGGGAATAGAAGTGGAGCAGAATCCACAACGGGTACATCCTCCTCCTCATCCTCAGCATCCGGTCTCTCAACTTGGATAAGACGAATCACTGACTCCGTCAACCGACGAGGTTGCCGGGTTGGGCGAGGCTGAGGCACATCTGAAGCTCTCCTCCTCACACTTGAAGAGGTCCTACGGGAGCTACTCGGCTAGTCTAGATCCATATATCTGAACAAAAGTCTTTAAATCACCTCAGAAAGGGTGTGGTAAATCCTAACCTAGAGCTCATTAAATGCATTTCATATCTATATGCATGCATGCATGCATTACTTTAACATACATCTACAGTAGAGTTTAAAATGCATGTTCATTCAATGCCTAGACTCGTGAAAAAATTTCGCCAGAGTCTCCTTTGTAAAAAGGACTATCCACATGTGCGTAGGCATGAGTAGGTGGCCATTTAGTAGCACACCAACTCAAAGTCATAAACTTCCTATATGCATGAAAAATATCAAAGTCATAATCCATAAAGGTAGCCTAATTACCAGGATTACTTTGCTTTAGAACCTTTGCTAATTTGTCCTCAAATAGGATAAAAAAAAGAAGAAAAAGGTGCCAAATTGACTGTTTTAATAGTCAATTTTTTTCACATCAATGCGTTCAACATGGTAAAATACTAACATTTACCGTGTTGGATAATTTTTATCAATTCATATGAGCATGCATATTCACTACTATGCTTTTTGAAACATTTCATGTGATATTTCACTTTCCAATAGTCAAAACTAGAAAAGAAAACATGTAAACGTTACCAGGATAGTGCATAACAGTTGTACGGTAACGGATTTTACAGAAAGCAGCCTGAACTCAGTAGATCTGAAGAAGATATCTCGAATTCTATGTGCGCCTTTAAGTTGCAAATGACTTGTGAAAGGGAAATGAAGTGAGATATAAACCTGGGTGGCCGCGAGTGTACTCACGGCAGCCGCATGTCTACCTATGGTTACCTTGGGTGGTCCCCACCCCCTCCAGTTCGATCAAATTTGAGTTGTAAAGGAGGTCCCACAAGTTAAAAAGTCAGATCAGGAAAAAAGACGTTACGCGATTAAGCGAGAAGCCTGAAATCCTGATTTTTAGAGACCAAACTGTGGGTCTACACGTCAATCATTGGTATTCACCCTAACACAGGGTTCACAAAGTCTATAATCAAAGCTACCCTTGGAAATACCTCCCAAAGGTCCAATGCCATCAACCTGGGTTATAATTGCAATCAAAATCATACATCTCGTCAGATATCCATCCCAGCAGGGATATCATACGTCCTTAGCTGTTAAAGGACATTTCAATGAGGGTCAACCAGCCTTAACATCATCAGCCGTTGGTAGTAAATCCAGTGAATCTTCGGAGATGGTCCGATGATTTTAGCTGTTGGAAACAATTTCAATGAGGGTCAGGCAGCTCTAACATCATCAGTCGTTGGCAGTAAATCTAATGAAATATTGGAGGTGGTCCAATGATTCCAGCCGATGAAAGATATCTCAGTGAGGGTTAGGCAGCCTTGACAGTACAAACCGTTGGCAGTAACTCCAGCGAAGTGTCAGAAAGACCCGACGATGCAAACTGTGGAAAACTATCCTCATCGGGGAGGACCGATGATGGAATCTACTATACAGATCCTTAGCAATCAAACCATAATTCCCCAAGAGTCACTCGTACATGAGAAGAGCATATTCGGTGGAATGCCTGCAATGAGGATTAAGGACTTTGGTGATAACCCCAATGTTAACATCCTGTAGTCTCAACCATAGAGTATCCTCCATTCTAAAGATGTTGAGGACATCTTTTCAACTTGTCAGCAAATTAGGCTCAAATAGCACTGATGGACAGTTCAAACTGCTGACAATAACCCCAGCGTTGCATTAGGAGATTCTTGTGAGAATAACTTTGGAAACCACCAGTCGAGTAAACATCCAAGCAGTTCAACAGGGTAATCATTGACAACTCCATTCCCCAGCCAAAGCGGCAAGAGCATGGCAGTTATTACATCCCGTTGGAAAACGGTCCAACAAACAACACACAACACTCAACATACATTCGCATCATGCTGCATTACATTGCATCATGTGTATCTTGTCATATTTCAAGTGTCTAGTGAACTTTATCCTATCCATATGGGCCATTACATTGTATGAATATGATAAAGAGGGGCATTTGTAGAAACTCAAAATTTTGCATTCCTGTTGCTAACCCTACAAGAGGGCAAAATCGTCTTCTACAGATAACCCTGGAAGTTAAATTAGTTTCAATTCCGAAGATAACCCCAAGATACTCAGTTTTCAATCTCGGAGATAACCCCGAGAGACTCAGTTTTAATCCCGGAGACAACCCTGAGAGATTCAGTTCCAACCTCGAAGACAACACCGAGGGATGCAATCTAAGTTCCGGAGATAACCCCAAAAAAGTCAGTTCCAACCCCGGAGACAACCCCGAAACACTCAGTTACAATCCCGGGAGGTCAATCACACCTCAGAGATAACCCTGCAGACGTTCAGCATTCACAACAGCCGAATCTCAGAGATAACCCTAAGCAATGATTGCTACATCTGCGCAAAAGTCGGGCATAACCCCGGTGGGGGAAAAATTGTCATTTTGCCACCTCAATGCCACATTCACGTCGTCTCAAAACATTTCAATCCATACTGCATACAGAAGTGTCCCATAAGAACCATAGCTCAAATCCCGAGTGACTACTACATAAGACAGCACACCGGATATAATTTAAAGACTTGGAGATCTGGTCATGGACCCATCTTCCCGGCTTCGTACAACCTCTAATCCTATGTCATTGTGTAGCTCTCGACAACGGCTTCCCGAAAAGGTATAGAACTACTTTATCGGAAGTACGAATTGAAAGTTTTGAAGGTTCGAGCGGACAATGCATAGCCAAAATACACGTAGTACGAGACGATAGGACCCACAGAGCCTGGGGCAACCCGAGCAGCCGCAGGTAAACATGCGGCTACCGTAGGTTGACTCGCAACTCCTTGATCTTTAAATATGAGCTCTTGGCAGCTCATTTGAAAAAAAAAAGAAAATGAGAGAAAACTCTGTCCATTTCAGCCTATAAACACTGCTAGAGTGCTCTAAACTGAGTGATTCTTCTTCCTAAACACTTGTAAGCTTGTGTTTTACAACATACTTAAGTTTAACTAGTGGAAATCGAGTTTTCAGGCATCAAAAGCTATTTGAAGTCTTCTTTGACAGCCCACTGTAAGATTTTTTAGGTTTTTAAGCTTTTTACTACTTCAATATATATATATATATATATATATATATATATATATATATATATATATATATATCTACTAACATTGAGAGTCGCGTTGTGTGGGTATGCCCAGATCGTCGATCTGTGGCTTTTTATTGCTTGTATATATATATATATATATATATATATATATATATATATATATATATATATATATATATATATATATATATATATACGGTAAGGATCAAGAGCATCCACCTTAAAGAGCAACCAGAGAATCCACCTCAAAACGACGTAGTTTTGGAGAGACGCGGTGGCATTTTTGTAAATACGTGAGGGACGCGGTGGCATTTTTGTAAATACAATGCCACCGCGTATTTACAAAAATGCCACCGCGTCCCTTCAAAACTACGTCGTTTTGATAAGTGGATGTTATTTAAGGCCTGGTTGCTATTTAAGGTGGATGCTCTTGAACGGGACCGTGTATATATATATATATATATATATATATATATATATATATATATATATATATATATTTACCGCTTTTATAAAAATATCTGCTTTATTTGCTTTCATAATGTAGATATTTAATCATTCAGCCTGCGGGCTAGATTTGCCTCAATCTGGCTACTTTTAACTTTAACTGGTTCATAGTTACTAAACTAGAACCGTTGAAGCTAGAATGGTTTAGATTTACTCAAATCTAGTTCTTTTTTCTAGCTTTTACATATTACTTTTTTATGTGAGCCCAGGAATCATGTGTTCACAGATTCAGCTTCTGAATCTAGATTCGGTTCCCGTGATGAACATTTTGCAGCTGCAGCCAACTTGTAAATTATCTACGATGTCTGAATATCCTTAGATGGCTCTCATGCCCACAAGGATTTTGGCACTACTATGTATCTTATTTTATCGAAAATGCTTCGCATCTTGAAAATAAAAGTAATCAAGCCGAACATTTAATAAAATAAAAGTATCAAAGGCCTCAATTACTATTGAGCATAAGGGTTTGAAAAATCTATTTTTACAAAACATCACTGCTATATCTTGTTAAAATTGAACTTTTATACAAAAGTCAAAACCTTTGTATATAGGTGCAAACGAGGAATAACACTACTTCCAAACAACTGCACATAGACCTACTCTCTCTCTCTCACACACACACATACACAAATAAAAGTTTAATGAAAAGTGGTTATAACTGTGTTATCATGAAAGTCGGAGGGTGCCTAACACCTTCCCTCTATTTAATCAAGCCCTGGACCCGAACGAATTTCGGTTTCTCAGACCAGTCAAACGGTGTCAAACCATCAGGTCTTTGTGCAAACCTTTTCTCAGTTGAGTTAGTGCAACCATTTAAAAATACCAAATGGCGACTCTAACAGTCAATTCGTTGACATATACATGTAGGACCTTTTCAAACTTGTTTTTTCAAACAAATCTCACCTAAATGAGAACACCAAAAGATAAGAGCATAAAGGGACAAATAAAAATCCCGACGTTGACACAACATATGTACCAATCTATCCGGATTCACTAATCTCCTTTTTAGTAATCCATTAATCGGGAATATTTTAGTTTGTAAGCTATCTAAGAATTTAGATCTCATTAGCATGATCTCATCATGATTCTAAAAGTATTGCTTAAAAATATGGGTTTACCACGTATTATTAAAATAGCACCATGTAGATAAATTAAATGCCTTTAGTAAATAAATACTTTTATTAATAAATAAATAAGATTGATTACAAAGTATATGCTTTATCATCATACATGATTGGCTTGTATACATACTACTTTCAATCTCTCACTTGCACTAAAGCCAATCGCCATGGTATCTCATATCCATCTTCTCTAAGTGACCGTCGAACTGTTGTTGTGTTAACGCTTTAGTAAATGGATCTACAATGTTGTATTGAGAGTCCACAAGCTCCAAGGTGACATCTCCTCTTTCAATGATTTCTCTAATCAAATGAAAGCGCCACAACACATGTTTGGATTTCTGATGAGATATGGGTTCCTTAGCCTACACAACAGCTTCGGTGTTGTCACAAAATAAAGGTACTGGTCCTGTAATGCTAGGAACCACACTGAGTTTAGTAATGAACTTCTACATCCAAACAACTTCTTTTATAGCCTCACTTGCAGCTGCACTCTGCCTCTATCACTAAATCAGCAACTATTTGTTGTTTGGAACTCTTCCAACTCACTGCGCCACCGTTTAAGGTAAACACATACCCCGAAAATGATTTACTGTCATCTTGGTCCGTTTAAAAACTTGAGTCTGTGAAGCCCTCTAGTTTCAATTCGTACCCACCATAGACAAGAAAAACATCATTAGTTCTTCTTAAGTACTTTAGGATATTTTTCACTGCCTTCAAGTGCTCATCTCCTGAATTTGACTGATATCTGCTTGTTACACTAAGTGCATGATCGACATCCGGTCTAGTACATATCATACCGTACATGATAGATCCTATTACCGAAGCATAAGGAATCTTACTCATACAGTCTCTCTCCCCAGGTGTCTTTGGGTCTTAGATAGATGTATTCCATGGCTCATCGGCATGAGACCTCTTTTGGAATCCTCCATACTAAATCTCTTTAGCATCGAGTCAATGTACATTCCTTAGTATAAGCCAAGCATCCTTTTAGATCTATCTCTATAGATCTTTATCTCCAAAATATAGGATGCTTGTCACAAGTCCTTCATGGAGAAGTGTTTAGATAACCAGATTTTTATCGATTATAGCATAAGAATATCATTCCCTATCAGTAATATATCATCAAAATATAATACAAGGAATGAAATAGCGCTCCAACTAACCTTCTTGTACACACATGGTTTGTAAGACCCCAACTTATTAATGAATAAAATCAAAATTTTCTAATTGTTGTGAATAATAAGGTGTTAATTTGATATAATATTTTGGTTATGGGTGAAATGTGCAAATTTTGCAAAATAAACAAGTGGTTATAAAATATTCATTTTGTCGTGGAATATTCGTTTGGTCGTGGAATATTCTTTCTGTCGGGGAATATTCGTACGACGGCGCAGCTATTTGTGAGTCCCATAACGAAAAACGGTTGGATGAAGATAACGATAAAAATTGAGTTTTTATAAATAACGGCGTAGTTGTTACCGTTAACACTGTTGGAATACCCGGTGGTTAAAATACAGTAATACGCGTGGTTGCACAGTAGCACATGGATTGCACAATATTTTTGAATTATTGATTCTTACGAAGGAAGGCACTACTCAATAATTATTACAGTAGTTACTGTTCAATATTTTATTTTATTGATTCAATAATTACTGCATTGATATTTTATATTATTGTTGTTTCAATAATTGTCACTGCACAGTATTTCCCATTATCAGATCAATAATTCATATTATTTGAATAATATTATTAGATAGCATTATTGGCAATGTCTAGAAATTTCTGTCTAAGGAGAGGTTTGGTCACCTAATTGCGCGCCAGTAAGGAGAAATCCTTATTGGAAAGCCCCCTCTTTCCTAGGAACGACCTGGTGTCATAAATGTGATTCTGTAATATTAATTGTGAATAATTAATTATTGATTCATATGATAAGAAAATATTTATTTTATGTGAATATAAATGTTGGATATATTTTGTGGTTAAAAATGAAGGAGTTAATGTTTAGGTGTTTTATCAGTATTTTTGTCGGAATGGAGGTATTAAAAATCAATCAGGATTTTTGAGATATATTGCGGGGGTTATAATTTTTAATCCGACCGTTGGATCGTTGTGATTTTTGGATATATTATACATATATAAGTTGAGTATATATCCACAAATTTTGAACTGTTAAAAATGAACGTATGATTTGTTATGAATTTTAAGAGATGACTGGTTCAGAAATTGTTGAAGTTTCGGAATTTATCATTTTGGTGAAAAATTCTAGAATTGCTGGGCCCCACTTTTGGTTGGTGAAAATGTGCTGAGATTTTTATTCAAATGTGGTGGGTGGGAATAGTAGCAAGTAAATCCATCAGGTTACAGGTTAAGTCTGCTTCGGCGTACTAACATTTTCCTATAAATAGAGAGTTAAGTTAGAATTAAAAATCACTCCAGAAACAAGTTTTCTCTCTTTCTCTCTCTAGATTATTGAGTGTATTTTGTGAGTATTTAGATACTTTGTGAGTTTCTATTCACCAGTGCAAATTTCCTTCAATCTTATACCGATATTCCGATCAGAAGTACTGATATTTTGAGGTAAGGGGTGTTATATTCTTCTTAAAATGATATTTTCTTCAATATCATTATACCGAAATGTCGGTATTAACTTTTTATCAAATTTGGAACTTTTTGTGTCAGGGTTACTATTTATGTATATGTTATTATTCACGTATACGACACTATTCACGAATACGACACTATTCACCGAAAAATGAAATTTTCTTCTTTTTGTCCAAGTTGTCTATTATGGTTACTATCTTTTATTGTATCCATGTTTTGATCTTTATTTTTGAATTCTGCTTTAAAATTGGTTATTATGGAGTATTATTGAACTTAGATAAACTGTAATATGAATCCCTAATATTGTTCTTTTATCTCACTGGATTTGTGACGCCCCCAAAATTAGGTATACATCACCCATCTTGGGTCGCCACTTACATGGTACAAAATTCAAATACAACTTACTAATACAACTGTCGTGTACAATACGACAAAATATAACTGTGAGTTTGAATACAATTATTGTCTACTAGAAATTATACAAACTCAAAAGGAGTCCTCAATACAATTATTGTCACACTATTTCACAGAATAGTGAGGACTACTAATACTATCATCTGGTCCATCACTCCGTTCCCCGACTCGTCCCAGCTATATTCTCATTTTCTGAAGAGAACAGTGGAAGAAAGGGTGAGCTCAACTAGTCCAGTAAGAAATATTATGACTAAGATAATGCAGAATAAATTATCATTAGCCTTCAACAGTGTTACACTGATAAAATATAGTAAACATCAAGTTTAACTGCAGCGGAACATGCAATCCATTAGAAGAGTCAAGTAGCAAATAAAATCTACTATCTTCTATGATATAAAAGGTTTTTCAACACTGTTATCGCTGAGACTCAGCTTAATAAATAATCCACATCATCGAATCACCCCTGCACTACGGCCAAGGATATTCTTTAGTATCACGACCACAATTATCCATGCACTACAGCCAAGAATAATTGTGTATTCATTAATGGTCATGATCATGGCAACAACTGTCCATCACTGCACTACGGGCAATGAGACTTTAACCACATCATTTGTAACATTACGGTCATGATTACACCGAATAATCCCTGGTCATAATCATACCAAGTCCATCGATGCACTATAGGCCACAGATGGCTTTCAACAGAATATAAACATGAGGATGATGACAATTGTGACGCCCCCAAAACAGGTATACAACACCTATTCTGAGTCGCCAAATACATGGTACAGAAACAACTACAACTTTATTAACACATTTGTCGTGCAAAAGACGACAACACATATACTGTGAGTTTAAATACAAATATTGTCATCTAGATAGTATTCATACTCAATTAAGTACTCATTATACTTATTGATACACTATTTTACAAAATAGTGAGAACTACTAAAACAACTGTCTTGAACCATCATTCCATACCCCGACTAGTACTCGCTACATTCTCGCCTTCTGAGAAGAAAATGGAACAACAAGGAAAAGGGTGAGCTCAACTAGCCCAGTAAAGAATATTATGACTAAGATAATATACAACAAATTATCGTTAGTCTTCAACAGGGAAAAATCTAATAGAATACAATAGACAACAAGTTTTAAATCAATAACTGCAGCGGAAACAGCAAACCATTAGAAGAGTCAAGTAGAGAATGAGTTCTACTATCTTCTAAGATTTAAAAGTCCATCATCAATATTTTATCCCTGTAACAACAATCAATAACCACCTTTAATCAAATATTCATCTTTGCACTACAGGCCAAAGATATTCATTTGTATCACCAGTCGATCATGTTCATCTCAACACCTGTTCATCTTTGCACTACGGGCCAAAGATATTCATCAGAAATTATCAATCTTTGCACTACAGGCCAAAGATATTCAATTATATCATCATTTAGGACTGAGGATGATGAAAAATATTTTAAAGGAAACGAATCCAGTGAAGCAAAATAACAAATATTAAGGATTCGTATTTCAATTTATCCATGTCCAAAAATACCTTATCATAGTGAAGTAAAATTCAAGAATGATCAAAACATGGATACAATCAAAGCTAGTATCCAGAATAGATATTTGGACGAAAAGAAGGAAATTTCATTTTTCGGTGAATAGTAACTCGTGAATAGTAACTCATAAATAGTAACTCATGAATAGTAACCCCGACATGAAAAGTTCCAAATTTGATAAAAATTCAGATCAATACTTCGGCATAATGATATTGAAGAAAATAATATCATTTAAGAAGAAATAACATCCCTTACCTCGGAAATACGGTACTTCTGACTGGAATACTAGATATAGTGCTGAATGAAACTTGCACCGTATAGCAACACTCAAAGTATCAAATACTCACAAGAATACGCTCGATATAGAGAGAGAAATAGAGAGAAACTTGTGTTTCTGGTGTGATTTTCAATTCTAACCTAAGCACCCTATTTATAGAAAAATGCTTAGAACACCAAAGCAGAAAATTTAATATAATAATAATATATTTATCAAATTTTCCTTAGCCCACCTCTAGACATCTGATCTCAGCCCATTTATATCACATGTTAGCCCACTTAAATGCCAAAAAACGTTTTTCTTCAAAATAATAAATAAAACTTTCAAAAATCAATTATTTCGGAACTTTAGAACTTCAATAATTCATAATAAATAGCCCTTTTATCAGAAAATTCGAATCTCGCGAATTTTTATAGGAAATTCAATTCTCTACAACTTTTCAGAAGAAAGTTTTTCCAAATTCTAAACAGAAATTGACCGAAATTCACAAACGGGCGATTTTACAGTCAATAATAAATTTTCGATCAAGAATTATGTCCACCAACACACAAAACATGTGTTAATCATTTAATGCCACAAAAATACTCTTCCTCCTCATATACTCATATATCCCACATTCATTGTAAAAATATCACCATCAATATATTATTAAAATAATATATTTAAATGAATTATTTTATCAGAAAAAGATAAAATATTAATTTTCAACAATTGTCACATTAAAATTTTTCTCTATCTATATCCACATAAAATCACTATTTTTCTCATCATATAAATCAATAATTAATTATACACAAATAATGTAACGCCCCCAAAATTAGGTATTTATCACCCATCTTGGGTCGTCAGATACATGGTACAAAATACAAATACAAACTTAATTATACAAATGTCGTGTAACATACGACAATACATAAACTGAGAGTTCTAATAGAAATATTGTCATCTAGACAATATCCATACTCAAGGAGTCCTCATTACATTTATTTTCACACTATTTAACAGAATGGTGAGGACTACTAATGCTATCTTTTGGACCATCACTCCTTTCCCTGACTCGTCCCAGCTATATTCTCATTTCCTGAAGAGAACATTGAAAGAAAGGGTGAGCTCAACTAGCCCAGTAAGAAATATTATGACTAAGATAATGCAGAATAAATTATCATTAGCCTTCAACAGTGTTAAACTGATAAAATATAACGAACATCAAGTTTAACTGCAGCGGAACAAGCAATCCATTAAAAGAGTCAAGTAGAAAATAAAATTTACTATCTTCTATGATTTAAAAGGTTTTTCAACACTGTTATCGCTGGGACTCAGCTTAATAAAATAATCCACATCATTGAATCACCCCTGCACTACGGCCAAGGATATTCGTGTATTCATTAATGGTCATGATCATGCCAACAACTGTCCATCAATGCACTACGGGCCAATGAGGACTTTTACCACATCATTTGTAACATTACGGTCATGATTATACCGAATAATCCCTGGTCATAATCATACTAAGTCCATCTATGCACTACAGGCCACAGATGACTTTCAACATTTTATAAACATGAGGATGATGACAATGATATAAGAATTCAATAAAACAAGTTCAAGAATTAATTTATCCAAGAATTAACAACGTCCAAATTGTCAATATGATACTGCTTTGTGGAGTAAAATTCAAGAATGCTTAGAAGAATATTTTCATGAAAAGATACTGGATGAAACGCAATTATCAAGGATATTCCACAAATTTCATGGAGTATAGAAGTCAAAACTTAACCAACTGATTATAATAAAGAATGGAATAACAAAAGAAATCACCATGCATGCAATAGACTGCACAGACAGGTTATTCCAACAGAATAATAAATAATGGAACCAGGTCCGGCGTAAAACACACAGACAGGATATTCCAACAGAATAATAATAAAGACGGAACCAGGTCCGGTGTAAAACACACAGACATGATGTTCCAACAGAATAATAATAAAGACAGAATCAGGTCCGGTGTAAAACACACAGACAGGATGTTCCAACAGAATAATAATAAAGACGGAACCAGGTCTGGTGTAAAACATACAGACAGACAGGATGTTCCAACAGAATAATAATAAAGACGGAACCAGGTCCGGTGTAAAACACACAGACAGGATGTTCCAACAGAATAATAATAAAGACGGAACCAGGTCCGGTGTAAAACACACAGACAGGATGTTCCAACAGAATAATAATAAAGACGGAACCAGGTCTGGTGTAAAACACACAGACATGTTGTTCCAATAGAATAATAATAAAGACGGAACCAGGTCCGGTGTAAAATACACGGACAGGATGTTCCAACAGAATAATAGAAGAATGTCACCAAGTATAGGGTAGACCGCGTATACAGGTTATTCCAACAGAATAATAAGAAATTGAATAACAACAGTTCTCTTCATGAATAAGAAAGAATAACACCCCTTACATTTTAAAGAAGAACTGAAATAAAGAAGTAGTTAAGTGGCAGAATACTCTTCTTCTTTCTCTCTATAGTTTCTCTCTCTAGAGTTCAGTGAATTCGTCAGAAAATAATGAAGGAATGAACTTCTATTTATAGGAAAATGAAATGCATAGTAACTAATCCATGAACGGTCCAGACTGATTTACTTTAATCTGACGGTCCATATTTAAAGAAAAATCTTTTAAATAAAATATAATATATTCTATTTATAGAATAACTTTAATAAAGTATTCTGTTTTATATAAAAAAATTTTACTATGCAAAACACTATGCACAATAGAATATAATATATTCTATTTATAGAATAACTTTAATAAAGTATTCTGTTTTATATAAAAAGATGTTTCTGTTTTATTACGTTAATAATACGAATAAAACAAAACTTCATTATCGCTAAATAATTCATATTATTAATTGACAATAATTGAATCAAACTGAGTGACTTCTCACATAAGCATCAATACCGTGTGCTACTATGCAACCACACGTATTACTGTACTTTTACTACCGAGTAGTTCAACAGTATTAACGGTAAAACTTCCGCCGTTATTTTTAATAAAATATTTTTGTCGTTTTCTCAATCTGACAATAATTCCGTTGTGGGGTCCACCAATGATTGTACCGTCGTACGAATATTCCCCGTAAATAGTAACTCGTGAATAGTACTTCGACACAAAAAGTGTCCCAAATACTCGAGTGAACAATACTAGAGTGAATAGTAATTTGGGTGAATAGTAATCCATGAATAGTAACTCGTGAGTAGTAACTCCTGAATAGTAACTCCGACACAAAAAGTGTCTCAAATACTCGAGTGAATAATACTAGAGTGAATAGTAATTTAGATGAATAGTAACCCGTGAATAGTAACTCATGAATAGTAACTCCGACACAAAAAGTGTCCTAAATACTCGAGTGAACAATACTAGAGTGAATAGTAATTTGGGTGAATAGTAACCTGTGAATAGTAATTCGTGAATAGTAACTCATAAATAGTACTCCGACACAAAAAGTGTCCCAAATACTTGAGTGAACGATACTAGAGTGAATAGTAACCTGTGAATAGTAACTCGTGAATAGTGACCATGTATTTTATGACAACTTGTTTACTTTAAAAAAAATTCACATATCACCATTAACTTTAACCTTTTATCAATTTAACCATTTACCAAAATAGAAAAATTGAATACTTTTATTTCATAAAATTCGGGGTCTCACAATCTCCCCTCCTTATGGAATTTCGCCCTCGAAATTAACGTACGTACTTGATATTCGAAGAGATGAGAATACCTTACTTTATTTTCGGATTGTACCTTTCCGGATAATTCCGCTCTATCATGATTTTTCCATTTCTCATCTCCTGTATTTCGAATATCATTCTAGAATATACCTTCAAAACAAAGGTTAATCGACATACCACAATTTATCCACTTATTAAGTAAACAATTTCAGCTTAGGTAAGTCACACCCTAGCGAAGTATATTACTCGTCTTCTAGACTAATATCTCCGTCAGTGACCATATCCCTGTAACATCAATCAATAATTTCTGTCCACAATCATATGAATAACTCATAATCATAATCATAATTGTGATTCTGAATTACTTTTCGCACCCAGGAAGAAGAAAATTTACACCACCTATCTTCACCTGAAACATCAAAAATCATGGTTATACCAAATCACAATTCCTGCTCATAATCATATTAATAAATTCATCTTTGCACTACGGCTAAAGATTTACAACTGTATAACCAATAATCAACAGTTAACTTCGCACTACAGGCCAAGGATATACAACTGTAAAATCAATAATGCTGAGACTCAGCTTAATAGTATCACGACCACGAATTATCCATGCACTACGTGCCAAAGATAATCGTGTTTTCAATTACGGTCATGATTATACCAAACAATCCCTGGTCATAATCATTCCAAGTCCATCTATGCATGTAAGCCACAGATGACTTTTACCACATCTATGAATTAATATTTCATTGCTGAGACTCAGCTCAATAATTAATCCACATCATCGAATCATCCCTGCACTACAGGCCAAGGATATTCTTTAGTATCACGACCACGAATTATCCATGCACTACGTGCCAAAGATAATCGTGTTTTCAATTACGGTAATGATTATACCGAACAATCCCTGGTCATAATCATACCAAGTCCATCTATGCACGTAAGCCACAGATGACTTTCAACAAAATATAAACATGAGAATGAGGTATTGACATATATAGGGTTTCAAACCTCTTAGAAACTTTCGCGTCATTTGCTCCTCATTATTGACCAAATGGGATGCAAACCGGGATAACTCCGCAAACTTAACCTCGTACTGCGATATGGTCATATTATTTTGCTCCAATGCTTACCTCAACATTGTTAGATGCCATTTTCAAACACTGCCACAAAATAAGGGTTAATTAACATATCACATATTATCTCTATACTCTGACCGACCAATTAAATACCAAATAAACTTAGGTAGGTCATACTAGCGAAGGAATTCCCCGTCTCTCCCCTCCTAATTCTTATCTTACATCTCAGCCAGGGATCATATCCCTAAGCTTTGATACCAACTGTGACGCCCCCAAAATTAGGTATACATTACCCATCTTAGGACGTCAGATACATGGTACAAAATACAAATACAAACTTAATTATACAAATGTCGTGTAACATACGACAATACATAAACTGAGAGTTCTAATAGGAATATTGTCATCTAGACAATATCCATACTCAAGGAGTCCTCATTACATTTATTGTCACACTATTTAACAGAATGGTGAGGACTACTAATGCTATCTTTTGGACCATCACTCCTTTCCCTGACTCGTCCCAACTATATTCTCATTTCCTGAAGAGAACATTGAAAGAAAGGGTGAGCTCAACTAGCCCAGTAAGAAATATTATGACTAAGATAATGCAGAATAAATTATCATTAGCCTTCAACAGTGTTAAACTGATAAAATATAACGAATATCAAGTTTAACTGCAGCTGTGACGCCCCCAAAATAGGTCCATTCCATCCAACCCATTCTGAGCCGCCAAATACATGGTACAGAAAATAACTATAACTTTATTATTACAATTGTCGTGCAAAATACGACAACACATATACTGTGAGTTTAAATACAAATATTGTCATCTAGACAGTATTCATACTTAATTAAGTCCCCATTATACTTATTGATACACTATTTTACAAAATAGTGAGGACTACTAAAACAACTGTCTTGAACCATCATTCCACACCCCGACTAGTACTCGCTACATTCTCGCCTCCTGAGAAGAAAAATGGAACAACAAGGAAAAGGGTGAGCACAACTAGCCCAGTAAAGAATATTATGACTAAGATAATATACAACAAATTATCGTTAGTCTTCAACAGGGAAAAATTTAATAGAATACAATAGACAACAAGTTTTAAATCAATATTCGCAGCGGAAAATAATAATTCATAGAGAAGTTACGTAGAGAATGAAATCTACGATTATCTATGAATTTAAAAGCCCATCATCAATATTTTATCCCTGTAACATCAATCAATAAATATCTTGAATCAAATAGTCATCTTTGCACTACAGGCCAAAGATATTCATCAGTTGGTCATGTTCACCTCAACACCTGTTCATCTTTGCACTACGGGCCAAAGATATTCATCAGAAATTATTCATCTTTGCACTACAGGCCAAAAATATTCAGTTATATCATCATTTAAGACTGAGGATGATGAAAAATATTTTAAAGAAAACGAATCCAGTGAAGCAAAATAACAAATATTAAGGATTCGTATTTCGGTTTATCCATGTCCAAAAATACCTTATCACAGTGAAGTAAAATTCAAGAATGATCAAAACATGGATACAATCAAAGCTAGTATCCAGAATAGATATTTGGACGAAAAGAAGGAAATTTCATTTTTCGATGAATAGTAACTCGTGAATAGTAACTCGTGAATAGTAACTCATGAATAGTAACTCATAAATAGTAACCCCGATATGAAAAGTTTCAAATTTTGATAAAAAGTTCAGATCAATACTTCGGCATAATGATATTGAAAAAAATAATATCATTTAAGAAGAAATAACATCCCTTACCTCGAAAATACGGTACTTCTGACTGGAATACTAGATATAGTGCTGAAGAAAATTTGCACCGTATAGCAACACTCAAAGTATCAAATACTCACAAGAATACGCTCGATATAGAGAGAGAAATAGAGAGAAACTTGTATTTCTGGTGTGATTTTCAATTCTAACCTAAGCACCATATTTATAGAAAAATGCTTAGAACACCAAAGCAGAAAATTGAATAAATTAATAATATAATTTTCTTAATTTCCTTAGCACACCACATCAGCTGATTTCCACCATTAACATGTGCCACACAAATGTCAAAAACGTTTTTCTTAATAAAAATAATTAAAACTTCTAAAAATAAATTATTTCGGAACTTCAGAACTTCAATAATTCATAAAAAAATAGCCCTTTATTCAGAAAATTCAAATCTCGCGAGTTTTTATAGGAAATTCAATTCTCTACAACTTTGCAGAAGAAAGTTTTTCCAAATTCAAAACAAAAATTGACCGAAATCTACAAACGGACGATTTTACAGTCAATAATAAATTTTCGGTCAAAAATTGTGTCCACCAACACACAAAATATGTGTTAATCATTTAATGCCACAAAAATACTCTTCCTCCTCATATACTCATATATCCCACATTCATTGTAAAAATATCACCATCAATATATTATTAAAATAATATATTTAAATGAATTATTTTATCAAAAAAGATAAAATATTAATTTACAACAATTGTCACATTTAAAAAATTTTCTCCATCTATATCCACATAATATCAATATTTTCCTCATCATATAAATTAATAATTAATTATTCACAAATAATATTACAGAATTACAGTACTGGCAACCAGGCCGTTCCCAGGAAAGAGGGGGCTTTCCAATAAGGATCTCTCCTTACCGGCGCGCAATTAGATGACCAAACCTCTCCTTAGACAGAACTTTCTAGACATTACCAATAATGTTATCTAATAATATTATTCAGATAATATAAATTATTGTTCCGATAATAGAAAATACTGTGTAGTGACAATTATTAAAACAACAGTAATATAAAATATCAACGCAACAATTATTGAATCAATAAAATACAATATTGAACAGTAATTACTGTAACAATTATTGAGTAGTGCCTTCTTACGTAAGAATCAATAATTGGTGCAATACCGTGTGCTACTGTGCAACAACGCGTATTACTGTGTTTTAACCACCGGGTATTCTAATAGTATTAACGGTAACAACTACGCCGTTATTTATAAATAACTTATTTTTGTCGTTTTCTTCATCCAATCGCTTTCCGTTATGGGGCCCACACAAGGCTGCGCCGTTGTACGAATATTCCCCGACAACAAGAATATTCCACGACCAAACAAATATTCCCCGACAACAATGAATATTTTATAACCACTTGCTTATTTAAAATATTTGCGCATTTCACCCATAACTAACCACATTAATCAAATCAACCCTTACTATTTCAGAATAATAAATAGAGAAAATTAAATTTCATTTATTAATAATTTGGGGTCTTACAGCAGCGGAACAAGCAATCCATTAAAAGAGTCAAGTAGAAAATAAAATTTACTATCTTCTATGATTTAAAAGATTTTTCAACACTGTTATCGCTAGGACTCAGCTTAATAAAATAATCCACATCATTGAATCACCCCTGCACTACGGCCAAGGATATTCGTGTATTCATTAATGGTCATGATCATGCCAACAACTGTCCATCAATGCACTACGGGCCAACATGATTATACCGAATAATCCCTGGTCATAATCATACTATGCACTACAGGCCACAGATGACTTTCAACATTTTATAAACATGAGGATGATGACAATGATATAAGAATTCAATAAAATAAGTTCAAGAATTAATTTATCCAAGAATTAACAACGTCCAAATTGTCAACATGATACTGCTTTGTGGAGTAAAATTCAAGAATGCTTAGAAGAATATTTTCATGAAAAGATACTGGATGAAACGCAATTATCAAGGATATTCCACAAATTTCATGGAGTATAGAAGTCAAAACTTAACCAACTGAGTATAATAAAGAATGGAATAACAAAAGAAATCACCATGCATGCAATAGACCGCACAGACAGGTTATTCCAACAGAATAATAAATAATGGAACCAGTTCCGGTGTAAAACACACAGACAGGATATTCCAACAGAATAATAATAAAGACGGAACCAGGTCCGGTGTAAAACACACAGACATGATGTTCCAACAGAATAATAATAAAGACGGAATCAGGTCCGGTGTAAAACACACAGACAGGATATTCCAACAGAATAATAATAAAGACGGAACCAGGTCTGGTGTAAAACATACAGACAGACAGGATGTTCCAACAGAATAATAATAAAGACGGAACCAGGTCCGGCGTAAAACACACAGACAGGATATTTCAACAGAATAATAATAAAGACGGAACCAGGTCCGGTGTAAAACACACAGACAGGATGTTCCAACAGAATAATAATAAAGACGGAACCAGGTCCGGTGTAAAACACACAGACAGGATGTTCCAACAGAATAATAATAAAGACGGAACCAGGTCTGGTGTAAAACACACAGACATGTTGTTCCAATAGAATAATAATAAAGACGGAACCAGGTCCGGTGTAAAATACACGGACAGGATGTTCCAACAGAATAATAGAAGAATGTCACCAAGTATAGGGTAGACCGCGTATACAGGTTATTCCAACAGAATAATAAGAAATTGAATAACAACAGTTCTCTTCATGAATAAGAAAGAATAACACCCCTTACATTTTAAAGAAGAACTGAAATAAAGAAGTAGTTAAGTGGCAGAATACTCTTCTTCTTTCTCTCTATAGTTTCTCTCTCTAGAGTTCAGTGAATTCGTCAGAAAATAATGAAGGAATGAGCTTCTATTTATAGGAAAATGAAATGCATAGTAACTAATCCATGAACGGTCCAGACTGATTTACTTTAATCTGACGGTCCATATTTAAAGAAAAATCTTTTAAATAAAATATAATATATTCTATTTATAGAATAACTTTAATAAAGTATTCTGTTTTATATAAAAAAATTTTACTATGCAAAACACTATGCACAATAGAATATAATATATTCTATTTATAGAATAACTTTAATAAAGTATTCTGTTTTATATAAAAAGATGTTTCTGTTTTATTACGTTAATAATACGAATAAAACAAAACTTCATTATCGCTAAATAATTTATATTATTAATTGACAATAATTGAATCAAACTGAGTGACTTCTCACATAAGCATCAATACCGTGTGCTACTATGCAACCACACGTATTACTGTACTTTTACTACCGAGTAGTTCAACAGTATCAACGGTAAAACTTCCGCCGTTATTTTTAATAAAATATTTTTGTCGTTTTCTCAATCTGACAATAATTCCGTTGTGGGGTCCACCAATGATTGTACCGTCGTACGAATATTTCCCGTAAATAGTAACTCGTGAATAGTACTTCGACACAAAAAGTGTCCCAAATACTCGAGTGAACAATACTAGAGTGAATAGTAATTTGGGTGAATAGTAATCCGTGAATAGTAACTCGTGAGTAGTAACTCCTGAATAGTAACTCCGACACAAAAAGTGTGTCAAATACTCGAGTGAATAATACTAGAGTGAATAGTAATTTAGATGAATAGTAACCCGTGAATAGTAACTCGTGAATAGTAACTCATGAATAGTAACTCCGACACAAAAAGTGTCCTAAATACTCGAGTGAACAATACTAGAGTGAATAGTAATTTGGGTGAATAGTAACCTGTGAATAGTAATTCGGGAATAGTAACTCATAAATAGTACTCCGACACAAAAAGTGTCCCAAATACTTGAGTGAACGATACTAGAGTGAATAGTAATTGGGATGATTAGTAACCCGTGATTAGTAACTCGTGAATAGTGACCATGTATTTTATGACAACTTGTTTACTTTAAAAAAAATTCGCATATCACCCTTAACTTTAACCTTTTATCAATTTAACCATTTACCAAAATAGAAAAATTGAATACTTTTATTTCATAAAATTCGGGGTCTCACAAATAATATTACAGAACCACAGTACTGGCAACCAGGCAGTTCCCAGGAAAGAGGGGGCTTTCCAATAAGGATTTCTCCTTACTGGCGCGCAATTAGATGATCAAACCTCTCCTTAGACAGAACTTTCTAGACATTGCCAATAATGTTATCTAATAATATTATTCAGATAATATGAATTATTGCTCCGATAATAGAAAATACTGTGTAGTGACAATTATTGAAACAACAGTAATATAAAATATCAACGCAGCAATTATTGAATCAATAAAATACAATATTGAACAGTAATTACTGTAACAATTATTGAGTAGTGCCTTCTTACGTAAGAATCAATAATTGGTGCAATACCGTGTGCTACGCGTATCACCGGGTATTCCAACAGTATTAACGGTAACAACTACGCCGTTATTTATAAACAACTTATTTTTGTCATTTTCTTCATCCAATCGTTTTCTGTTATAGGGCCCACACAAGGCTGCGCCGTCATACGAATATTCCCCGACAACAAGAATATTCCACGACCAAATAAATATTCCCCGACAACAATGAATATTTTAGGACCACTTGCTTATTTAAAATATTTGCGCATTTTACCCATAACTAACCACATTAATCAAATCAACTCTTACTATTTCAGAATAATAAATAGAGGAAATTAAATTTCATTTATTAATAATTTGGGGTCTTACAACCTCCCCTCCTTATGAAATTTCGTCCTCGAAATTGACATACGTACCTGGTGTTTCGAAAAGATGAGGATACCTCGCTTTCATTTCCGTTTCTAACTCCCAGGTCATTTCCTCAATAGCATGGTTTCTTCACAAAACTTTAACTTGTGGTATGACCTTCGTGCGTAGGACATGCTCCTTCTTATCCATGATCTTGACAAGTACCTCCTCGTACGTTAAGTCTTCAGCTATCTCGTCCGGTTCTAACTCAATAACATGGTTCGGGTCTTTCACATATTTACGAAGCACAGATATATGAAAACATTATGAACACGAGACATACTTGGAGGTAACGCAAGTCTATAGGCCACATTTCCTACTCGGTCAAGAATCTGAAATGGACCAATAAATCGTGGATTGAGCTTTCCTCTCTTCCCAAATCTTGTAACTCCTTTCCATGGAGCTACACGTAATAATACATGATCCCCAATGTCAAATTCCACGTCCTTTCGATGAAGATCCACATAACTCTTTTGTCGATCCTGTGCCGTTTGTATACGTTGTCGAATCGTTTGGATCTTCTCTGTAGTCATTCGTACCAACTCTGGTCCCAACAACGTTGCTTCTCCTACCTCATCCCAACATACTGGAGAGCGACACTTTCGTCCATACAATGCTTCAAAGGGAGCCACACCTATACTTTCCAGATAATTGTTGTTGTAGGAGAATTCCACCAATGGTAGGTACTTATCCCAACTTCCTTTGAAATCTAGGACACAAAGTCTTAATAAATCTTCAAGAGTTTGAATAGTCCTCTCTGATTGCCCGTCCGTTTGAGGATGGTATGCCGAACTAAACCGTAAATCCGTGCCCATAGCTTTTTGCAAGCTAACCCAAAATCTTGAAGTGAATCTTGGGTCACGATCCGAAACTATGGATACTGGCATGCCATGCAACCTTACAATCTCATTCACGTACATACTAGCAAGACGTTCAAAGGAATAAGTCTCTCGTATCGACAAGAAATGAGCAGACTTGGTTAATCTATCAACTATAACCCAAATAGCATTTATGCCTTGAGAAACCGTGGGAAGACCCGTAACGAAATCCATGGTAATGTGTTCCCACTTCCATTTCAGAATCTCAAGTGGTTGCAATGGACCCTTTAGTACTTGATGCTCCGCCTTTACACGTTGACAAGTTAAACACCTCGAGATAAACTTTACAATCTCTCTCTTCATATTGTTCCACCAAAATGTATGTCGAAGATCACGATACATTTTAGTACTTCCAGGATGGATTGCAAATGGTGTATTGTGTACCTCCATCATGATCTTGTACTTCAAATCAGAATCGTTAGGAACACAAAGTCTGGAGTGGACTCGAAGTATTCCTTCTTCATCGATTTTTGCTTCTGGAATAGCACCTTCTTGCACTTTCTTCTTCATACGCATCAGCTCCCGGTATGTGGCTTAAGCAACTTTAACTTTATCAATTAAAGTTGATTCTACGCGTATACTTGACATCATCGCACTCGTTCCTGCATATGATCTTCTACTCAATGCGTCAGCTACCGCGTTCGCTTTTTCAGGATGGTATTGGATGGTATGATCGAAATCTTTCAACAGCTCGAGCAAACGTCGCTGTCGCATGTTGAATTCTTGGAAGCTCTTCTCGCATTCCTCGGTCCATTCGAAGTTTGTATCTTTTCGAGTCAGCTGAGTTAATGGAGTAGCGATTCGAGAAAATTCTTACACGAATCTCCGATAATAACCAGCTAAGCCTAGAAAGCTACGTATTTCGATTACTGACTTAGGTTGCTCTCAACTGTGACTCATATCCCAATCTTGGATAGCACGTCACAATGGCACCTATCAGTTTACTACCACACGAATATGGCGTCCCCTACGGAGAGTCTGGCTTCAATGCATTTCACAAAGGAAGTTACTAGATAAAGGCTCGGTTATCAACTTCTATAGTTGGGTTTTTAACTCCTGAAGTTCAATAGGAGCCATTCGCTATGAGATTTTAGAAATGGGTTTTGTACCGGGTTCAAAGTCGATACAAAATTCAATATCACGCTCTGGGTGTAAGCCAAGAAATTCTTCAAGAAATACGTCAGGGAACAAACAACAGAAATATCACTAAAATCTGACGTATTTTTGTTTAAGTCCATGACATGGGCTAAGAAAGCTTGACATCCGTTTTTCAATAAACGAATGACTTTACGGCTTGATATGAAAGAGTTTGACTTCAATGGTTTGGTTGCTTGAATTTGAATAACCGGTTGCTTAGGAATATGAAGACTAACAACCGTACGAAAGCAATCAATTTTGGCATGATGAGTAGTTAACCAATCAATTTCAAAAATCACATCAAAAGCAAGTATCTTTAAAGAGATAAGGTCAACAGGTAATGTGATGGTGCCAACTTGGATCAAACAAGATTTATAAACAATGGATGTGATGAAAATTTCTCCTAACAGAGTTTCAACAGATAAGTCAAAGTCTAATTTCTCCGGAGTCAAGTTTAAACGTTGAACGCAAGCAAGAGATAAATGAATGGGTAGAACCGATATCTAATAAGATATAAACTTCGCAAAAATTTATAATTAACTAACTCGTGCTAACTTCGTTCGGGTTCCTCGCATTCTGACCAGTCACGAAAAACGCTCTTCTAGGAACCGTTGACTTTGACTTTTCTGGGACAGCTTTTTGAGTCACCACCCCCGTTGGACTTGGTTTCGCTACAGGACAAAATCGAGCTATGTGACCGTCTTTTCCACAACTAAAACATACCTTGGAAGGCTTTGAACAATTTGACCTTATATGTCCCTCATCTCCGCATCTGTAGCATCTAACTGGCGGTCGTTCTCCCCCCCTAGAATTTGTTGTTGGTGCTGGTGATGTTGCCGATGTCTTCCCGTTATCATTAAATCTTCTCTTATTAGATCGGGCATCTCTTTCCACAATATCAACGCGTCGTGCGGCTTTTACCCATGCATCACTCATTCTCACTCGTTCCGTTATTGCTTCTTTCAGCTCAGATTCTAGCTTTATCATCTTATACTCTGCCAAAGAGTGCTTCTGTTCAAGCATCACATATCGGGTAACACAAGCTTGAATTGTTGCATCCTTTTGCTCCACGACCGCCTGTCGTTCTTCAGCCTGCTCTTCTAACTCATGAATAAGATTTTTTAATTCTACATTTTGATCATATAATACCTCTAATAAACTCTCCTCAGGTACCTCTTCTTCCTCTTTTTCCTCACTCTCGGCTGTTACCTCTGCGACTATCTCGGGTGTAACTATTAATTCTTCACTCACCACATGTATATCTCTAATTCCTTCTTCGCCTGATATCACATTATCCTGGTTGGCGATTAGAGGTGTCTCCACGATCTCATTCAGTCCATTGTTAACATTCTCAAATACTGCCTTAAAATAAGGTTAATTAAACAATTTAACAAATCACATCATACCCCTATATAACGACCGACCAACAAATAAGCTTAAGTAGAACACACTAGCGAAGGATTTACTCGTCTCTCCCCTCCTAGTTCTATTCCCCGATCTCCGCCAGAGATCATATCCCTAAGCTCTGATACCAACTGTGACGCCCCCAAAACAGGTATACAACACCTATTCTGAGTCGCCAAATATATGGTACAGAAACAACTACAACTTTATTAATACATTTGTCGTGCAAAATACGACAACACATATACTGTGAGTTTAAATACAAATATTGTCATCTAGACAGTATTCATACTCAATTAAGTACTCATTATACTTATTGATACACTATTTTACAAAATAGTGAGAACTACTAAAACAACTGTCTTGAACCATCATTCCATACCCCGACTAGTACTCGCTACATTCTCGCCTCCTGAGAAGAAAATGGAACAACAAGGAAAAGGGTGAGCTCAACTAGCCCAGTAAAGAATATTATGACTAAGATAATATACAACAAATTATCGTTAGTCTTCAACAAGGAAAAATCTAATAGAATACAATAGACAACAAGTTTTAAATCAATAACTGTAGCAGAAACAGCAAACCATTAGAAGAGTCAAGTAGAGAATGAGTTCTACTATCTTCTAAGATTTAAAAGTCCATCATCAATATTTTATCCCTGTAACAACAATCAATAACCATCTTTAATCAAATATTCATCTTTGCACTACAGGCCAAAGATATTCATTTGTATCACCAGTCGATCATGTTCATCTCAACACCTGTTCATCTTTGCACTACGGGCCAAAGATATTCATCAGAAATCATCAATCTTTGCACTACAGGCCAAAGATATTCAATTATATCATCATTTAGGACTGAGGATGATGAAAAATATTTTAAAGGAAACGAATCCAGTGAAGCAAAATAACAAATATTAAGGATTCGTATTTCAATTTATCCATGTCCAAAAATACCTTATCATAGTGAAGTAAAATTCAAGAATGATCAAAACATGGATACAATCAAAGCTAGTATCCAGAATAGATATTTGGACGAAAAGAAGGAAATTTCATTTTTCGGTGAATAGTAACTCGTGAATAGTAACTCGTGAATAGTAACTCATGAATAGTAACTCATGAATAGTAACCCCGACATGAAAAGTTCCAAATTTGATAAAAATTCAGATCAATACTTCGGCATAATGATATTGAAGAAAATAATATCATTTAAGAAGAAATGACATCCCTTACCTCGGAAATACGGTACTTCTGACTGGAATACTAGATATAGTGCTGAATGAAACTTGCACCGTATAGCAACACTCAAAGTATCAAATACTCACAAGAATACGCTCGATATAGAGAGAGAAATAGAGAGAAACTTGTATTTCTGGTGTGATTTTCAATTCTAACCTAAGCACCCTATTTATAGGAAAATGCTTAGAACACCAAAGTAGAAAATTTAATATAATAATAATATATTTATCAAATTTTCCTTAGCCCACCTCTAGACATCTGATCTCAGCCCATTTATATCACATGTTAGACCACTTAAATGCCAAAAAACATTTTTCTTCAAAATAATAAATAAAACTTTCAAAAATCAATTATTTCGGAACTTTAGAACTTCAATAATTCATAATTAATAGCCCTTTTATCAGAAAATTCGAATCTCGCGAGTTTTTATAGAAAATTCAATTCTCTACAACTTTTCAGAAGAAAGTTTTTCCAAATTCTAAACAGAAATTGACCGAAATTCACAAACGGGCGATTTTACAGTCAATAATAAATTTTCGATCAAGAATTATGTCCACCAACACACAAAACATGTGTTAATCATTTAATGCCACAAAAATACTCTTCCTCCTCATATACTCATATATCCCACATTCATTGTAAAAATATCACCATCAATATATTATTAAAATAATGTATTTAAATGAATTATTTTATTAGAAAAAGATAAAATATTAATTTTCAACAATTGTCACATTAAAATTTTTCTCTATCTATATCCACATAAAATCACTATTTTCCTCATCATATAAATTAATAATTAATTATACACAAATAATATTATAGAACCACAGTACTGGCAACCAGGCAGTTCCCAGGAAAGAGGGGGCTTTCCAATAAGGATTTCTCCTTACTGGCGCGCAATTAGATGACCAAACCTCTCCTTAGACAGAACTTTCTAGACATTGCCAATAATGTTATCTAATAATATTATTCAGATAATATGAATTATTACTCCGATAATAGAAAATACTGTGTAGTGACAATTATTGAAACAACAGTAATATAAAATATCAACGCAGCAATTATTGAATCAATAAAATACAATATTGAACAGTAATTACTGTAACAATTATTGAGTAGTGCCTTCTTACGTAAGAATCAATAATTGGTGCAATACCGTGTGCTACGCGTATCACCGGGTATTCCAACAGTATTAACGGTAACAACTACGCCGTTATTTATAAACAACTTATTTTTGTCGTTTTCTTCATCCAATCGTTTTCTGTTATGGGGCCCACACAAGGCTGCGCCGTCGTACGAATATTCCCCGACAACAAGAATATTCCACGACCAAACAAATATTCCCCGACAACAATGAATATTTTAGGACCACTTGCTTATTTAAAATATTTGCGCATTTTACCCATAACTAACCACATTAATCAAATCAACTCTTACTATTTCAGAATAATAAATAGAGGAAATTAAATTTCATTTATTAATAATTTGGGGTCTTACAACAATGATATAAGAATTCAATAAAACAAGTTCAAGAATTAATTTATCCAGGAATTAATAACGTCCAAATTGTCAACATGATACTGCTTTGTGGAGTAAACTTCAAGACTGATCAGGAGAATATTTTCATGAATAGATACTAGATGAAGCGCAAATGTCAAGGTTATTCCACTAATTTCATGGAGTATAGAAGTCAAAGTTGTAATCAACTGAATATAATAAAGAATGGAATAACAAAAGAAATCACCATGCATGCGATAGACCGCACGCACAGACAGGTTATTCCCACAGAATAATAAATAATGGAACCAGGTCCGGCGTAAAACGCACAGACAGGATATTCCAACAGAATAATAATAAAGACGGAACCAGGTCCGGTGTAAAACACACAGACAGGATGTTCCAACAGAATAATAATAAAGACGGAACCAGGTCCGGTGTAAAACACACAGACAGGATGTTCCAACATAATAATAACAAAGACGAAACCAGGTCCGGTGTAAAACACACGGACAAGATGTTCCAACAACAAAGACGGAACCAGGTCCGGTGTAAAACACACGGACAGGATGTTCCAACAGAATAATAAAAGAATGTCACCAAGTATAGGGCAGACCGCGTATACAGGTTATTCCAACAGAGTAATAAGAAATCGAATAACAACAGTTCTCTTCATGAATAAGAAAGAATAACACCCCTTACCTTAAAAGAACTGGATATTGGAAAAGTGAAGTAGCAGAATACTTTTATTCTCTCTCTCTTATTCTCTCTATACTTTCTCTCTCTATAGCTTGAATGAATTCGTGAAAAATAATGAAGCCCTAGGCCTCTATTTATAGAAAAACTGAGGGTGGCTCTTGGTCTTAACGAAGGGTCAAATGACTCTTGGTAATATTGAAGGGACAACTACTATTGACGAAAGTAATTACTATTGATCAAGGTAAATACTATTGACGAAGGTAATTACTATTGACCAAGGTAAATACTATTGGCGACGGTAATTACTATTGACAAAGAGACTCTTAGATGATGACATATGGGCCCCCCATAAAAAATAACCAAACTTACCACAACGTCTCAATTATTGATTTAATAATATAACATATTATACAGATGATACTATTACATTAATTTAAGAGATATGATGCAGCAATTACTGTAGCAATAATTGAGTATAGCTGAGTGACTTCTCACGTAAGTATCAATAATTAATACCGTGTGCTACTATACAACCACGCGTATTACTGTACTTTTAACACCGGGTAGTTCAACAGTTTTAACGGTTTTAACGGTAACACCTCAGCCGTTATTTTTATAGAAAGATAATTTTGTCATTTTCTAACTACGACTATACTTCTGTTGTGGGGTCCACCAATGATTGTGCCGTCGTATGAATATTCCCCGACAAAAAGAATATTCCCCGACCAAACGAATATTTTATAACAACTTGCTTACTTTACAAAATTTATAAATAATACCGACAACTATAATATTATATCAAATCCACACCATAATATTCAAAAAATTATTTCGAGAAAATTAAATATTTATTCATAAAATCTGGGGTCTCACAGGATTCGTTTTCTTTAAAATATTTTTCATCATCCTAAGTCCTAAATGATGATACTACTGAATATCTTTGGCCTGTAGTGCAAAGATGTATGATTACTTGATGAATATCTTTGGCCTGTAGTGCAAAGATGAACAGGTGTTGAGATGAACATGACCAACTGGTGATACAAATGAATATCTTTGGCTTGTAGTGTAAAGATGAATATTTGATTCAAGATGTATATTGATTGATGTTACAGGGATAAAATATTGATGATAGACTTTTAAATCTTAGAAGATAGTAGAATTCTTTCTCTACTTGACTCTTCTAATGGATTGATATTTTCGCTGCAGTTGTTGATCTAAAACTTGTTGTCTATTATATTTTATCAGATTTTCCTTGTTGAAGACTAAGGATAATTTGTTGTATATTATCTTAGTCATAATATTCCTTACTGGGCTAGTTGAGCTCACCCTTTTTGTTCCATTTTCTTCTCAGGAGGAGATAGTATAGCAGGAACTAGCCGGGGTATGGAGTGACGATTTTAGAAAGTTGTTTAGCAGTCCTCACTATTTTTGTAAAATAGTGTATCAATAATTGTAATGAGAACTCCTTTTGAGTTTTTATACTCTCTATTTGTATTCAAACTCACAGTATATGTGTTATCGTATTTTGCACGATAATTGTATTACTGACGTTGTATTTATTTTTGTACCATGTATTTGGCGACTCAGAATGGGTGATGTATACCTGTTTTGGGGGGCATCACAGTTGGTATCATAGCTTAGGGATATGATCCCTGGCTGAGATGTGAGACAAGAACTAGGAGGGGAGAGACGGGGAATTCCTTCGCTAGTATGACCTGATTAAGTTTATTTGGTATTTATTTGGTCGGTCAGAGTATAGGTGTGACGCCCCCAAAATAGGTCCAATCCATCCAACCCATTCTGAGTCGCCAAATACATGGTACAGAAAATAACTACAACTTTATTATTACAATTGTCGTGCAAAATACGACAACACATATACTGTGAGTTTAAATACAAATATTGTCATCTAGACAGTATTCATACTCAATTAAGTCCTCATTATACTTATTGATACACTATTTTACAAAATAGTGAGGACTACTAAAATAACTGTCTTGAACCATCATTCCACACCCCGACTAGTACTCGCTACATTCTCGCCTCCTGAGAAGAAAAATGGAACAACAAGGAAAATGGTGAGCTCAACTAGCCCAGTAAAGAACATTATGACTAAGATAACATAGAACAAATTATCGTTAGTCTTTAACAGGGAAAATATAATAGAATACAATAGACAACAAGTTTTAAATCAATATTCGCAGCGGAAAATTATAATTCATAGAAGAGTTACGTAGAGAATGAAATCTACTATTATCTATTAATTTAAAAGTCCATCATCAGCATTTTATCCCTGTAGCATCAATCAATATTCATCTTCGCACTACAAGCCAAAGATATTCACCAGTTGATCATGTTCATCTCAACACCTGTTCATCTTTGCACTACGGGCCAAAGATATTCATCATAAATCATTCATCTTTGCACTACAGGCCAAAGATATTCATTAATATCATCATTTAGGACTGAGGATGATGAAAAATATTTTAAAAAAAATGAATCCAGTGAAACAAAAGAACAAATATTAAGGATTCGTATTTCAGCTATTTCATGTCCAAAAATACCTCATAAATAATCATGGTGAAGTAAAATTCAAGAATGATCAAAATATGGATACAATCAAAGCTAGTATACATAATAGATATTTTGGACGAAAAGAAGAAAATTTCATTTTTCGGTGAATAGTAACTCGTGAATAGTAACCCCGACATGAAAAGTTCTAAATTTACTAAAAAGTTCAGATCAATACTTCGGCATAATGATATTGAAGAAAATAATATCATTTAAGAAGAAATAACATCCCTTACCTCAGCAAAAACAGTACTTCTAGTTGAAACACCGGATATAGGCTATGACTTGAACTTGCACCGTATAGCAATACTCAAAGTATTAGAATACTCACAAGAATACGCTCACTAATATAGAGAGAGAAAGAGAGAGAAGATCTCAGTTTCTGGTGTGATTTTCAATTCTAACCTAAGCACCCTATTTATAGGAAAATGCTTAGAACACCAAAGCAGAAAATTGAATATAATAATATTATATTTACAAAATTGTCAAGCCCACCTTAGAAGATCTGAATTCAGCCCATTCTTATCACATGTTGAGCCCACTAATTTGCAAAAAACGTTTTTCTTTAAAATAATAATTAAAACTTCCAAAAATCAATTATTTCAGAACTTCAGAACTTTAATAATTCATAATAAATAGCCCTTTTATCAGAAAATTCGAATCGCGTGAGTTTTTATAGGAAATTCAATTCTCTACAACTTTGCAGAAGAAAGTTTTTCCAAATTCTAAACAGAAATTGACCGAAATCCACAAACGGACAATTTTACAGTCAATAATAAATTTTTGGTCAAGAATTGTGTCCACCAACACACAAAACATGTGTTAATCATGTAATGCCACAAAAATACTCTTCCTCCTCATATACTCATATATCCCACATTCATTGTAGAAATATCACCATCAATATATTATTAAAATAATATATTTAAATGAATTATTTTATCAGAAAAAGATAAAATATTAATTTTCAACAATTGTCACATTAAAAATTTTCTCCATCTATATCCACATAAAATCAATATTTTTCTCATCATATAAATCAATAATTAATTATACACAAAAAAATATTACAAAATCACAGTACTGGCAACCAGGCCGTTCCAAGGAAAGAGGGGGCTTTCCAATAAGGATCTCTCCTTACTGGCGCGCAATTAGATGACCAAACCTCTCCTTAGATAGAACTTTCTAGACATTGTCAATAATGTTATCTAATAATATTATTCAGATAATATGAATTATTGCTCCGATAATAGAAAATACTGTATAGTGACAATTATTAAAACAACAGTAATATAAAATATCAACGCAACAATTATCAATAAAATAAAATACTGAACAGTAATTACTGTAACCATTATTGAGTAGTGCCTTCTTACGTAAGAATCAATAATTGGTGCAATACCGTGTGCTACTATGCAACAACGCGTATTACTGTGTTATAACCACCGGGTATTCCAACAGTATTAACGGTAACAACTACGCCGTTATTTATAAACAACTTGTTTTTATCGTTTTCTTCATCCAATCGCTTTCTGTTATGGGGCCCACACAAGGCTGCGCCGTCGTACGAATATTTCCCGACAACAAGAATATTCCACGACCAAACAAATATTCCCCGACAACAATGAATATTTTAGGACCACTTGCTTATTTGAAATATTTGCGCATTTTACCCATAACTAACCACATTAATCAAATCAACCCTTACTATTTTAAAATAATAAATAGAGGAATTTAAATTTTATTTATTAATAATTTGGGGTCTTACAATAGGGATAATATATGACATGACTATTAACCCTTGTTTTATGGCAGTATTTTAGAATGGCAGCTGAGAACGTTAATAATGGAGTGAATCAGACCGTGGAGACACCTTTGATCACCACCCAGGGGAAGGTGCAATAAGAAGGCAATATTCCTCCTGTAAACAACACTACCGAACAAATGATGAATGATGGGATGTTTAGAAGTTTTTTACAGTTCATGCAAAACCAGACGAGGGAGACTCGTGCACAAAATATGGGTGGAAATGCTAGCAATGCGCGGCTTGTCACAGCCAAGCAGTTCAAAGAGTTGGAACCACCAGAATTTAAGGGAAAGCCGGATCCAATCATGGCAAAAACACGGGTCAAGCAAATTACCAAGATATTCGATGTCTTGGGATGCACGGAGGAACAGAAGGTTCCATTCACCACCTTTATGTTCCGCGGTGAGGCAAACTACTGGTGGGAGTCTGTGAAGCGTACCAAGCCTGAAGCACTCAACATGTCTTGGGAAACATTTCAGAAACTGTTTACTGACAAGTACTTTCTTGAAAGTATTCGTCATATGAAGGAGGTAGAGTTTATTAGACTGAAATAAAACAACATGACGGTGTCCCAGTACAAGACGAAGTTCGCAGAGTTATCCAGGTTTGCACCTCATTTGGTAGAGAATGAGGAACGAATGACGAGGATGTTTCTGAGAGGTCTAAAGCCCGAGATTCGGCAATATCTTATCTCTCATAAATTTTCTTTATATTCAGATGTTGTAAATATGACTCAATTATTCGAGCGAGATAATGAGTATGTTCAACCGAGGGACCACAACCAGGGTCATACCAGTGGTAGTGGTCATCGGAGCAATGAAAACTAGTAGGGAGGAAAACATTCGGACAAAAGCGGTAATCACTCTGGTGGTAATCGTGGCCGTGATAATAGAAGGAGCGAGTCGAGAGGAGATTTCAAAAGGAGAAGGAATAACAACGATAACGTGAAGACATCAGCACCAACATCAACTGTTTCTAGGGGAGGAGAACGAACACCGATCGTATGTTACAATTGCGGGAAAGAGGGACACATCAGCCCAAACTGTCCACAACAGTTCAAGGTATGTTACAACTGTGGAAAGGAAGGTCATATAGCTAAAGATTGTCTTGTTGCAAAACCAAGTTCAATGGGGATAGTGACTCCGAAGGCTGTTCCGGACAAGTCAAAGTCAGTGGTTCCTGGAAGGGCGTTTGTCGTGACTGCCCAAAACGCGAGGAACCCGAACGAGGTAATCACGGGTAAGCTAATCATAAACTCTTACGAAGTTTATACCTTATTAGATACAGGTTCTACCCATTCTTTTATCTCTCCTACTTGTGCTCAACGTTTGAACTTGACTCCGGAGAAATTAGACTTTGACTTATCTGTTGAAACTCCGTTAGGAGAAACTTTCGTTACATCTACTGTTTATAAATCTTGCTTGATTCAAGTTGGTACCATCACATTACCTACCGATCTTATTTCATTGAAAATTCTTGCATTTGATGTGATTTTAGGGATTGATTGGTTAACCACGCATCATGCTAAAATTGATTATTTTCGTAAGGTTGTTAGTTTTCATATTCCTAACAAACCTGTTATGCGAATTCAAACAACTAAACCATTAAAGTCAATCACTGTCATTTCAAGCCATAAAGCTATTCGTTTATTGAAAAACGGATGTCAAGCTTTCTTAGCCCATGTCACGGACTTAAACAAAAATACGTCAGATTTGAATAAAATTTCTGTTGTTAATGAATTTCCTAACGTATTTCCTGAAGAACTTCCCGGTCTACCCCCGGAACATGAAGTTGATTTCTTTATTGACCTTGAACCTAGCACAAAGCCCATTTTTAAAACCCCATATCGAATGGCTCCTATTGAACTTCAGGAGTTAAAGGTCCAACTACAGGAGTTGTTGGACATCGGTTTTATTCGTCCTAGTACATCTCCTTGGGGTGCTCCGATGTTATTCGTAAAGAAGAAAGAAGGTAGTATGCGACTTTGTATCGACTATCGGGAATTGAACCATGTCACCATCAAGAATAGGTATCCACTACCTCGCATTGATGACATGTTCGACCAATTGCAAGGAGCACAATTCTTTTCAAAGATCGATCTTCGTTCTGGATATCATCAGCTAAAGATTAAAACTGAGGATATTCCAAAGACTGAGAACTCGGTACGGGCATTACGAATTCTTAGTCATGTCTTTTGGATTGACTAATGCTCTTGCTGCTTTCGTGGATATGATGAACCGTGTATTCAAGAAATATTTGGATCAGTTCGTTGTTGTCTTTATTGATGACATCCTCATCTATTCCAAAAGCCGTGAAGATCATGAGCACCATTTGAAGCTGGTACTACAAAGGCTTCACGATAACAAGCTATATGCCAAGCTGAAGAAATGCGAGTTCTGGTTTGAGGAAGTAGCATTCCTTTGGCATGTGGTGTCAAAATATGGAGTATCTGTCGACCCGGCGAAGATTGAAGCCATACAAAGCTGGGAGCAACCAAAGTCGGTGATCGAAGTACATAGCTTTCTGGGCTTAGTTGGTTACTATCGGAGATTCGTGGAAGGATTTTCTCGAATCGCTACTCCGTTAACTCAGCTGACTCGTAAAAATACAAAATTAGATTGGAGCGAAAATTGTGAAAAGAGTTTTCAAGAACTCAAGAGGAGACTCATTTTGGCACCTGTTCTGACAATACCATCTGGTTTGGATGGATTTGTTATCTACAGCGATGCTTCAGGAAAAGGATTAGGATGTGTTCTCATGCAACATGAGAAAGTCATAGCCTATGCCTCGCGACAACTCAAAGAATATGAGAGAAATTATCTTACTCATGATTTGGAGTTGTCAGCAGTCGTTTTCGCATTGAAGATCTGGAGACACTACCTGTATGGGGAGAAAGTGGAGATCTATACAGATCATAAAAGCCTCAAATATTGCTTCACCCAAAAGGAACTCAACATGCGGCAACGACGTTGGCTCGAGCTGCTGAAAGATTACGATCATACCATCCAATATCATCCTGGAAAAGCAAACGTAGTAGCTGACGTATTGAGTAAAAGATCATATGCGGGTACGAGTGCAATGTTGTTAACACAAATGCCCATTTTATATGACTTGCAAAGGATGGAGATAGAGATGAAGGCTCCAAGTACCCACGTGATGATATCAAACATATGAGTAGAACCGACTTTAATCGATAAAGTTAAAGCTGCTTAACCTACGGACATGGAGCTGATGCATATGAAAAAGAAAGTGCAAGAAGGTGCTATTCCAGAAGCAAGAATCGATGAAGAAGGAATACTTCGAGTCAACTCCAGACTATGTGTTCCTAACGATTTTGACTTAAAGTATAGAATAATGATGGAGGCACACAACACACCGTTTGCAATCCATCTTGAGAGTACAAAATGTATCACGATCTTCGACATACATTTTGGTGAAGCAATATGAAAAGAGAGATCGCGGATTTTATCTCGAGGTGTTTAACTTGTCAACGTGTAAAGGCGGAGCATCAAGTACCAAAGGGTCCGTTGCAACCACTTGAGATTCCGAAGTGGAAGTGGGAACACATTACCATGGATTTCGTTACGGGTCTTCCCAAGGTTTCTCAAGGCATAGATGCGATTTGGGTCATTGTTGATAGATTGACCAAGTCTGCCCATTTCTTGCCTATACGTGAGACTTATTCTCTTGAATGTCTTGCTAGTATGTACATAAATGAGATTGTAAGATTGCATGGCATGCCATTATCCATAGTTTCGGATCGTGACCCAAGATTCACTTCACGATTTTGGGTTAGCTTGCAGAAAGCTATGGGTACGGATTTACGATTCAGTTCAACATACCATCCTCAAACGGACAAACAATCAGAGAGGACTATTCAAACTCTTGAAGATCTATTAAGACTCTGTGTCCTAGATTTCAAAGGGAGTTGGGATAAGTACCTACCATCGGTGGAATTCTCCTATAATAACAGTTATCAGGCAAGTATAGGTGTGGCTCCATTTGAGGCGTTGTATGAAAGAAAATGTCGTTCTCCAGTATGCTGGGACGAGGTGGGTGAAGCAACATTGTTGGGACCAGAGTTGGTACGAATGACTACAGAAAATATCCAAACGATTCGACAACGTATACAAACGGCACAGGATCGACAAAAGAGTTATGCGGATCTTCATCAAAAGGACGTGGAATTTAATATTGGGGATCATGTATTGTTACGTGTTGCACCATGGAAGGGAGTTATAAGATTTGGGAAGAGAGGAAAGCTCAATCCACGATTTGTTGGTCCATTTGAAATTCTTGACCGAATAGGAAATGTGGCCTATAAACTCGCATTACCTCCAAGTATGTCTCGTGTTCATAATGTTTTTTACATATCTATGTTTCATAAATATGTTAAAGATCCGAACCACATTATTGAGTTAGAACCAGACGAGATAGCCGAAGATTTAACGTACGAGGAGGTACCTGTTAAGATCTTGGATAGGAAAGAGCATGTCTTACGCACGAAGGTTATACCACAAATTAAGGTTTTGTGGAGAAACCATGCTATTGAAGAAATGACCTGGGAGTTAGAATCAGAAATGAAAGCGAGGTATCCCCACCTTTTCGAAATACCAGGTACGTACGTCAATTTTGAGGACAAAATTTCATAAGGAGGGGAGGTTGTAAGACCCCAACTTATTAATGAATAAAATCAAATTTTCTCTAATTATTATTGTGAATAATAAGGTGTTAATTTGATATAATATTTTGGTTATGGGTGAAATTTGCAAATTTTGTAAAATAAACAAGTGGTTATAAAATATTTATTTTGTCGGGGAATATTCGTTTGGTCGTGGAATATTCTTTTTGTCGGGGAATATTCGTACGACGGTGCAGCTATTTGTGGGCTCCATAACGAAAAATGGTTGGATGAAGATAACGACAAAAATTGAGTTTTTATAAATAACGACGTAGTTGTTACCGTTAACACTGTTGGAATACTCGGTAATTAAAATATAGTACTACGCGTGGTTGCACAGTAGCACACGGATTGCACAGTATTTTTGAATTATTAATTCTTACGAAAGAAGGCACTACTCAATAATTGTTACAGTAGTTACTGTTTAATATTTTATTTTATTGATTCAATAATTGATGCATTGATATTTTATATTATTGTTGTTTCAATAATTGTCACTGCACAGTATTTTCCATTATCAGATCAATAATTCATATTATCTAAATTATACTATTAGATAGCATTATTGACAATGTCTAGAAAATTCTGTTTAAGGAGAGGTTTAGTCACCTAATTGCGCGCTAGTAAGGAGAAATCCTTATTGGAAAGCCCCCTCTTTCCTGGGAACGGCCTGGTTGTCATAAATGTGATTCTGTAATATTAATTGTGAATAATTAATTATTGATTCATATGATAAGGAAATATTTATTTTATGTGAATATAAATGTTGGATATATTTTGTGGTTAAAAATGAAGGAGTTAATGTTGAGGTGTTTTATCAGTTTTTTTGTCGGAATGGAGGTATTAAAAATTAATCAGGGTTTTTGAGATATATTGCGGGGGTTATAATTTTTTAATCCGACCGTTGGATCGTTGTGATTTTTGGATATGTTATACATATATAAGTTGAGTATATATCCACAAATTTTGAACCGTTAAAAATGAACGCATGATTTGTTATGAATTTTAAGAGATGGCTGGTTCAGAAATTATTGAAGTTTCAGAATTTATCATTTTGGTGTAAAATTCTAGAATTGGTGGGCCCCACTTTTAGTTGGTGAAAATGTGCTGAGATTTTTATTCAAATGTGGTGGGTGGGAATAGTAGCAGGTAAAGCCATCAGGTTGCAGGTTAAGTCTGCTTCGGCGTGCTAACATTTTCCTATAAATAGAGGGCTAAGTTAGAATTGAAAATCACACCAGAAACAAGTTTTCTCTCTTTCTCTCTCTAGATTATTGAGTATATTTTGTGAGTATTTAGATACTTTGTGAGTTTCTATTTATCAGTGCAAGTTTCCTTCAGCCTTATACCGATATTCCGATCAGAAATACTAATATTTTGAGGTAAGAGGTGTTATATTCTTCTTAAAATGATATTTTCTTCAATATCATTATACCGAAATGTTGGTATGAACTTTTTATCAAATTTAGAACTTTTTGTGTCAGGATTACTATTCACGTATGCGTTACTATTTACGTATACGGTACTATTCACGAATACGACACTATTCACCGAATAATGAAATTTTCTTTTTTTTGTCCAAGTTGTCTATTATGGTTACTATCTTTGATTGTATCCATGTTTTGATCTTTATTTTTGAATTCTGCTTCAAAATTGGTTATTATGGAGTATTATTGAACTTAGATAAACTGTAATACGAATCCCTAATATTTATTCTTTTATCTCACTGGATTCGTTTTTTTTAAAATATTTTTCATCATCCTAAGTCCTAAATGATGATACTACTGAATATCTTTGGCCTGTAGTGCAAAGATGTATGATTACTTGGTGAATATCTTTGGCTTGTAGTGCAAAGATATACAGGTGTTGAGATGAACATGACCAACTGGTGATACAAATGAATATCTTTGGCTTGTAGTGTAAAGATGAATATTTGATTCAAGATGTATATTGATTGATGTTACAGGGATAAAATATTGATGATGGACTTTTAAATCTTAGAAGATAGTAGAATTCTTTCTCTACTTGACTCTTCTAATGGATTGCTGTTTCCGCTGCAGTTGTTGATCTAAAACTTGTTGTCTATTATATTTTATCAGATTTTCCGTGTTGAAGACTAAGGATAATTTGTTGTATATTATCTTAGTCATAATATTCCTTACTGGGCTAGTTGAGCTCACCCTTTTTGTTCCATTTTCTTCTCAGGAGGAGATAGTATAGCAGGAACTAGCCGGGGTATGGAGTGACGATTTTAGAAAGTTGTTTAGCAGTCCTCACTATTTTTGTAAAATAGTGTATCAATAATTGTAATGAGGACTCCTTTTGAGTTTTTATACTCTCTATTTGTATTCAAACTCACAGTATATGTGTTGTCGTATTTTGCACGACAATTGTATTACTAAGGTTGTATTTATTTTTGTACCATGTATTTGGCGACTCAGAATGGGTGATGTATACCTGTTTTGGGGGTGTCGCATGGTTCATCCTAATTTTTGATAAAATCAAACTCTTTGATTGTCTCATCAAATTGGATGTTCCACCTACGAGAAGCTTGCTTCAATCCATAAATAGATCATTGTAGCTTACAGACTCGATTTGTTCCAACCGTTGAAACAAATCCCTCTGGCTATGTCATATACACATCCTCCTCAAGTTTTCCATTAAGGAAGGCAGTTTTCATGTCCATTTGCCAGATTTCATAGCCGTGGTAAAGCTAAAATCGCAAGCAAAATCTGAATGGACTTGAGCATCGCTATTGGTGTGAAGGTTTCGTCATAGTCAACTCCTTGGTCTTTGTTTAAAACATTTTGCTACCCGTCTGGCTTTATAGGTCTATACTTTGTCGTCTGCTCTAGTTTTTCTTTTAAAGATCCATTTACGCTCAGTAGGCTTAATTCCTTCAGGTGACGAAACCAAAGACCATACTTGGTTTTCATACATGGGACTCATCTCGGATTTTATGGCTTCTTGTCATTTCTCCGAGTCTTTACTACTCATAGCCTATTCATAATTTAATAGATCATCATCATTTATGATGCATACCTCATCGTCATCCTCTATGACGAATCCATACCTAACAGGTATCTTCGGCACTCTTCCTGATTTACGAATATGGTGTGTTACAATAGGTTCTTCTACATGGTTAGGTACCTGACTTTGACCCATAGTATTTTGTGGTTCTTGAACTTCTTCAAGATATATCTTACTCTCACTAACCCCTTCAAAGATAAATTCTTTTTCCAAGAAGGCAGCATGTTTCGCAACAAACACCTTTTGATCAGTTGGATGATAGAAATAATACCCTAATGTTTCTTTAGGGTATCCTACAAATCTACATTTGTCGGATCTAGTCTGTAGCTTATTGTTTTCAAACTTTTAGACATAAGTTGGACAACCCTAAGTCATAACATGCTTAAGATTTGGTTTCCTCCCTATCCATATCTCATATGGAGTCTTAGGGACGGATTTGATAGGTACCTTTTTAAGTTGGTATACAGCCAATTCTAGGGCATATCCCCAGAAGGAAATTGAAAGGTCAGTAAAGCTCATCATGGATCAAACTATGTTCAATAATGTTCGATTTTCCTTTCATATACACCATTGAGTTGTGGCGTCCCTGGTGGAGTCCATTGTGAGATTATATCATTTTCTTTGAGACAATTGAGAAACTCACCGCTTAAGTATTCACCACCTCGATCTCATCGAAGAATCTTAATACTTTTGCCAGTTTATTTCTCTACTTCACTCATAAACTCTTTGAACTTTTCAAATGATTCAGATTTGTACTTCATTAAATACATATATCCAAATCTTGAGTGATCGTCAGTGAATGTGATAATCGTCAGTGAATGTGATAAAATAAGAATACCATCCTTATGTAGTCGTTGTCATAGGTCCACATACATCTGTGTGTACCAATGCTAACAACTCTGTAACTCTTTCTCATTTTTCACTAAAAGGAGATTTAGTCATTTTTCCCATGAGACAAGATTCACAAGTTGGATATGATTCATAATCAGATAGCTCTAGGAGCGTATCCTTATGCAACTTGGATAATCTTGTTTCATTAATATGACCTAGTCTACAGTACCACATATACAATTAACATCATCTCTTTTTCTTTTCTTAGTTTGTTCAATTTGAAGTATATTTTCATGCAAGTCAAGTATGTAAAGTTCATTTTCCAAATTACCAACACCATATAAAATATATTATTATAAATAGAACAACTGTTGTTCTTCATTATAATTTCAAAGCCATCCATATTTAATACAGAAATTGAAATAATATTTCTAATGATATTCGAAACAAAATAACAATTATTTAAATTAATGAACTTGCCCGTAGGCAGTGCTAAAAAATAAGTCCCTACAGCTAATGCAGTAACCTTTTTTTTTGCTAAATTTGTGTGATTGTATAAACGGAACCAAAAAATACATTGGCAAAGGGGCATACCCCAGACTACAGCTAGATCATCTAGAGACAGACCAATAGAGGATCTAGCTAAAGTTAAGATAATATCTTAAAAGAACAGACAATGTAACATAATCTAATCAGAATTATCTACGCCAATTACAATAATATTGGCAAAAGTTTGTAGCTTTGAGGAAAGGTGGACTAGTAGATAATCTAGATTTAATGATTGCAATTACATCAGTAGCAAGACAATTTGGAGGAATGAGTGTCCCATTGTGCAGCTTTTTGTTTCTTGCTTCCCATAACTTATAGAAAGAAACGGCCAGAGAAAGGCTGAGTATCTGCTTTGATAATTTCCACCCTTGGAAAGATGATATAAAGTCAGTATGTCCAGTCCAGTCCAGGGGTAAAGAGAGCCATCCACCCAGTTGTAACGTAGCTTTGATAATAACAGTAGAGTATTCACAAATGAAGAAAAGATATGAAAATGTTTCAGGATGCTTGTTGCATAACTGACAATTGAAGGTCCTTCATGTATAGGCTCAAGTGATGTCATTTGTTTGGAGCTTTCCATGAAATCCAAGCCAGAGCATGAAAGAGTATCTCGGCACATGCAATTTATGCCAGAGCTTTAATCGATAAAGTTAAAGTTGCTCAAGCTACAGACCCGGAGCTGATGCGTATGAAGAAGAAAGTGCAAGAAGGTGCTATTCCAGAAGCAAGAATCGATGAAGAAGGAATACTTCGAGTCCACTCCAGACTTTGTGTTTCTAACGATTCTGATTTGAAGTACAAGATCATGATGGAGGCACACAATACACCATTTGCAATCCATCCTGGAAGTACTAAAATGTATCGTGATCTTCGACATACATTTTGGTGGAACAATATGAAGAGAGAGATTGCAAAGTTTATCTCGAGGTGTTTAACTTGTCAACGTGTAAAGGCGGAACATCAAGTGCCAAAGGGTCCATTGCAACCACTTAAGATTCTGAAATGGAAGTGGGAACACATTACCATGGATTTCGTTACGGGTCTTCCTACGGTTTCTCAAGGCATAAATGTTATTTGGGTGATTGTTGATAGATTAACCAAGTCTGCTCATTTCTTTCCGATACGGGAGACTTATTCCCTTGAACGTCTTGCTAGTATGTACGTGAATGAGATTGTGAGGTTGCATGGCATGCCAGTATCCATAGTTTCGGATCGTGACCCAAGATTCACTTCAAGGTTTTGGGTAAGCTTGCAAAAAGCTATGGGCACGGATTTACGATTTAGTTTGGCTTACCATCCTCAAATGGACGGACAATCAGAGAGGACTATTCAGACTCTTGAAGATCTATTAAGACTTTATGTCCTAGATTTCAAAGGGAGTTGGGATAAGTATCTACCATTGGTGGAATTCTCCTACAATAACAGTTATCAGGCAAGTATAGGTGTGGCTCCATTTGAAGCATTGTATGGACGAAAGTGTCGCTCTCCAGTATGTTGGGATGACGTGGGAGAATCAACGTTGTTAGGACCAGAGTTGGTACGAATGACTACAGAGCAGATCCAAACGATTCGACAACGTATACAAACGGCACAGGATCGACAAAAGAGTTATGCGGATCTTCATCGAAAGGACGTGGAATTTGATATTGGGGATCATGTATTGTTGCGAGTTACTCCATGGAAGGGAGTTACAAGATTCGGGAAGAGAGGAAAGCTCAATCCACGATTTATTGGTCCATTTCAGATTCTTGACCGAGTAAGAAATGTGGCCTATAGACTCGCGTTACCTTCAAGTATGTCTCGTGTTCATAATGTTTTTCATATATCTGTGCTTCGTAAATATGTGAAAGACCCGAACCACGTTATTGAGTTAGAACCAGACGAGATAGCCGAAGACTTAACGTACGAAGAGGTACCTGTCAAGATCTTGAATAGGAAGGAGCATGTCCTACGCACGAAGGTCATACCACAAGTTAAAGTTTTGTGGAGAAACCATGCTATTGAGGAAATGACCCGGGAGTTGGAAACGAAAATAAAAGCGAGGTATTCTCATCTTTTCGAAACACCAGGTACGTATGTTAATTTCGAGGACGAAATTTCATAAGGAGGGGAGGTTGTAAGACCCCAAATTATTAATAAATGAAATTTAAATTCCTCTATTTATTATTTTGAAATAGTAAGGGTTGATTTGATTAATGTGGTTAATTATGGGTAAAATGCGCAAATATTTTAAATAAGCAAGTGGTCCTAAAATATTCATTGTTGTCGGGGAATATTTGTTTGATCGCGGAATATTCTTGTTGTTGGGGAATATTCGTACGACGGCGCAGCCTTGTTTGGGCCCCATAACAGAAAGCGATTGGATGAAGAAAACGACAAAACCAAGTTGTTTATAAATAACGGCGTAGTTATTACCGTTAATACTGTTGGAATACCCGGTGGTTAAACACAGTAATACGTGTTGTTGCACAGTAGCACACTGTATTGTACCAATTATTGATTCTTACGTAAGAAGGCACTACTCAATAATGGTTACAGTAATTACTGTTCAGTATTTTATTTTATTGATAATTGTTGCGTTGATATTTTATATTACTGTTGTTTTAATAATTGTCACTATACAGTATTTTCTATTATCGGAGCAATAATTCATATTATCTGAATAATATTATTAGATAACATTATTGGTAATGTCTAGAAAGTTCTATCTAAGGAGAGGTTTGGTCATCTAATTGCGCGCCAGTAAGGAGAGATCCTTATTGGAAAGCCCCATCTTTCCTGGGAACGGCCTGGTTGTCAGTACTGTGATTATGTAATATTATTTGTGTATAATTAATTATTGATTTATATGATGAGAAAAATATTGATTTTATGTGGATATAGATGAAGAAAATTTTTAATGTGACAATTGTTGAAAATTAATATTTTATCTTTTTCTGATAAAATAGTAATTTAAATATATTATTTTAATAATATATTGATGGTGATATTTTTACAATGAATGTGGGATATATGAGTATATAAGGAGGAAGAGTATTTTTGTGGCATTAAATGATTAACACATGTTTTGTGTGTTGGTGGACACAATTCTTGACCGAAAATTTATTATTGACTGTAAAATCGCCCGTTTGTGGATTTTGGTCAATTTCTGTTTGGAATTTGGAAAAACTTTCTTCTGCAAAGTTGTAGAGAATTGAATTTCCTATAAAAACTCGCGTGATTCAAATTTTCTGATAAAAGGGCTATTTGTTATAAATTATTGAAGTTATGAAGTTCCGAAATAATTGATTTTTGGAAGTTTTAATTATTATTTTAAAGAAAAACGTTTTTTTGCAAATTAGTGGGCTCAACATGTGATAAGAATGGGCTGAATTCAGATCTTCTAAGGTGGGCTTGAAAATTTTGTAAATATAATATTATTATATTCAATTTTCTGCTTTGGTGTTCTAAGCATTTTCCTATAAATAGGGTGCTTAGGTTAGAATTCAAAATCACACCAGAAACTGAGATCTTCTCTCTCTTTCTCTCTCTATATTAGTGAGTGTATTCTTGTGAGTATTCTAATACTTTGAGTATTGCTATACGGTACAAGTTCAAGTCATAGCCTATATCCGGTGTTTCAACTAGAAGTATTGTTTTTGTCGAGGTAAGGGATGTTATTTCTTCTTAAATGATATTATTTTCTTCAATATCATTATGCCGAAGTATTGATCTGAACTTTTTATCAAATTTAGAACTTTTCATGTCGGGGTTACTATTCATGAGTTACTATTCACGAGTTACTATTCACGAGTTACTATTCACCGAAAAATGAAATTTTCTTCTTTTTGTCCAAAATATCTATTATGGATACTAGCTTTGATTGTATCCATGTTTTGATCATTCTTGAATTTTACTCCACTATGATTATTTATGAGGTATTTGTGGACATGGAATAGTTGAAATACGAATCCTTAATATTTATTATTTTGTTTCACTGGATTCGTTTCCTTTAAAATATTTTTCATCATCCTCAGTCCTAAATGATGATGTTACTGAATATCTTTGGCCTGTAGTGCAAAGATGAATGATTTCTGATGAATATCTTTGGCCCGTAGTGCAAAGATGAACAGGTGTTGAGATGAACATGACCAACTGATGAATATCTTTGGCCTGTAGTACAAAGATGACTATTTGATTCAAGATATTTATTGATTGATGTTACAGGGATAAAATATTGATGATGGACTTTTAAATTCATAGATAATCGTAGATTTCATTCTCTACTTAACTCTTCTATGAATTATTATTTTCCGCTGCGAATATTGATTTAAAAGTTGTTGTCTATTGTATTCTATTAGATTTTTCCCTGTTGAAGACTAAGGATAATTTGTTGTATATTATCTTAGTCATAATGTTCTTTACAGGGCTAGTTGAGCTCACTCTTTTCCTTGTTGTTCCATTTTTCTTCTCAGGAGGCGAGAATGTAGCAAGTACTAGTCGGGGTGTGGAATGATGGTTCAAGACAGTTATTTTAGTCGTCCTCACTATTTTGTAAAATTGTGTATCAATAAGTATAATGAGGACTTAATTGAGTATGAATACTGTCTAGATGACAATATTTGTATTTAAACTCACAGTATATGTGTTGTCGTATTTTGCACGACAATTGTAATAATAAAGTTGTAGTTATTTTCTGTACCATGTATTTGGCGACTCAGAATGGGTTGGATGGATTGGACCTATTTTGGGGGTGTCACATTGTATTTGTTTTTGTACCATGTATTTGGCGACTCAAAATGGGTGATGTATACCTGTTTTGGGGGCGTCACATCAATGCTATTAGAAACCTAAATGAAACTGACAGGAATGAAACCGCATGGGATTCTGGTATGGAGGATTTCAAAGAGTGCCTGTAGACTCTTGAAATGGTTGACATTAGGGGCATTGGTCCCTTCTACACTTGGTGGACCTGTCAAACTACAAATCCAATCCATAAGAAGCTTGATAGAGCTTTGGGAAATACCTCATGGCTCAGCTCCTTTCCCCATGCTCAAGTTACCTTTGCTCCTAGAGGACTATCTAACCACTCTCCTATCATGCTTAACCTTGGCATTCCTTCTACAAGGTCCAGGAAACCTTTCCAGTTCTTTAACCACATGATCCTCTTGGATGGCTTTCATGACTGTGTATCTTCTGCCTGGCTGCAACCTGACCTGGGTAACCCCCTTCATATCCTGGCTGCAAAGATCAAGAGAACTAAAAGAGCCTTAATTAACCTTAATCACTCCATTGGGAATTTATCATCTTTAGTTAAGGAAGCTACTGCAAATCTTCACAGAGTTCAATCCTTGCTTTCCAATAGCCCACTTGATTCAGATCTCATCTCCCAAGAGCAGAGCTGCCTTCATGTTCTTTGGAATTCATTGGCTCTAGAGGAAACTCTTCTCCATCAGAAATCTAGAGCTACCTGGCTTGCTACAGGGGATAGAAACACCAAATTTTTCTCCAATCTGGTGAAAAGCAGGTGGAACACAAACAAAATCCTTTCTATTAATAACTTTTCTGGTGAACTGGTTCAGGGGCAGGAGGAGGTTGAAAATGTTGCCATGAACTATTTCAGAGATTTGTTCAACTACCAGCACCTACCTCCTTCAGCTGACTTTGAAAACTTTGGAGTTCTCCCTGCCAAACACATAACTGATTATCAAGCTGCCATCCTTTCGGCACCCATCATAGCTACTGAGGTATTCAAAGCTCTTAATGGTATGAAGACAAACAAGAGTCCAGGCCTAGATGGATTCAACGTGAACTTCTTCACTCACTGCTGGGACAGTGTTGGCGAAGACTTCACCAAAGCTGTTCTATTCTTTTTCTCTTCCCATCGAATGCCAAGAGGTATAAATTCAAATGCCATTGCTCTTATCCCAAAGTGCTCCAATCCTTCTCTCATGTCTAATTTCAGACCAATATCATGTTGCAATACAATATACAAGTGCATCTCAAAAAATTTTGCCGACAGAATCAAATTGGTCCTTCCCTCTATCATTGATAAGGCACAATCTGCTTTCATCCAAGGAAGAAGTATAAGTGACAACATCTTCCTTGCCCAGGAGCTATTCCAAAACTATCACAGGAAATCTGGTCCTCCTAGGTGTGCCTTAAAAATTTATTTAAGAAAAGCTTTTGACACAATGAATTAGGGTTTCTTAATGGGCACCCTTAAATCCTTCCATTTTCCCACTCAATTCATCGACTGGATTTACCCCTGCATTTCCACTGCTATGTTTTCTGTCAAGGTAAATGGCTCCCTTACTGGATTCTTTGGTAATACCAGAGGCCTAAGGCAAGGTGATCCCCTTTCCCCTTACTTGTTTGTGCTAGTAATGGAAATGCTCTCCATTAAACTCAACTGGGGTTCAAAACAATCTGGGTTTCTTCACCACTGGCGCACTAAAGCCAATGACATCTCTCATCTCCTTTTTGCTGATGACATCTTAATTTTCTGCCATGCTAACCTTCAAACCATCTCCATCATACATTCATGTATCCATTCCTTCTCTCTCTTCTCTGGTCTCATTCTTAATATTCAAAAGAGCCAATGTTTTCTAGCCTGCGAAGACCCTGAAATAAAATCATCCATCCTATCCTTTCTGGGCTTCACTCATGGTACCTTTCCCACCAGATTTTTGGGTGTCCCCCTCATCTCTTCTAAGCTTTCATACCAGGATTATATTCCTCTAATCCATAGAATCACTCAAAGAGTCTCCACATGGACTGCTACTGCTCTTGCTTATTCTGGTAGGGTCCAACTCATTAAATCTGTGCTCTTCGCAATTCAATCGTATTGGAGTAATCATTTCCTACTGCCTAAAGCAGTCATTAGAGCCATTCAATCTATTCTCTGTCGATTTTTTTGGAAAGGCACCTCTCTTACTCCCTATGGTGCTAAGGTTACATAACATAGCATCACACTCCCTACCGAGGAAGGAGGTCTGGGCATTAAAAACCTCTTGGACTGGAATAAAGCTCTACTTTTACTACACCTAACCCATGTATTGCAGATTAACACTAAATCATTATGAGCTCAGTGGGTACAGACCACTGTTCTTCTTGGGAAATCTATTTGGCAGGCACAAATACCCATTGATTGTTCGTGGATCTGGAGACAACTTCTAAAGTTCAGGCCTACTGCTCTTTAGAATCTTAGATACGTTGTTGGCTCTGGAGAAATTTTCAATCTCTAGTACGATCCCTGGCTCAATGGCTCTGCCATTAACCCCAGCAGTACCTTGATCTTAAATTCAGGCCTAACCGTCTCAGCCACAGTCAGGGACATTATGAATAACACCTCCTGGCACCTCCCCCTATCAAACCATCATGAGGTGATTCTCTTCCGAAAACTAGTACAATCTGCTCCCTTTCCCTCTGCATCAATAGACTGTATCTTTTGGGACTCAATGGATGTTTGTTACATCAAAGCAAGACACATGTGAGGGCCCCGAATCCAGGTCCTAAATCACCTCGAATCCGGTTTGATCATTCTATCACTATTACTATATTTGCGGAAGATATAAACATAAATTGTTTATACATTAAACTTACACACTATTCTCTAAGGTCGAGTAACCTTAACTTAATACACATTACATAACTTACTTAACACATAACCTTAAAATACAACACAACTTCCTGCCTTAGTTGATATGGGTGCAGATCTGAATTGTATTCAAGAAGGTTTAATCCCTACCAAGTATTATAAAAAAAACTAGTGAAAAATTAAACTCTGCCGATGGTAGTCAAATGAAAATAATATATAAACTGCCTAAAGTTCATATTTGTCAAGATAATATGTGTTTTAAAACATCTTTTGTTTTAATTCGCAATCTTACAGATATGATCATCTTAGGATTACTGTTTATATATTTATTATACCCTTTTACTACCAGTAATGAAGGATTAAGCTATAATCATTTAGGTAAAAAGATAATATTCAAATTCCTTATTAAACCTAAAGAAAGAGATTTAAGATTCATTCAAGATGAATATCTATTTCTAATTCTTTGAATTTGTTAAATTGCAAGTCCACCCATTTAAACTTCTTAAAGGAAGAAATCAAGTATAAGAAAATTGAAGAACAGCTTAAAAATAAGAAGGTTCAAGAAAAAATTGGAGAGTTAAAAACCTATTTAAATGAAAATCTTTGTTCAGATTCTCCAAATGCTTTTTGGCATAGGAAAAAGCATGTTGTAAGGCTTCCTTACTCTAAGAAATTCAAAGAACATTTGATTCCCACTAAGGCTTGACCCATACAAATGAATCATGAACAAATGGAGTTATGCAAGAAAGAAATTTATAGTAAAGGATTAATTAGACATAGTAAATCCCCTTGGTTCTGCCTTGCCTTTTATGTCAATAATGAAGCAAAAAAGGAAAGAGGTGTCCCTCGTCTAGTCATTAATTACAAACCATTAAACAAAGTGTTAGAATGGATTAGGTATCCTTTACCCAATAAGGAAGACCTCCTTAATAGATTAAGCTGTGCCACCATTTTCAGTAAATTTGACCTAAAGTCAGGATGCTGGCAAGTTGCCATTCACCTAGATGATAGGTACAAAACAACGTTCACTACCCCATTTGGTCATTATGAATGGAACATTTAGTCATTTGGTTTAAAAAATGCCCCTAGTGAATTTCAGAACATTCTCAATGACATTCTGAATCCCTTCAGTCATTTTATCATCGTTTATATCGATGATATCCTCTTTTTCTCCAGAACCATTGAAGAACATCATATTAAACATTTAAATTCATTCTTTAAAATAGTTGAAACCAATGGACTAGTTTTGTCCCCTCTCTAAATGCAGCCAGTTTCAGACTAAAATTCGGTTTCTTGGTCTCAATATTTATCAAGGACTTATTCAGCCTATTGATAGAGCTATTCAATTTGCTGACAAATTTCCTGATAAGATTACCAATAAAACCCAACTTCAGAGATTTCTAGGCTCGCTCAATTATATCGGCAAGTTCTATGAAAATCTCAGGAAAATCTGCAAATCTCTCTTTCAGCGTTTGCAAGATAATTCTCACCCTTGGACTGACATTCAGACTTCTGTCGTCCAACAAGTTAAAAAATATGTTAAGGCTTTGCTTTGCCTTGGCATTTCCAATGATTCAGCTTTCAAAATTGTTGAAACTGATGCCTCAAAAATTGGAGTCAGAGGTATCCTCAAACAAAAATTAACTCCTACTTCTTCTGAACAAATTGTCCAATTTCATTCCGATGCATAGCATTCTACAAAGTTAAATTTCAGTACTATTAAAAAAGAAAATTTTTCTTTAGTTTTATGCATTAATAAATTTCAAAGTGACTTGCTAAATCAAAAGTTTTTAGTCAGGATTGATTGCAAATCTGCAAAATATATCTTAGAGAAAGATGTTGAAAATATAGCCTCTAAACAGTCTTTCGCTAGATGGCAAGCCCTATTAAGCATTTTTGATTTTGAGATTAAGTATATCAAAGGTAGTAACAATTCAATTCCTGATTTTCTTACTCGGGAGTTGATTAATACAAGTACCCTACATTCAAAATGAGTGTGCGAGGAAGTTCGTTTTCTTGTGGTTCGGGTCGCCCTTCAGGCCCAAATAATAAACCCAAAAAATCTTTGGTTCCTCACCTGGTTAACCCAGTCCCTTCAACCAATCCAGTTAATAGGTTTCAAGTTCTTGGAACTGTTCCTAAGCCCTATAGCTCAGTTCTTGCCAGTAACCCCAAACCCATTGACCCATTTTGTGACCCTTCAAGTGCCACACCCTCAATTCCCGTTCATCCTTCTTCTCAATTCAAACTCAACTGGGAAAATAATCTGTTTCATATTGAATCTCATATGAAATCAAGAGATAATCCGATTAAGCTTACTTCCCAGTATTTTCCTACTGGATGTCATTTTATTCCCCTTGCTCCTTATAAATCCCTTGCGTATTATACGGATATCCTCTTTCAAACCGAGTCAATTTTCATCAAACCTATTTATGCTAGGGATGATGAATCTAAAGTCCTTTATCATTCATTATACATTAAACAAATCGTTCAAATAACTAACTGGGGAAATCACCCCTCTGATCTTCGTCATCTTTCTAATCAAAATAACTCATTCTGTTATTTCGATTATATAGAAGCCTGGAATAAGATCTTCCTTTACCAAAACCAATCTTTTAGTCATTCGTGGTTCATTCAATTTGACCACAAGTTTAAAAGTCAAATTCCTCTTTGGTTTCTTTTATAGTGGTCAAGATTTGGTTCTTCTCTCAACCTACTTTTAGCTTCGTTAAAAACTTAAGTCAGTCATTTTTGTAATCATAGTAAGTATTGTTGGGTAAAATCTAATTACGCACAACACACAAGTATACGTGGTTAATAAGTAATATAATAGTAAGTAGAGTATCTTCCCACAGAGAATTAGTTAACAAGAATTACCAAGTACTAACCTATAACCAATTTAATCTTATTTAAACAAATGATTTAATATTTTAATTTTAAATAATTAATTAAACAATTACTAACTATCCCTAGAATGAAACAAGATAATGAAGACTCGAGATTACAATTTCACTTATTATTTCATTTAAGTCAACACACTTCCTGTTAAGCCAAGTTATTTATACTGGATTGTTAATCAAGAACACGAAAGTAAAATATGGTCATCTCTCAACGCACCATACTCATATCAAATCAAATCCATAGATGATAGAATCAAATTGAACACCCTAATTAACTAATCCACTATATACCTATGTGAATTACAATTAAAATGGGTTTAAGTACAAGTTCTTATTAGACTACATGCAATGCCTCGGTATATCTCTATCCTAAGCACAAATCATAAATTCCAACTCCATGTAGAACACATAAATACATGCTATTATGATCATATCTAAACCCATAATCCGTCTCTTGATTTCATATAGATTATCACAGTAATTGTTAGCTAGGCAATTAAGCGAACCATAACAGACAATCTAAATATAGCTAATAAGACTAACAAAGAAGCATATCAAAGTAAACTACACAATAAGATCCATAGTAATCTCAAAACAGAGTTTATTTCATAACGAAACTAGAATCCATCATCCACAATTGATTAAGCATTAAAAGATACAAATAGATAAGAAAAGAAATTAGAATTGAGATAAACAAATCTGTATTCTCTTGCTTCCAATCTGATTCTCCAATGATGATCAATAGCTTCAATCTTCAGTTCTAATCTAATATAGGGTTCCTAATCTAAGAAAGAAAGTACAGATGAATTTAACATAAATCTATCCCAAGAGGGATTAAATGTAATCCTAGAAAATAGCCTCCCAATCCAAGTTAAAATCAAGTATTTATAGTTCTAATAGACACCATAGCAAGTTAGGCAACTAAGAATCCTATTTTAGCTCAAATTGGACAACATAACACCCAAATTAACTCTTCCCCTGCCGATCGGCGCGCCCAGTGCTGCTCCTAGGACAATTTGGCTGCACCCCGCGCTACTGTAGCAGAGAATCTACTGCTCGACGTGCCCCGCACCGTTTCTGGCGCGCCCTGCATTGCTCTATTTTTTGTTGAGACGTCCTTTGGTAAAACAGGCATAACTTTTGATCCATTAAGAATTTCGGGGCCTGCCACCTATCAAATCAAAGATATCAACGAGATCTACAACTTTTATTCTTTGAGAATTGACAGATTCTGGCAGGATAAAGGTTGAAATTGGGCTTGAAGTAGATGCTATGTAAATAGCAAGCATGACAACTCTGAGCTTTGATCTTTGTTGATAAAAAGGCCATAACTCTCACATCCGAACTCCGATTGGAATAATTCAAGATGTTCCAGAAAACTAAGAAGTATATCTACAATAAAATCCAAGTTTCAAACCAAGAACATGCAGCCAACTTAGTTCTAAAAGCCCTGAAATCTACCCTTCTTGCATTTGCTTGCATATTGTGACGCCCCCAGAATAGGTATACAACACCCATTCTGAGTCGCCAAATACATGGTATAGAAAGCAAACTACAACTTCAATAATACAATTGTCGTGCAAAATACGACAACACATACTGTGAGTTTAAATACAAATATTGTCTTCTAGACAATATCCACACTCAAATAAATCCTCATTACAATTATTCAAACACTATTTTACAGAAATAGTGAGGACTGCTAATACATCTTTCTAGAACCATTACTCCATACCCCGACTAGATCCTGCTATGTTCTCACCTCCTGAGAAGAAAAATGGAACAAAAAGGAAAAGGGTGAGCTCAACTAGCCCAGTAAAGAATATTATGACTAAGATAATATACAACAAATTATCGTTAGTCTTCAACAGGGAAAAATCTGATAAAATATAATCGACAACAAGTTTTAGATCAACAACTGCAGCGGAAACAACAAACCATTAGAAGAGTCAAGTAGAGAAAGAATTCTACTATCTTCTAAGATTTAAAAGTCCATCATCAATATTTTATCCCTGTAACATCAATTAATAATCATCTTTAACCAAATATTCATCTTTGCACTACAGGCCAAAGATATTCATTTGTATCATCAGTCGGTCATGTTCATCTCAACACCTGTTCATCTTTACACTACAGGCCAAAGATATTCATCAAGTAATTATACATCTTTGCACTACAGGCCAAAGATATTCATTTGTATCATCATTTAGGACTGAGGATGATGAAAAATATCTTAAAGAGAACGAATCCAATGAGACAGAAGGACAAATAGTAGGGATTCGTATAACAGTTTATCCAAGATCAATAATACTTCATAATAATCAATTGTGAAGCAGAATTCAAAAATAAAGATCAAAACATGGATACAATCAAAGATAGTAACCATAATAGACATCTTGGACAAAAAGGGAAAATTTTATTTTTCGGTGAATAGTGCCGTATTCGTGAATAGTGCCGTATACGTGAATAGTGCCGTATACGTGAATAGTAACCCCCGACACAAAAAGTTCCAAATTTGATAAAAACTCATATCAATATTTCAGCATAATGATATTGAAGAAAATAATATCATTAAGAAGAAAATAATATCCCTTACCTCAAAATATCAGTACTTCTGGTCGGAATACCGGTATAAGGCTGAAAGAAACTTGCTCTGATGAATAGAAACTCTCAAAGTATCTAAATACTCACAAAATACACTCAATAATCTAGAGAGAGAAAGAGAGAATGTAAGACCCCAACTTATTAATGAATAAAATCATATTTTCTCTAAATATTATTGTGAATAATAAGGGGTTAATTTGATATAATACTTTGGTTATGGGTGAAATGTGCAAATTTTACAAAATAAGCAAGTGGTTATAAAATATTTATTTTTGGTCGGTGAATATTCGGTTGGTCGTGGAATATTCTTGCTGTCGGGGAATATTCGTACGACGACGCAGCCTTGTGTGGGCCCCATAACGGAAAGCGATTGGATGAAGAAAACGACAAGTATAAGTTGTTTATTAATAATGGCGTAGTTGTTACCGTTAACACTGTTTAAATACCCGGTGGTTAAAAATACAGTAATAACGCGTGGTTGCATAGTAGCACACGGATTGCACAGTATAGTTGAATTATTGATTCGTACGTAAGAAGGCACTACTCAATAATTGTTACAGTGATTACTGTTCAATATTTTATTTTATTGGTTCAATAATTGCTGCATTGATATTTTATATTATTGTTGTTTCAATAATTGTTGCTGCACAGTATTTTCATTTATCAGATCAATAATTCATATTATTTGAATAATATTATTAGATAACATTATTGGCAATGTCTAGAAAGTTCTGTCTAAGGAGAGGTTTGGTCATCTAATTGCGCGCCAGTAAGGAGAAATCCTTATTGGAAAGCCCCCTCTTTCCTGGGAACGGCCTGGTTGTCATAAATGTGATTCTGTAATATTATTTATGAATAATTAATTATTGATTCATATGATAAGGAAATATTTATTTTATGTGGATATAAATGAGGGATATATATTTTTGTGGTTAAAAATGAAGGAGTTAATGTTGAGGTTTTTATCCATATTTTTGTCGGAATGGAGGTATTAAAAATCAGGGTTTTTGAGAAATATTGCGGGTGTTATAATTTTTAATCCGACCGTTGGATCGTGGTAATTTTTGGATATGTTATACATATATAAGTTGAGTATATGTCCACAAATTTTGAACCGTTAAAAATGAACGTATGATTTATTATGAATTTTACAAGATGACTGGTTCAGAAATTGTTGAATTTTCGGAGTTTATCATTTTGGTGGAAAATTCTAGAATTGGTGGGCCCCACTTGTGGTTGGTGAAGAAATGTGCTGAATTATATTTCAAATGTGGTAGGTGGGAATAGTAGCAGGTAAAGCCATCAGGTTGCAGGTCAAACCTACCAAAATTTTCCTATAAATAGAGGGCTAAGTTAGAATTGAAAATCACACCAGAAACAAGTTTTCTCTCTTTCTCTCTCTAGATTATTGAGTGTATTTTGTGAGTATTTAGATACTTTGAGAGTTTCTATTCATCAGAGCAAGTTTCTTTCAGCCTTATACCGGTATTCCGACCAGAAGTACTGATATTTTGAGGTAAGGGATATTATTTTCTTCTTAATGATATTATTTTCTTCAATATCATTATGCTGAAATATTGATATGAGTTTTTATCAAATTTGGAACTTTTTGTGTCGGGGGTTACTATTCACGTATACGGCACTATTCACGTATACGGCACTATTCACGAATACGGCACTATTCACCGAAAAATAAAATTTTCCCTTTTTGTCCAAGATGTCTATTATGGTTACTATCTTTGATTGTATCCATGTTTTGATCTTTATTTTTGAATTCTGCTTCACAATTGATTATTATGAAGTATTATTGATCTTGGATAAACTGTTATACGAATCCCTACTATTTGTCCTTCTGTCTCATTGGATTCGTTCTCTTTAAGATATTTTTCATCATCCTCAGTCCTAAATGATGATATTAATGAATATCTTTGGCCTGTAGTGCAAAGATGTATAATTACTTGATGAATATCTTTGGCCTGTAGTGCAAAGATGAACAGGTGTTGAGATGAACATGACCGACTGATGATACAAATGAATATCTTTGGCCTGTAGTGCAAAGATGAATATTTGGTTAAAGATGATTATTAATTGATGTTACAGGGATAAAATATTGATGATGGACTTTTAAATCTTAGAAGATAGTAGAATTCTTTCTCTACTTGACTCTTCTAATGGTTTGTTGTTTCCGCTGCAGTTGTTGATCTAAAACTTGTTGTCGATTATATTTTATCAGATTTTTCCCTGTTGAAGACTAACGATAATTTGTTGTATATTATCTTAGTCATAATATTCTTTACTGGGCTAGTTGAGCTCACCCTTTTCCTTTTTGTTCCATTTTTCTTCTCAGGAGGTGAGAACATAGCAGGATCTAGTCGGGGTATGGAGTGATGGTTCTAGAAAGATGTATTAGCAGTCCTCACTATTTCTGTAAAATAGTGTTTGAATAATTGTAATGAGGATTTATTTGAGTGTGGATATTGTCTAGAAGACAATATTTGTATTTAAACTCACAGTATGTGTTGTCGTATTTTGCACGACAATTGTATTATTGAAGTTGTAGTTTGCTTTCTGTACCATGTATTTGGCGACTCAGAATGGGTGTTGTATACCTATTCTGGGGGCGTCACAGTTGGTATCAGAGCTTAGGGATATGATCCCTGGCTGAGATGTGAGACAAGAACTAGGAGGGGAGAGACGGGGAATTCCTTCGCTAGTATGACCTGACTAAGTTTATTTGGTGTTTATTTGGTCGGTCAGAGTATAGGGATAATATATGACATGACTATTAACCCTTGTTTTATGGCAGTATTTAAGAATGGCAGCTGAGAACGTTAATAATGGAGTAAATCAGACCGTGGAGACACCTTTGATCACTACCCAGGGGAACGTGCAACAGGAAGGCAATATTCCTCCTGTAAACAACGTTACCGAGCAAACGATGAATGATGGAATGTTTAGGAGCTTTTTGCAGTTCATGCAAAATCAGACGAGGGAGACTCGTGTGCAGAATACGGGTGGAAATGATAACAACGCGCGGTTTGTCACAGCTAAGCAGTTCAAAGAATTGGGACCACCAGAATTTAAGGGAAAGCCGGATCCGATCATGGCGGAAACGTGGGTCAAGCAAATTACCAAGATATTTGATGTCTTGGGATGCACGGAGGAACAGAAGGTTCCATTCGCCACATTTATGTTCCGCGGTGAGGCAGACTACTGGTGGGAGTCTGTGAAGCGTACCCAGCCTGACGCACTCAACATGTCCTGGGAAACATTTCAAAAACTGTTCAATGACAAGTACTTTCCTGAAAGTATTCGTCATATGAAGGAGGTTGAGTTTATTAGACTGGAACAAAACAACATGACGGTGTCCCAGTACGAGGCGAAGTTTGCAGAGTTATCCAGGTTTGCACCTCATTTGGTCGAAAATGAGGAACGAATGACAAGGATGTTTCTGAGAGGTCTAAAACCCGAGATTCGGCAATATCTTATCTCTCATAAATTTTCTTTATATTCAGATGTTGTAAACAGGGCTCAATTATTAGAGCGAGATAATGAGTATGTGCAACCGAGGGACCACAACCAGGGTCATACCGGTGGCGGCAGTCATCGAAGCAATGAAAACCAGCAGGGAGGAAAACATTCGGACAAAAGCGGTAACCACTCTGGTGGTAATCGTGGTCGTGATAATAGAAGGAGCGAGTCGGGAGGAGATTTCAAGAAGAGAAGGTACAACAATGATAACGTGAAGACGTCAGCACAAACATCAACTGTTTCTAGGGGAGGAGAACGACCACCGGTCGTATGTTACAAATGTGGGAAAGAGGGACATATCAGCCCAAACTGTCCACAACAATCCAAGGTATGTTATAACTGTGGAAAGGAAGGTCATATAGCTCGAGAGTGTTCTGTAGCAAAACCAAGTTCAGCGGGGATGGTGACTCCAAAAGTTATCCCGGATAAGTCGAAATCAGCGGTTCCTGGAAGGGCGTTTGTCGTTACTGGCCAAAACGCGAGAAACCCGAACGAGGTGATCACGGGTAAGCTAATCTTGAATTCTTGCGAAGTTTATACTTTACTAGATACCGGTTCTACCCATTCTTTTATCTCTCCTGCTTGTGCTCAACGTTTAAACTTGACTCCGGAGAAATTGGACTTTAACTTATCTGTTGAAACTCCGTTGGGTGAAACCTTCGTTACATCTACAGTTTATAAATCTTGCATGATCCAAGTTGGCACTATCACATTACCTGTTGATCTTATCTCTTTAAAGATACTTGCTTTTGATGTGATTTTAGGAATTGATTGGTTAACCACTCATCATGCTAAAATTGATTGTTTTCGTAAGGTTGTTAGTTTTCATATTCCTAACCAACCTGTCATACGAATTCAAACTACTAAACCACTAAAATCAGTCACTGTCATATCAAGCCACAAAGCTATTCGTTTATTGAAAAACGGATGTCAAGCTTTCTTAGCCCATGTTATGGATTTGAACAAAGACAAGTCAGATTTGAATAATATTTCTATTGTTAGAGAATTTCCCGATGTATTTCCTGAAGAACTTCCCGGTCTACCCCCGGAACGAGAAATTGAATTCTTTATTGACCTTGAACCCGGTACAAAGCCCATTTCTAAAACCCCATATCGAATGGCTCCTATTGAACTTCAGGAGTTAAAAGTCCAACTACAGGAGTTGTTGGACATCGGTTTTATTCGTCCTAGTACGTCTCCTTGGGGTGCTCCTGTTTTATTCGTAAAGAAGAAAGACGGGAGTATGCGACTTTGTATTGACTATCGAGAATTGAACCATGTCACCATCAAGAATAGGTATCCGCTACCTCGCATTGATGACCTGTTTGACCAGTTGCAAGGAGCACAATTCTTTTCAAAGATCGATCTTCGTTCTGGATATCATCAGCTGAAGATTAAAACTGAGGATATTCCAAAGACTGCCTTCAGAACTCGGTACGGGCATTATGAATTCTTAGTAATGTCTTTTGGATTGACTAATGCTCCTGCTGCCTTCATGGATATGATGAACCGTGTATTCAAAGAATATTTGGATCAGTTCGTTGTTGTCTTTATTGATGACATCCTCATCTATTCCAAAAGCCGTGAAGATCATGAGCGCCATTTGAAGCTGGTACTGCAAAGGCTTCGTGAAAACAAGCTATATGCCAAACTGAAGAAATGCGAGTTCTGGCTTGAGGAAGTAGCATTCCTTGGGCACGTGGTGTCAAAACATGGAGTATCTGTCGACCCGGCGAAGATTGAAGCCATACAAAGTTGGGAGCAACCGAAGTCGGTAACCGAAGTACGTAGCTTTCTGGGCTTAGCTGGTTATTATCGGAGATTTGTGGAAGGATTTTCTCGAATCGCTACTCCGTTAACTCAGCTGACTCGGAAAGATACAAAATTCGTATGGAGTGAGGAATGCGAGAAGAGTTTCCAAGAACTCAAGAGGAGACTCATTTCGGCACCTGTTTTGACAATACCATCTGGTTCGGATGGATTTGTTATCTACAGCGATGCTTCAGGCAAAGGGTTAGGATGTGTTCTCATGCAACATGGGAAAGTCATAGCCTATGCCTCACGACAACTCAAAGAATATGAGAGGAATTATCCTACTCATGATTTGGAGTTGGCAGCAGTCGTTTTTGCGTTGAAGATCTGGAGACACTACCTGTATGGGGAGAAAGTGGAGATCTATACAGATCATAAAAGCCTCAAATATTTCTTCACCCAAAAGGAACTCAACATGCGGCAACGACGTTGGCTTGAGCTGTTGAAAGATTACGATCATACCATCCAATACCATCCTGGAAAAGCAAACGTAGTAGCTGACGCATTGAGTAGAAGATCATATGCGGGTACGAGTGCAATGTTTTTAACACAAAGGCCCATTTTGTATGACTTGCAAAGGATGGAGATAGAGATGAAGGCTCCAAGTACCCACATGATGATATCAAATATACGAGTAGAACCGACTTTAATCGATAAAGTTAAAGCTGCTCAAGCTACGGATATAGAGCTGATGCGTATGAAGAAGAAAGTGCAAGAAGGTGCTATTCCAGAAGCAAGAATCGATGAAGAAGGAATACTTCGAGTCAACTCCAGACTTTGTGTTCCTAACGATTTTGACTTGAAGCATAGAATAATGATGGAGGCACACAACACACCGTTTGCAATCCATCCTGGGAGTACCAAAATGTATCACGATCTTCGACATACATTTTGGTGGAGCAATATGAAAAGAGAGATCGCGGAGTTTATCTCGAGATGTTTAACTTGTCAACGTGTAAAAGCGGAGCATCAAGTACCAAAGGGTCCATTGCAACCACTTGAGATTCCGAAATGGAAGTGGGAACACATTACTATGGATTTTGTTACGGGTCTTCCCAAGGTTTCTCAAGGCATAGATGCGATTTGGGTTATTGTTGATAGATTAACCAAGTCCGCTCATTTCTTGCCGATACGTGAGACTTATTCCCTTGAACGTCTTGCTAGTATGTACGTGAACGAGATTGTGAGATTGCATGGCATGCCAGTATCCATAGTTTCGGATCGTGACCCAAGATTCACTTCACGATTTTGGGTTAGCTTGCAGAAAGCTATGGGCACGGATTTACGATTCAGTTCAGCATACCATCCTCAAACGGACGGACAATCAGAGAGGACTATTCAAACTCTTGAAGATCTATTAAGACTTTGTGTCTTAGATCTCAAAGGGAGTTGGGATAAGTACCTACCATTGGTGGAATTCTCCTACAACAACAGTTATCAGGCGAGCATAGGTATGGCTCCATTTGAGGCGTTGTATGGAAGAAAATGTCGTTCTCCAGTATGCTGGGACGAGGTGGGTGAAGCAACATTGTTGGGACCAGAATTGGTACGCATTACTACAGAGAAGATCCAAACGATTCGACAACGTATACAAACGGCACAGGATCGACAAAAGAGTTATGCGGATCTTCATCGGAAGGACGTGGAATTTAATATTGGGGATCATGTATTGTTACGTGTTGCACCATGGAAGGGAGTTACAAGATTTGGGAAGAGAGGAAAGCTCAATCCAAGATTTGTTGGTCCATTTGAGATTCTTGAGCGAATAGGAAATGTGGCATATAGACTCGCATTACCTCCAAGCATGTCTCGTGTTCATAATGTTTTTCACATATCTATGCTTCGTAAATATGTTAAAGACCCGAACCACATTATTGAGTTAGAACCAGACGAGATAGCTGAAGATTTAACGTACGAGGAGGTACCTGTTAAGATCTTGGATAGGAAAGAGCATGTCCTACGCACGAAGGTTATACCACAAGTTAAGGTTTTGTGGAGAAACCATGCTATTGAAGAAATGACCTGGGAGTTGGAATCAGAAATGAAAGCGAGGTATCCTCACCTTTTTGAAACATCAGGTACGTACGTCAATTTCGAGGACGAAATTTCATAAGGAGGGGAGGTTGTAAGACCCCAACTTATTAATGAATAAAATCAAATTTTCTCTAAATATTATTGTGAATAATAAGGGGTTAATTTGATATAATACTTTGGTTATGGGTGAAATGTGCAAATTTTGCAAAATAAGCAAGTGGTTATAAAATATTTATTTTTGGTCGGTGAATATTCGGTTGGTCGTGGAATATTCTTGCTGTCGGGGAATATTCGTACGACGACGCAGCCTTGTGTGGGCCCCATAACGGAAAGCGATTGGATGAAGAAAACGACAAGTATAAGTTGTTTATAAATAACGGCGTAGTTGTTACCGTTAATACTGTTGGAATACCCGGTGGTTAAAAATACAGTAATAACGCGTGGTTGCATAGTAGCACACGGATTGCACAGTATATTGAATTATTGATTCGTACGTAAGAAGGCACTACTCAATAATTGTTACAGTGATTATTGTTCAATATTTTATTTTATTGATTCAATAATTGCTGCGTTGATATTTTATATTATTGTTGTTTCAATAATTGTTGCTGCACAGTATTTTCATTTATCAGATCAATAATTCATATTATTTGAATAATATTATTAGATAACATTATTGGCAATGTCTAGAAAGTTCTGTCTAAGGAGAGGTTTGGTCATCTAATTGCGCGCCAGTAAGGAGAAATCCTTATTGGAAAGCCCCCTCTTTCCTGGGAACGGCCTGGTTGTCATAAATGTGATTCTGTAATATTATTTGTGAATAATTAATTATTGATTCATATGATAAGGAAATATTTATTTTATGTGGATATAAATGAGGGATATATTTTTGTGGTTAAAAATGAAGGAGTTAATGTTGAGGTTTTTATCATATTTTTGTCGGAATGGAGGTATTAAAAATCAGGGTTTTTGAGATATATTGCGGGGGTTATAATTTTTAATCCGACCGTTGGATCGTGGTAATTTTTGGATATGTTATACATATATAAGTTGAGTATATGTCCACAAATTTTGAACCGTTAAAAATGAACGTATGATTTATTATGAATTTTACAAGATGACTGGTTCAGAAATTGTTGAATTTTCGGAGTTTATCATTTTGGTGGAAAATTCTAGAATTGGTGGGCCCCACTTGTGGTTGGTGAAGAAATGTGCTGAATTATATTTCAAATGTGGTGGGTGGGAATAGTAGCAGGTAAAGCCATCAGGTTGCAGGTCAAACCTACCAAAATTTTCCTATAAATAGAGGGCTAAGTTAGAATTGAAAATCACACCAGAAACAAGTTTTCTCTCTTTCTCTCTCTAGATTATTGAGTGTATTTTGTGAGTATTTAGATACTTTGAGAGTTTCTATTCATCAGAGCAAGTTTCTTTCAGCCTTATACCGGTATTCCGACCAGAAGTACTGATATTTTGAGGTAAGGGATATTATTTTCTTCTTAATGATATTATTTTCTTCAATATCATTATGCTGAAATATTGATATGAGTTTTTATCAAATTTGGAACTTTTTGTGTCGGGGGTTACTATTCACGTATACGGCACTATTCACGTATACGGCACTATTCACGAATACGGCACTATTCACCGAAAAATAAAATTTTCCCTTTTTGTCCAAGATGTCTATTATGGTTACTATCTTTGATTGTATCCATGTTTTGATCTTTATTTTTGAATTCTGCTTCACAATTGATTATTATGAAGTATTATTGATCTTGGATAAACTGTTATACGAATCCCTACTATTTGTCCTTCTGTCTCATTGGATTCGTTCTCTTTAAGATATTTTTCATCATCCTCAGTCCTAAATGATGATATTACTGAATATCTTTGGCCTGTAGTGCAAAGATGTATAATTACTTGATGAATATCTTTGGCCTGTAGTGCAAAGATGAACAGGTGTTGAGATGAACATGACCGACTGATGATACAAATGAATATCTTTGGCCTGTAGTGCAAAGATGAATATTTGGTTAAAGATGATTATTAATTGATGTTACAGGGATAAAATATTGATGATGGACTTTTAAATCTTAGAAGATAGTAGAATTCTTTCTCTACTTGACTCTTCTAATGGTTTGTTGTTTCCGCTGCAGTTGTTGATCTAAAACTTGTTGTCGATTATATTTTATCAGATTTTTCCCTGTTGAAGACTAACGATAATTTGTTGTATATTATCTTAGTCATAATATTCTTTACTGGGCTAGTTGAGCTCACCCTTTTCCTTTTTGTTCCATTTTTCTTCTCAGGAGGTGAGAACATAGCAGGATCTAGTCGGGGTATGGAGTGATGGTTCTAGAAAGATGTATTAGCAGTCCTCACTATTTCTGTAAAATAGTGTTTGAATAATTGTAATGAGGATTTATTTGAGTGTGGATATTGTCTAGAAGACAATATTTGTATTTAAACTCACAGTATGTGTTGTCGTATTTTGCACGACAATTGTATTATTGAAGTTGTAGTTTGCTTTCTGTACCATGTATTTGGCGACTCAGAATGGGTGTTGTATACCTATTCTGGGGGCGTCACAGTTGGTATCAGAGCTTAGGGATATGATCCCTGGCTGAGATGTGAGACAAGAACTAGGAGGGGAGAGACGGGGAATTCCTTCGCTAGTATGACCTGACTAAGTTTATTTGGTGTTTATTTGGTCGGTCAGAGTATAGGGATAATATATGACATGACTATTAACCCTTGTTTTATGGCAGTATTTAAGAATGGCAGCTGAGAACGTTAATAATGGAGTAAATCAGACCGTGGAGACACCTTTGATCACTACCCAAGGGAACGTGCAACAGGAAGGCAATATTCCTCCTGTAAACAACGTTACCGAGCAAACGATGAATGATGGAATGTTTAGGAGCTTTTTGCAGTTCATGCAAAATCAGACGAGGGAGACTCGTGTGCAGAATACGGGTGGAAATGATAACAACGCGCGGTTTGTCACAGCTAAGCAGTTCAAAGAATTGGGACCACCAGAATTTAAGGGAAAGCCGGATCCGATCATGGCGGAAACGTGGGTCAAGCAAATTACCAAGATATTTGATGTCTTGGGATGCACGGAGGAACAGAAGGTTCCATTCGCCACATTTATGTTCCGCGGTGAGGCAGACTACTGGTGGGAGTCTGTGAAGCGTACCCAGCCTGACGCACTCAACATGTCCTGGGAAACATTTCAAAAACTGTTCAATGACAAGTACTTTCCTGAAAGTATTCGTCATATGAAGGAGGTAGAGTTTATTAGACTGGAACAAAACAACATGACGGTGTCCCAGTACGAGGCGAAGTTTGCAGAGTTATCCAGGTTTGCACCTCATTTGGTCGAAAATGAGGAACGAATGACAAGGATGTTTCTGAGAGGTCTAAAACCCGAGATTCGGCAATATCTTATCTCTCATAAATTTTCTTTATATTCAGATGTTGTAAACAGGGCTCAATTATTAGAGCGAGATAATGAGTATGTGCAACCGAGGGACCACAACCAGGGTCATACCGGTGGCGGCAGTCATCGAAGCAATGAAAACCAGCAGGGAGGAAAACATTCGGACAAAAGCGGTAACCACTCTGGTGGTAATCGTGGTCGTGATAATAGAAGGAGCGAGTCGGGAGGAGATTTCAAGAAGAGAAGGTACAACAATGATAACGTGAAGACGTCAGCACAAACATCAACTGTTTCTAGGGGAGGAGAACGACCACCGGTCGTATGTTACAAATGTGGGAAAGAGGGACATATCAGCCCAAACTGTCCACAACAATCCAAGGTATGTTATAACTGTGGAAAGGAAGGTCATATAGCTCGAGAGTGTTCTGTAGCAAAACCAAGTTCAGCGGGGATGGTGACTCCAAAAGTTATCCCGGATAAGTCGAAATCAGCGGTTCCTGGAAGGGCGTTTGTCGTTACTGGCCAAAACGCGAGAAACCCGAACGAGGTGATCACGGGTAAGCTAATCTTGAATTCTTGCGAAGTTTATACTTTACTAGATACCGGTTCTACCCATTCTTTTATCTCTCCTGCTTGTGCTCAACGTTTAAACTTGACTCCGGAGAAATTGGACTTTAACTTATCTGTTGAAACTCCGTTGGGTGAAACCTTCGTTACATCTACAGTTTATAAATCTTGCATGATCCAAGTTGGCACTATCACATTACCTGTTGATCTTATCTCTTTAAAGATACTTGCTTTTGATGTGATTTTAGGAATTGATTGGTTAACCACTCATCATGCTAAAATTGATTGTTTTCGTAAGGTTGTTAGTTTTCATATTCCTAACCAACCTGTCATACGAATTCAAACTACTAAACCACTAAAATCAGTCACTGTCATATCAAGCCACAAAGCTATTCGTTTATTGAAAAACGGATGTCAAGCTTTCTTAGCCCATGTTATGGATTTGAACAAAGACAAGTCAGATTTGAATAATATTTCTATTGTTAGAGAATTTTCCGATGTATTTCCTGAAGAACTTCCCGGTCTACCCCCGGAACGAGAAATTGAATTCTTTATTGACCTTGAACCCGGTACAAAGCCCATTTCTAAAACCCCATATCGAATGGCTCCTATTGAACTTCAGGAGTTAAAAGTCCAACTACAGGAGTTGTTGGACATCGGTTTTATTCGTCCTAGTACGTCTCCTTGGGGTGCTCCTGTTTTATTCGTAAAGAAGAAAGACGGGAGTATGCGACTTTGTATTGACTATCGAGAATTGAACCATGTCACCATCAAGAATAGGTATCCGCTACCTCGCATTGATGACCTGTTTGACCAGTTGCAAGGAGCACAATTCTTTTCAAAGATCGATCTTCGTTCTGGATATCATCAGCTGAAGATTAAAACTGAGGATATTCCAAAGACTGCCTTCAGAACTCGGTACGGGCATTATGAATTCTTAGTAATGTCTTTTGGATTGACTAATGCTCCTGCTGCCTTCATGGATATGATGAACCGTGTATTCAAAGAATATTTGGATCAGTTCGTTGTTGTCTTTATTGATGACATCCTCATCTATTCCAAAAGCCGTGAAGATCATGAGCGCCATTTGAAGCTGGTACTGCAAAGGCTTCGTGAAAACAAGCTATATGCCAAACTGAAGAAATGCGAGTTCTGGCTTGAGGAAGTAGCATTCCTTGGGCACGTGGTGTCAAAACATGGAGTATCTGTCGACCCGGCGAAGATTGAAGCCATACAAAGTTGGGAGCAACCGAAGTCGGTAACCGAAGTACGTAGCTTTCTGGGCTTAGCTGGTTATTATCGGAGATTTGTGGAAGGATTTTCTCGAATCGCTACTCCGTTAACTCAGCTGACTCGGAAAGATACAAAATTCGTATGGAGTGAGGAATGCGAGAAGAGTTTCCAAGAACTCAAGAGGAGACTCATTTCGGCACCTGTTTTGACAATACCATCTGGTTCGGATGGATTTGTTATCTACAGCGATGCTTCAGGCAAAGGGTTAGGATGTGTTCTCATGCAACATGGGAAAGTCATAGCCTATGCCTCACGACAACTCAAAGAATATGAGAGGAATTATCCTACTCATGATTTGGAGTTGGCAGCAGTCGTTTTTGCGTTGAAGATCTGGAGACACTACCTGTATGGGGAGAAAGTGGAGATCTATACAGATCATAAAAGCCTCAAATATTTCTTCACCCAAAAGGAACTCAACATGCGGCAACGACGTTGGCTTGAGCTGTTGAAAGATTACGATCATACCATCCAATACCATCCTGGAAAAGCAAACGTAGTAGCTGACGCATTGAGTAGAAGATCATATGCGGGTACGAGTGCAATGTTTTTAACACAAAGGCCCATTTTGTATGACTTGCAAAGGATGGAGATAGAGATGAAGGCTCCAAGTACCCACATGATGATATCAAATATACGAGTAGAACCGACTTTAATCGATAAAGTTAAAGCTGCTCAAGCTACGGATATAGAGCTGATGCGTATGAAGAAGAAAGTGCAAGAAGGTGCTATTCCAGAAGCAAGAATCGATGAAGAAGGAATACTTCGAGTCAACTCCAGACTTTGTGTTCCTAACGATTTTGACTTGAAGCATAGAATAATGATGGAGGCACACAACACACCGTTTGCAATCCATCCTGGGAGTACCAAAATGTATCACGATCTTCGACATACATTTTGGTGGAGCAATATGAAAAGAGAGATCGCGGAGTTTATCTCGAGATGTTTAACTTGTCAACGTGTAAAAGCGGAGCATCAAGTACCAAAGGGTCCATTGCAACCACTTGAGATTCCGAAATGGAAGTGGGAACACATTACTATGGATTTTGTTACGGGTCTTCCCAAGGTTTCTCAAGGCATAGATGCGATTTGGGTTATTGTTGATAGATTAACCAAGTCCGCTCATTTCTTGCCGATACGTGAGACTTATTCCCTTGAACGTCTTGCTAGTATGTACGTGAACGAGATTGTGAGATTGCATGGCATGCCAGTATCCATAGTTTCGGATCGTGACCCAAGATTCACTTCACGATTTTGGGTTAGCTTGCAGAAAGCTATGGGCACGGATTTACGATTCAGTTCAGCATACCATCCTCAAACGGACGGACAATCAGAGAGGACTATTCAAACTCTTGAAGATCTATTAAGACTTTGTGTCTTAGATCTCAAAGGGAGTTGGGATAAGTACCTACCATTGGTGGAATTCTCCTACAACAACAGTTATCAGGCGAGCATAGGTATGGCTCCATTTGAGGCGTTGTATGGAAGAAAATGTCGTTCTCCAGTATGCTGGGACGAGGTGGGTGAAGCAACATTGTTGGGACCAGAATTGGTACGCATTACTACAGAGAAGATCCAAACGATTCGACAACGTATACAAACGGCACAGGATCGACAAAAGAGTTATGCGGATCTTCATCGGAAGGACGTGGAATTTAATATTGGGGATCATGTATTGTTACGTGTTGCACCATGGAAGGGAGTTACAAGATTTGGGAAGAGAGGAAAGCTCAATCCAAGATTTGTTGGTCCATTTGAGATTCTTGAGCGAATAGGAAATGTGGCATATAGACTCGCATTACCTCCAAGCATGTCTCGTGTTCATAATGTTTTTCACATATCTATGCTTCGTAAATATGTTAAAGACCCGAACCACATTATTGAGTTAGAACCAGACGAGATAGCTGAAGATTTAACGTACGAGGAGGTACCTGTTAAGATCTTGGATAGGAAAGAGCATGTCCTACGCACGAAGGTTATACCACAAGTTAAGGTTTTGTGGAGAAACCATGCTATTGAAGAAATGACCTGGGAGTTGGAATCAGAAATGAAAGCGAGGTATCCTCACCTTTTTGAAACATCAGGTACGTACGTCAATTTCGAGGACGAAATTTCATAAGGAGGGGAGGTTGTAAGACCCCAACTTATTAATGAATAAAATCAAATTTTCTCTAAATATTATTGTGAATAATAAGGGGTTAATTTGATATAATACTTTGGTTATGGGTGAAATGTGCAAATTTTGCAAAATAAGCAAGTGGTTATAAAATATTTATTTTTGGTCGGTGAATATTCGGTTGGTCGTGGAATATTCTTGCTGTCGGGGAATATTCGTACGACGACGCAGCCTTGTGTGGGCCCCATAACGGAAAGCGATTGGATGAAGAAAACGACAAGTATAAGTTGTTTATAAATAACGGCGTAGTTGTTACCGTTAATACTGTTGGAATACCCGGTGGTTAAAATACAGTAATAACGCGGTTGCATAGTAGCACACGGATTGCACAGTATATTGAATTATTGATTCTTACGTAAGAAGGCACTACTCAATAATTGTTACAGTAGTTATTGTTCAATATTTTATTTTATTGATTCAATAATTGCTGCATTGATATTTTATATTATTGTTGTTTCAATAATTGTTGCTGCACAGTATTTTCATTTATCAGATCAATAATTCATATTATTTGAATAATATTATTAGATAACATTATTGGCAATGTCTAGAAAGTTCTGTCTAAGGAGAGGTTTGGTCATCTAATTGCGCGCCAGTAAGGAGAAATCCTTATTGGAAAGCCCCCTCTTTCCTGGGAACGGCCTGGTTGTCATAAATGTGATTCTGTAATATTATTTGTGAATAATTAATTATTGATTCATATGATAAGGAAATATTTATTTTATGTGGATATAAATGAGGGATATATATTTTTGTGGTTAAAAATGAAGGAGTTAATGTTGAGGTTTTTATCATATTTTTGTCGGAATGGAGGTATTAAAAATCAGGGTTTTTGAGAAATATTGCGGGGGTTATAATTTTTAATCCGACCGTTGGATCGTGGTAATTTTTGGATATGTTATACATATATAAGTTGAGTATATGTCCACAAATTTTGAACCGTTAAAAATGAACGTATGATTTATTATGAATTTTACAAGATGACTGGTTCAGAAATTGTTGAATTTTCGGAGTTTATCATTTTGGTGGAAAATTCTAGAATTGGTGGGCCCCACTTGTGGTTGGTGAAGAAATGTGCTGAATTATATTTCAAATGTGGTGGGTGGGAATAGTAGCAGGTAAAGCCATCAGGTTGCAGGTCAAACCTACCAAAATTTTCCTATAAATAGAGGGCTAAGTTAGAATTGAAAATCACACCAGAAACAAGTTTTCTCTCTTTCTCTCTCTAGATTATTGAGTGTATTTTGTGAGTATTTAGATACTTTGAGAGTTTCTATTCATCAGAGCAAGTTTCTTTCAGCCTTATACCGGTATTCCGACCAGAAGTACTGATATTTTGAGGTAAGGGATATTATTTTCTTCTTAATGATATTATTTTCTTCAATATCATTATGCTGAAATATTGATATGAGTTTTTATCAAATTTGGAACTTTTTGTGTCGGGGGTTACTATTCACGTATACGGCACTATTCACGTATACGGCACTATTCACGAATACGGCACTATTCACCGAAAAATAAAATTTTCCCTTTTTGTCCAAGATGTCTATTATGGTTACTATCTTTGATTGTATCCATGTTTTGATCTTTATTTTTGAATTCTGCTTCACAATTGATTATTATGAAGTATTATTGATCTTGGATAAACTGTTATACGAATCCCTACTATTTGTCCTTCTGTCTCATTGGATTCGTTCTCTTTAAGATATTTTTCATCATCCTCAGTCCTAAATGATGATATTAATGAATATCTTTGGCCTGTAGTGCAAAGATGTATAATTACTTGATGAATATCTTTGGCCTGTAGTGCAAAGATGAACAGGTGTTGAGATGAACATGACCGACTGATGATACAAATGAATATCTTTGGCCTGTAGTGCAAAGATGAATATTTGGTTAAAGATGATTATTAATTGATGTTACAGGGATAAAATATTGATGATGGACTTTTAAATCTTAGAAGATAGTAGAATTCTTTCTCTACTTGACTCTTCTAATGGTTTGTTGTTTCCGCTGCAGTTGTTGATCTAAAACTTGTTGTCGATTATATTTTATCAGATTTTTCCCTGTTGAAGACTAACGATAATTTGTTGTATATTATCTTAGTCATAATATTCTTTACTGGGCTAGTTGAGCTCACCCTTTTCCTTTTTGTTCCATTTTTCTTCTCAGGAGGTGAGAACATAGCAGGATCTAGTCGGGGTATGGAGTGATGGTTCTAGAAAGATGTATTAGCAGTCCTCACTATTTCTGTAAAATAGTGTTTGAATAATTGTAATGAGGATTTATTTGAGTGTGGATATTGTCTAGAAGACAATATTTGTATTTAAACTCACAGTATGTGTTGTCGTATTTTGCACGACAATTGTATTATTGAAGTTGTAGTTTGCTTTCTGTACCATGTATTTGGCGACTCAGAATGGGTGTTGTATACCTATTCTGGGGGCGTCACAGTTGGTATCAGAGCTTAGGGATATGATCCCTGGCTGAGATGTGAGACAAGAACTAGGAGGGGAGAGACGGGGAATTCCTTCGCTAGTATGACCTGACTAAGTTTATTTGGTGTTTATTTGGTCGGTCAGAGTATAGGGATAATATATGACATGACTATTAACCCTTGTTTTATGGCAGTATTTAAGAATGGCAGCTGAGAACGTTAATAATGGAGTAAATCAGACCGTGGAGACACCTTTGATCACTACCCAAGGGAACGTGCAACAGGAAGGCAATATTCCTCCTGTAAACAACGTTACCGAGCAAACGATGAATGATGGAATGTTTAGGAGCTTTTTGCAGTTCATGCAAAATCAGACGAGGGAGACTCGTGTGCAGAATACGGGTGGAAATGATAACAACGCGCGGTTTGTCACAGCTAAGCAGTTCAAAGAATTGGGACCACCAGAATTTAAGGGAAAGCCGGATCCGATCATGGCGGAAACGTGGGTCAAGCAAATTACCAAGATATTTGATGTCTTGGGATGCACGGAGGAACAGAAGGTTCCATTCGCCACATTTATGTTCCGCGGTGAGGCAGACTACTGGTGGGAGTCTGTGAAGCGTACCCAGCCTGACGCACTCAACATGTCCTGGGAAACATTTCAAAAACTGTTCAATGACAAGTACTTTCCTGAAAGTATTCGTCATATGAAGGAGGTAGAGTTTATTAGACTGGAACAAAACAACATGACGGTGTCCCAGTACGAGGCGAAGTTTGCAGAGTTATCCAGGTTTGCACCTCATTTGGTCGAAAATGAGGAACGAATGACAAGGATGTTTCTGAGAGGTCTAAAACCCGAGATTCGGCAATATCTTATCTCTCATAAATTTTCTTTATATTCAGATGTTGTAAACAGGGCTCAATTATTAGAGCGAGATAATGAGTATGTGCAACCGAGGGACCACAACCAGGGTCATACCGGTGGCGGCAGTCATCGAAACAATGAAAACCAGCAGGGAGGAAAACATTCGGACAAAAGCGGTAACCACTCTGGTGGTAATCGTGGTCGTGATAATAGAAGGAGCGAGTCGGGAGGAGATTTCAAGAAGAGAAGGTACAACAATGATAACGTGAAGACGTCAGCACAAACATCAACTGTTTCTAGGGGAGGAGAACGACCACCGGTCGTATGTTACAAATGTGGGAAAGAGGGACATATCAGCCCAAACTGTCCACAACAATCCAAGGTATGTTATAACTGTGGAAAGGAAGGTCATATAGCTCGAGAGTGTTCTGTGGCAAAACCAAGTTCAGCGGGGATGGTGACTCCAAAAGTTATCCCGGATAAGTCGAAATCAGCGGTTCCTGGAAGGGCGTTTGTCGTTACTGGCCAAAACGCGAGAAACCCGAACGAGGTGATCACGGGTAAGCTAATCTTGAATTCTTACGAAGTTTATACTTTACTAGATACCGGTTCTACCCATTCTTTTATCTCTCCTGCTTGTGCTCAACGTTTAAACTTGACTCCGGAGAAATTGGACTTTAACTTATCTGTTGAAACTCCGTTGGGTGAAACCTTCGTTACATCTACAGTTTATAAATCTTGCATGATCCAAGTTGGCGCTATCACATTACCTGTTGATCTTATCTCTTTAAAGATACTTGCTTTTGATGTGATTTTAGGAATTGATTGGTTAACCACTCATCATGCTAAAATTGATTGTTTTCGTAAGGTTGTTAGTTTTCATATTCCTAACCAACCTGTCATACGAATTCAAACTACTAAACCACTAAAATCAGTCACTGTCATATCGAGCCACAAAGCTATTCGTTTATTGAAAAACGGATGTCAAGCTTTCTTAGCCCATGTTATGGATTTGAACAAAGACAAGTCAGATTTGAATAATATTTCTATTGTTAGAGAATTTTCCGATGTATTTCCTGAAGAACTTCCCGGTCTACCCCCGGAACGAGAAATTGAATTCTTTATTGACCTTGAACCCGGTACAAAGCCCATTTCTAAAACCCCATATCGAATGGCTCCTATTGAACTTCAGGAGTTAAAAGTCCAACTACAGGAGTTGTTGGACATCGGTTTTATTCGTCCTAGTACGTCTCCTTGGGGTGCTCCTGTTTTATTCGTAAAGAAGAAAGACGGGAGTATGCGACTTTGTATTGACTTACGGGAGTATCCTTAATTTATTTAATATATTCATTAAATAAACTAATTACCATTAATAATAATTTATTAATGAATTTCATTACAAAATATTAAAAGTCACTTAAAATATTTTCTAATACCATAATATAATTTTTCATGATTTTTCAATAATTAAAACTATTTTTAAATAATTTATTTAATTTTGTAATTAAATAAATTAAATACCATTTATATTCTAAAAATATTAAATATTTATGAAATATACTTAAAATAATTAAAAACTATTTTTCAGAATTTAAAATAAATTTTCGGAAATTTTTAAGTATTTTTAGTAATTAAAATCTATTTATTTCAATTAATTTAATAATTTTCGGAAATTAAAAATTAAAACTGTCACTAAAGGACCCTATAGCGACAGAACCGTCGCTATAGGTGTTCTTCGTGTTCTTGAGCAAGAACCCAGAACTTCATGGCAGTTAACAAGGTACCACATTTGACCGTGCATAGATTCTTGGTCTTCATGATTCTAGGTTATCTAAAGTGTTACACATGTAATGGATATGTCATACTACACAAACAAACTGATTCCAGAGTCATACAACAAAATAACAGAGAGATATGATCAATCAAAAAGTCTGACAAGCCTGTTCTTCATTTCTGGGTTTTCCAAAAAATGAAGAACAGTATAAGGTGCTATATTTAGGTCCTTAGATCTTGAGCTATAAGGCTGATTTATGTGATTTATGAGTCCATACTTATAGTAATGATGTCATAGTATTAAATCTGTCTAACAACAACACAAATGAACAATTGAGACTGGTCAAACCTCGCCCCAAAAATCGGCTGATGAAGATCTGGGTTACCCAGAATCTTCATCCGGCGTGATGGTCAACGGTTGTTTGACCGGTATTATCTTTGATCCTGTGATAGATCTGATGGTTCTGATGGCTTAGATGTGTAATATGAATGTCTGGCTACAATACCAAAACAACAATGTGACCTAAAACATAACAGACAAGCAAGATCAACGCCTGCAAAAATGCTATCAGGCGTTTTGGGTTTCTGGGTTTGCCCAAATTTCCAGAAATCGTGCTCGGTCAATGCCTTTTGACCACCTATAAAACGAAATCCAGACATGCTATGACCCTGTTTTCAATTTCAGATCGTAGACCACATGGCATAGAACATATCTAAAGCATAAAACACACAAAATATCGAACACATAAAGATCTAAGGGCTCTGACATTCAACTGTCAGGCCACTTTCTTCGTCATTTCCAGATTTCTTAAAATGTTAGATCCAAGCACTTTGATGTTATGGATCTTGGATTTTATAACCCAGATCACTTATAGACACCCTAATACACAACTTTAAACAACAAACAACAAGATCTAACATCAGATTGAAAGATTTTCAAATTTTAGGGTTTATACCTTTATGCTTTGATTTCTAGAATCTCATCCTTTGTTTCTGATCATGGAGAGTTATGTAATGGTATGAGTTTAATTTCTCACTCCCAATTTCGAAAAGTTAGAGAGAGAATGGTCTAGGAGAAAAATGAAATTAAAGTGTACTTTGATCTTTTATATTTCTTGTTCCATTGCACCTAGTGTTGCTAGGTGGCACAAGGTGGCTGGTATAAGATAGATAAAGAGCACTTAGTCCATATATTAGGTTACCAACTCAATATTTTGGCTAGATTTGCAAGTTATGTCCAAATAATGCATTAAGGGTATTTTAGTTATTTTGATTTTTAATTTAATGGCATACTTGTCTTTTGCTACAACCCTTAGGGTTTAGATTTTAACCCTTAGGGTTTAGGGTTTCGAAACCTTAGGGTTTAGGGTTTAACACTTAGGTTTTGAAAATTTTGATTTTAGGATTTCCAAATTTCGGTTTCAAAATAGAAAATTAATATTTCTAAATTATAATTAGAATTTTCTAATTATACTAAAATTTCTTAATCATAACTTAAATCTTGCTAATTAGGACTAGTATTTTCTAATTAAAATCGCTAATTTAGCAATTAGGGTCGTAATTGGTCATTAGAGTTTATAAACCACTAATTAGGGTTTCTAATAGAAAAATAATTTTCCTAAATTAGAAATTAGATTTCGTAATTAGATAAATATTTTCTAATTACTAATAACTTGAAAATTAGAAGTAATATTTCCTAATTATCATTAAAACTATTTAAATTAACAATTAGGTTTTCCCTAATTATAAATTAGGATTCCCGGAACCGAAATTAGGGTTTCCAGAACCGATTTTAGGGTTTCTTGTAATTCGCTAGAGTTTTCTAACCGAACGTTGACGTTCTTAATATATACCTAAAGTTTGTTACAGATATCAATTATCTGGTCAACCCTTGACCCTTAACCACATATTGTACACATATACACAAAACATATTCACATATTACTTAATCCTGAATAATTCACTTAAATCCTTTATAGAGTTTTGAAATCCTCAAAATTCGTTCTTAAAAATATTAAACGCATGCATTTATTTTCTGTCTAGGTTCTAATTTTGAATCTTAAATCAATTAATTAAAATTTTAAAAATATTCAAAATTCTCGGGTTGTAACATTCACCCCTTCTTCTAAAAATTTCGTCCCCGAAATTTACCTTACACCTTACACCATACACCATACACCATTGATGAGTGAGTTTTATACACATAAATTGGATACATTCGGGCTTATTTCTTTGTTGTTCTCAAGTCTTTTAGAATAGTTTTTAAGTGTTTGTGTCCATTCATGCATGTTTTACATTGTTTTGTAGGAATTGGGATAAAAGTTACTTGGATCGACGTTCGGGGTGGCTAGATTCGCGTTTTCGGCTTACCATTTACATAGCAGTCACTTCAGAGCCAATTTGAGTATTTCTACTGACCTTATTTCGAAAAACTTAAATATTTAAAGTTGTAGATTTACTTCTCCTCTTTCCGGATCATCTTGAATCATTGAAATCGGAGTTCGGACGAAGAAGTTATGACCATTTTTCCAAAGGACGTCGGAGCAGAAAATGTTAGAAAAAGTGGCAGCGCCGGGGCGCTAATTTCAAGGTAATTTACAGTGCCGGGGCGCTATAAGGCAGAATACCAGCGTCGAGCCCAGCGCTGGGGCGCTGGGGAAAGGCTTGGTGATGGCCTGGACGCGTTTTGGGCGAAATTTGACACCTTTTTGACTCCAAAATGGATTGGGTTTGTTCCTAACCTAAAAATTTGACTTGTAACCTATAAATACATGATGGGAGGCATAAAATAAAGGGAGATTACATAGCTTAGACTAGATTAAACACTCCATTAGATTAGACATTAACCCTAGTTCTTATTAGTTTTGGAGATTGAAACAACTTGGAGATCATTGAAGATCAAGAGCAAGAGCAAGAGGGGAGCATCAGATTTGCTGACAACAGATTCTATTATCTTCTCTTATCATACTTTTATCTTTTAATGTCTATTCAATTGTGGATTCTTGGTTTTAATTCATTAATTATGAACTAACTCTTTTATTAAGATTTCAATTGAACTTTTTATGGCTATAAATTAGTTATTTGATTTATTCCAATTATTTGTGTTGAAGTGAATTGTTCATCTTGCTTTGAGCTTATTGATTAATTATCTTATCAATAATTACCGTGTTACTCTAGAAGGAATTGGGAAAGGAATTCTAGGGTTAGAACTGGGCTTGGTGACATGTGACTTAGTTATTTGCACAGTGAATAATTAGGTTTGTGAATAGAATGAGAATATCTATTTGCCGCATGTAACATAAGAGGAATTGGGTTTGTAGCGAGTTTAATTCAATTATTTTGCATAGAGATATAGCAAAATTAATCTGGGTTAAATAGAAGGCAATTGATCACTCGAGAGAGGGCTTTTGGCATTTGAGAATTCCTGTTAACAATTCAGTAGATATAATAATTGGGATAGTTGAATAATTGATTTATAATTCATAATTAGGGATATTGGAGTCTTAATTCTTATTTATCTGAATTCCATCAATTCTTAGTTGTTTATTTGCTTTCTTTTAGAATAATCTTTTTGTTTTGTTTAATTTAGTTTTCTTAAATCTAGAAATCACAATTATTGGTTGTTTAAATAAAATTGATTTGGTTAAGAGTTAGTATTTGGTAATTTTTATTAAATAATTCCTCGTGGGAACGATACTCTACTTTCACTTTATTACTTGTTGACCGTGTATACTTGCACGTATTCATTGATTGCGAAATCAATCAACAAGTTTTTGGCGCCGCTGCCGGGGAATTAATTTAATAATTATTTACCAATATTAATTTCAATCAAATTAGTCTTAATTTAAACATTTTTATTTTTATTTTTATTTCTCATTCTCTTCCTATATTTCTCTCTTTTTAGGTACCATGGATGACTTTGCGTATCAATGGCCATACACGAACATGACTCAACCACGGGGAGCGGAGATTGACAGACTCAAGAAACTTTTTGCATTATCAGCACAGATGGAGACACTTTCGAGGATGCTTGAAGCTTTTGAAACTCAACGTTGTCAAAGTGTGGCGGTTACTTGTGATTATTGTGCTGGAAATCATATGAGTCATCAATGCGCCATCAGTTTCGAGCCAGTACAGTATAGTGGTGATTACCCCAACAGTTATGTCTATCCCAACAACTATCATCAAGATTGGGGGTATCACCCGGATTTTTCATGGAGTAACAATCAAGATCAATTTTATGCTCCAAGTCCAACATACCCACCGGATTTCTCGTGTCCACCTCCACTACAACAGGAAGAACATTCAAATTGGGAGGAAGCCTTGGAAAAATTCATTAGAGCTTCTGACAAAAGGAACGAGGACCAAGACAAAAGATTTAATCAAATAGAGCTGCATTTGCAAAGCCAAGGGGCATCGTTAAGGAATCTGGAAAATCAATTGGGGCAGATAGCACATGCGTTGAACAACCGTCCTCAATACACTTGGCTCTATGACATGGATGACGAGACTGATGATGAGCCTGAACCAAATCTACAATCGAATGTGCCAAATGATATTGATGTTGAAAGAGAGGAAAGACTTGGAGACCAACAAAAAGAGATCGACAAAGATCTAACTTTGAGTACCAACGAAGATGAGCCAATTTTGTTAGTGTCCCATGTACCTTCTCCACCAAAGTTCAAGAATCCGGTTAGATTTGCAAAACAATGTCCGCTAGGTAGTCATGTCGTCGGCAAAGTTCTTTGTGACATAAGAGCTAGTACAACTGTGGAGTCATGGTGGGTTGAAAAGGAGAAGATAGAGGACGAGCCCATTGCGTTTGACAAGCTTCCATGCCATAATTTGATCACAAACACAATGGGAAAAGCACCTAGTGGTTTGTCGTACTTAATGGGGATCCTATCTAAAAAGATCATGCTAGGTGACTTAAACTCAATGGCCATTACAATTGAGAACCTCCCAAAAGTTACATTATTTCCGATGGATGGAGGGTTCCTCAATTTTCAAAGGGGAATTCGATAGAGAAGTGAAGAAGTCGGGCTGAGACTATAAAACAAGCGCTTATTGGGAGGCAACCCAAGTTTAATTTTTATTTTTAGTTTTTATTAAGTTTTATATTAGTAGTTTTGAATTTGCATTTATTTAGGATTTAATAAAATTGCTTCTATCATTGTTTTACAGGTTATTCAAGTCAAATTCAAGTGTGGTGTCCAATTTGTCCATGTCCCTAGCCTATTCTCCAAACTTAGCGGACAAGGAGGAAGATTGCTATATTTTCAGGGAAGTCATCTGCTTTACTTTTTATATTTCATCCATTAAGGACAATGTCTAGTTTAAGTTTGGGGGCATTTTAGTGTCGTATTGCATATAGTTAGTTATCTGCATAGTAGTTCTTTTTTTTTGTGTGTTAGCATTGTGTTTTTTTTAGGTTGCATATAGTACATGGTAGTTATTGGAATATTCATATATAGATTATATTAGTATATGTTCATGTAGTATAATTGTATTTTTTTTTTGCATGAATCTGTGTGATCGGTTGGTGTGATTTTAGCTCGGCTTATGATAAGATTGGTATTAATTGTTAACTTGAACAATGTTGATAATTGATGATGAGTTCTAATTTTAATCATGATGATAATCTGAGCCTGTCTGAAACTTATGTAACCGGTTAGCACTTAAAGTTTAACTGTTTTAATCCACTTGGTTCAAGGGTTTCATAATTTGTTTCTGGGGGAAAATCTTGGTTAAAATTTAAGGAAATTAATGAACTGGCGGTAAAGGTTGGAATGACGTAAAAGCTTGAGTTTGGGGGAATCTATGGGGTATATATATACAAAATGAAAATGAAAAAAAAAAGAGAAAAAATGATGAAAAGAAAAAAAAATAGAAAATCCAGAAAAAGAAAAAAAAAAGAATAAACACCGTGGCATGCTTGTCTAGTTTTGTGGCCTTTGTTACTTGAGTAAGTAAGCCCGAGGGGATTGTCTTTACACATAGCGCCCTAAGGTCTTAATGACTTGGGAGTCGTTGGTCGAAAGCTCGTTAAGGTAGCACTGAAAAGCCTAAGGGAATAAGACATTGCACAGCCATGAGAAAAAAAATGAATAAAACACGAGAAAGAGCAAAAATGTCCTCGTGATTGAATAAAAGTATAAACAAATCTTGTATTTACCCTTAGACTTGGTAATTGCTTAGTTTTAACCGGAGTTGTCATGTTCACAAAAGTAATTGAATTGGAACTGAAATTTTCCTTCTAAGAAGTTTGTTATGTGATTATCTTGAATTGTGGTTGGTTAGAATGGTTAACAAGCACACACACACAACATGGGTGATGACAGGTTTAGATTGACTAATTAGTTAGAGTTATGGATTTTGACTTGATTGGATATATTGTTTGAGTACCAATGGTATCTTTGAGGCATGTTGCTATATATCATACTGATTTATTACTACGTTCGTAGGTATATTATAAAGTAGATCATGCATATGCATTCATGTAGTTGAGTTAGTTTGTTTATTTTTAGTTCTTTTGTATTTTTGCTTGAGGACAAGCAAATGTTTAAGTTTGGGGGTATTTGATGAGTGAGTTTTATACACATAAATTGGATACATTCGGGCTTATTTCATTGTTGTTCTCAAGTCTTTTAGAATAGTTTTTAAGTGTTTGTGTCCATTCATGCATGTTTTACATTGTTTTGTAGGAATTGGGACAAAAGTTACTTGGATCGACGTTCGGGGTGGCTAGATTCGCGTTTTCGGCTTACCATTTACATAGCAGTCACTTCAGAGCCAATTTGAGTATTTCTACGGACCTTATTTCGAAAAACTTAAATATTTAAAGTTGTAGATCTACTTCTCCTCTTTCCGGATCATCTTGAATCATTGAAATCGGAGTTCGGACGAAGAAGTTATGACCATTTTTCCAAAGGACGTCGGAGCAGAAAATGTTAGAAAAAGTGGCAGCGCCGGGCCGCTAATTTCAAGGTAATTTACAGCGCCGGGGCGCTATAAGGCAGAATACCAGCGTCGAGCCCAGCGCTGGGGCGCTGGGGAAAGGCTTGGTGACGGCCTGGACGCGTTTTGGGCGAAATTTGACACCTTTTTGACTCCAAACTGGATTGGGTTTGTTCCTAACCTAAAAATTTGACTTGTAACCTATAAATACATGATGGGAGGCATAAAATAAAGGGAGATTACATAGCTTAGACTAGATTAAACACTCCATTAGATTAGACATTAACCCTAGTTCTTATTAGTTTTGGAGATTGAAACAACTTGGAGATCATTGAAAATCAAGAGCAAGAGCAAGAGGGGAGCATCAGATTTGCTGACAACAGATTCTATTATCTTCTCTTATCATACTTTTATCTTTTAATGTCTATTCAATTGTGGATTCTTGGTTTTAATTCATTAATTATGAACTAACTCTTTTATTAAGATTTCAATTGAACTTTTTATGGCTATAAATTAGTTATTTGATTTATTCCAATTATTTGTGTTGAAGTGAATTGTTCATCTTGCTTTGAGCTTATTGATTAATTATCTTATCAATAATTACCGTGTTACTCTAGAAGGAATTGGGAAAGGAATTCTAGGGTTAGAACTGGGCTTGGTGACATGTGACTTAGTTATTTGCACAGTGAATAATTAGGTTTGTGAATAGAATGAGAATATCTATTTGCCGCATGTAACATAAGAGGAATTGGGTTTGTAGCGAGTTTAATTCAATTATTTTGCATAGAGATATAGCAAAATTAATCTGGGTTAAATAGAAGGCAATTGATCACTCGAGAGAGGGCTTTTGGCATTTGAGAATTCCTGTTAACAATTCAGTAGATATAATAATTGGGATAGTTGAATAATTGATTTATAATTCATAATTAGGGATATTGGAGTCTTAATTCTTATTTATCTGAATTCCATCAATTCTTAGTTGTTTATTTGCTTTCTTTTAGAATAATTTTTTTGTTTTGTTTAATTTAGTTTTCTTAAATCTAGAAATCACAATTATTGGTTGTTTAAATAAAATTGATTTGGTTAAGAATTAGTATTTGGTAATTTTTATTAAATAATTCCTCGTGGGAACGATACTCTACTTTCACTTTATTACTTGTTGACCGTGTATACTTGCACGTATTCATTGATTGCGAAATCAATCAACAAGTTTTTGGCGCCGCTGCCGGGGAATTAATTTAATAATTATTTACCAATATTAATTTCAATCAAATTAGTCTTAATTTAAACATTTTTATTTTTATTTTTATTTCTCATTCTCTTCCTTTATTTCTCTCTTTTTAGGTACCATGGATGACTTTGCGTATCAATGGCCATACACGAACATGACTCAACCACGGGGAGCGGAGATTGACAGACTCAAGAAACTTTTTGCATTATCAGCACAGATGGAGACACTTTCGAGGATGCTTGAAGCTTTTGAAACTCAACGTTGTCAAAGTGTGGCGGTTACTTGTGATTATTGTGCTGAAAATCATATGAGTCATCAATGCGCCATCAGTTTCGAGCCAGTACAGTATAGTGGTGATTACCCCAACAGTTATGTCTATCCCAACAACTATCATCAAGATTGGGGGTATCACCCGGATTTTTCATGGAGTAACAATCAAGATCAATTTTATGCTCCAAGTCCAACATACCCACCGGATTTCTCGTGTCCACCTCCACTACAACAGGAAGAACATTCAAATTGGGAGGAAGCCTTGGAAAAATTCATTAGAGCTTCTGACAAAAGGAACGAGGACCAAGACAAAAGATTTAATCAAATAGAGCTGCATTTGCAAAGCCAAGGGGCATCGTTAAGGAATCTGGAAAATCAATTGGGGCAGATAGCACATGCGTTGAACAACCGTCCTCAATACACTTGGCTCTATGACATGGATGACGAGACTGATGATGAGCCTGAACCAAATCTACAATCGAATGTGCCAAATGATATTGATGTTGAAAGAGAGGAAAGACTTGGAGACCAACAAAAAGAGATCGACAAAGATCTAACTTTGAGTACCAACGAAGATGAGCCAATTTTGTTAGTGTCCCATGTACCTTCTCCACCAAAGTTCAAGAATCCGGTTAGATTTGCAAAACAATGTCCGCTAGGTAGTCATGTCGTCGGCAAAGTTCTTTGTGACATAAGAGCTAGTACAACTGTGGAGTCATGGTGGGTTGAAAAGGAGAAGATAGAGGACGAGCCCATTGCGTTTGACAAGCTTCCATGCCATAATTTGATCACAAACACAATGGGAAAAGCACCTAGTGGTTTGTCGTACTTAATGGGGATCCTATCTAAAAAGATCATGCTAGGTGACTTAAACTCAATGGCCATTACAATTGAGAACCTCCCAAAAGTTACATTATTTCCGATGGATGGAGGGTTCCTCAATTTTCAAAGGGGAATTGGATAGAGAAGTGAAGAAGTCAGGCTGAGACTATAAAACAAGCGCTTATTGGGAGGCAACCCAAGTTTAATTTTTATTTTTAGTTTTTATTAAGTTTTATATTAGTAGTTTTGAATTTGCATTTATTTAGGATTTAATAAAATTGCTTCTATCATTGTTTTACAGGTTATTCAAGTCAAATTCAAGTGTGGTGTCCAATTTGTCCATGTCCCTAGCCTATTCTCCAAACTTAGCGGACAAGGAGGAAGATTGCTATATTTTCAGGGAAGTCCTCTGCTTTACTTTTTATATTTCATCCATTAAGGACAATGTCTAGTTTAAGTTTGGGGGCATTTTAGTGTCGTATTGCATATAGTTAGTTATCTGCATAGTAGTTCTTTTTTTTTGTGTGTTAGCATTGTGTTTTTTTTAGGTTGCATATAGTACATGGTAGTTATTGGAATATTCATATATAGGTTATATTAGTATATGTTCATGTAGTATAATTGTATTTTTTTTTTGCATGAATCTGTGTGATCGGTTGGTGTGATTTTAGCTCGGCCTATGATAAGATTGGTATTAATTGTTAACTTGAACAATGTTGATAATTGATGATGAGTTCTAATTTTAATCATGATGATAATCTGAGCCTGTCTGAAACTTATGTAACCGGTTAGCACTTAAAGTTTAACTGTTTTAATCCACTTGGTTCAAGGGTTTCATAATTTGTTTCTGGGGGAAAATCTTGGTTAAAATTTAAGAAAATTAATGAACTGGCGGTAAAGGTTGGAATGACGTAAAAGCTTGAGTTTGGGGGAATCTATGGGGTATATATATACAAAATGAAAATGAAAAAAAAAAGAGAAAAAATGATGAAAAGAAAAAAAAATAGAAAATCCAGAAAAAGAAAAAAAAAGAGAATAAACACCGTGGCATGCTTGTCTAGTTTTGTGGCCTTTGTTACTTGAGTAAGTAAGCCCGAGGGGATTGTCTTTACACATAGCGCCCTAAGGTCTTAATGACTTGGGAGTCGTTGGTCGAAAGCTCGTTAAGGTAGCACTGAAAAGCCTAAGGGAATAAGACATTGCACAGCCATGAGAAAAAAAATGAATAAAACACGAGAAAGAGCAAAAATGTCCTCGTGATTGAATAAAAGTATAAATAAATCTTGTATTTACCCTTAGAATTGGTAATTGCTTAGTTTTAACCGGAGTTGTCATGTTCACAAAAGTAATTGAATTGGAACTGAAATTTTCCTTCTAAGAAGTTTGTTATGTGATTATCTTGAATTGTGGTTGGTTAGAATGGTTAACAAGCACACACACACAACATGGGTGATGACAGGTTTAGATTGACTAATTAGTTAGAGTTATGGATTTTGACTTGATTGGATATATTGTTTGAGTACCAATGGTATCTTTGAGGCATGTTGCTATATATCATACTGATTTATTACTACGTTCGTAGGTATATTATAAAGTAGATCATGCATATGCATTCATGTAGTTGAGTTAGTTTGTTTATTTTTAGTTCTTTTGTATTTTTGCTTGAGGACAAGCAAATGTTTAAGTTTGGGGGTATTTGATGAGTGAGTTTTATACACATAAATTGGATACATTCGGGCTTATTTCATTGTTGTTCTCAAGTCTTTTAGAATAATTTTTAAGTGTTTGTGTTCATTCATGCATGTTTTACATTGTTTTGTAGGAATTGGGACAAAAGTTACTTGGATCGACGTTCGGGGTGGCTAGATTCGCGTTTTCGGCTTACCATTTACATAGCAGTCACTTCAGAGCCAATTTGAGTATTTCTACGGACCTTATTTCGAAAAACTTAAATATTTAAAGTTGTAGATCTACTTCTCCTCTTTCCGGATCATCTTGAATCATTGAAATCGGAGTTCGGACGAAGAAGTTATGACCATTTTTCCAAAGGACGTCGGAGCAGAAAATGTTAGAAAAAGTGGCAGCGCCGGGCCGCTAATTTCAAGGTAATTTACAGTGCCGGGGCGCTATAAGGCAGAATACCAGCGTCGAGCCCAGCGCTGGGGCGCTGGGGAAAGGCTTGGTGACGGCCTGGACGCGTTTTGGGCGAAATTTGACACCTTTTTGACTCCAAACTGTCGGGTTTGTTCCTAACCTAAAAATTTGACTTGTAACCTATAAATACATGATGGGAGGCATAAAATAAAGGGAGATTACATAGCTTAGACTAGATTAAACACTCCATTAGATTAGACATTAACCCTAGTTCTTATTAGTTTTGGAGATTGAAACAACTTGGAGATCATTGAAAATCAAGAGCAAGAGCAAGAGGGGAGCATCAGATTTGCTGACAACAGATTCTATTATCTTCTCTTATCATACTTTTATCTTTTAATGTCTATTCAATTGTGGATTCTTGGTTTTAATTCATTAATTATGAACTAACTCTTTTATTAAGATTTCAATTGAACTTTTTATGGCTATAAATTAGTTATTTGATTTATTCCAATTATTTGTGTTGAAGTGAATTGTTCATCTTGCTTTGAGCTTATTGATTAATTATCTTATCAATAATTACCGTGTTACTCTAGAAGGAATTGGGAAAGGAATTCTAGGGTTAGAACTGGGCTTGGTGACATGTGACTTAGTTATTTGCACAGTGAATAATTAGGTTTGTGAATAGAATGAGAATATCTATTTGCCGCATGTAACATAAGAGGAATTGGGTTTGTAGCGAGTTTAATTCAATTATTTTGCATAGAGATATAGCAAAATTAATCTGGGTTAAATAGAAGGCAATTGATCACTCGAGAGAGGGCTTTTGGCATTTGAGAATTCCTGTTAACAATTCAGTAGATATAATAATTGGGATAGTTGAATAATTGATTTATAATTCATAATTAGGGATATTGGAGTCTTAATTCTTATTTATCTGAATTCCATCAATTCTTAGTTGTTTATTTGCTTTCTTTTAGAATAATTTTTTTGTTTTGTTTAATTTAGTTTTCTTAAATCTAGAAATCACAATTATTGGTTGTTTAAATAAAATTGATTTGGTTAAGAGTTAGTATTTGGTAATTTTTATTAAATAATTCCTCGTGGGAACGATACTCTACTTTCACTTTATTACTTGTTGACCGTGTATACTTGCACGTATTCATTGATTGCGAAATCAATCAACAAGTTTTTGGCGCCGCTGCCGGGGAATTAATTTAATAATTATTTACCAATATTAATTTCAATCAAATTAGTCTTAATTTAAACATTTTTATTTTTATTTTTATTTCTCATTCTCTTCCTTTATTTCTCTCTTTTTAGGTACCATGGATGACTTTGCGTATCAATGGCCATACACGAACATGACTCAACCACGGGGAGCGGAGATTGACAGACTCAAGAAACTTTTTGCATTATCAGCACAGATGGAGACACTTTCGAGGATGCTTGAAGCTTTTGAAACTCAACGTTGTCAAAGTGTGGCGGTTACTTGTGATTATTGTGCTGGAAATCATATGAGTCATCAATGCGCCATCAGTTTCGAGCCAGTACAGTATAGTGGTGATTACCCCAACAGTTATGTCTATCCCAACAACTATCATCAAGATTGGGGGTATCACCCGGATTTTTCATGGAGTAACAATCAAGATCAATTTTATGCTCCAAGTCCAACATACCCACCGGATTTCTCGTGTCCACCTCCACTACAACAGGAAGAACATTCAAATTGGGAGGAAGCCTTGGAAAAATTCATTAGAGCTTCTGACAAAAGGAACGAGGACCAAGACAAAAGATTTAATCAAATAGAGCTGCATTTGCAAAGCCAAGGGGCATCGTTAAGGAATCTGGAAAATCAATTGGGGCAGATAGCACATGCGTTGAACAACCGTCCTCAATACACTTGGCTCTATGACATGGATGACGAGACCGATGATGAGCCTGAACCAAATCTACAATCGAATGTGCCAAATGATATTGATGTTGAAAGAGAGGAAAGACTTGGAGACCAACAAAAAGAGATCGACAAAGATCTAACTTTGAGTACCAACGAAGATGAGCCAATTTTGTTAGTGTCCCATGTACCTTCTCCACCAAAGTTCAAGAATCCGGTTAGATTTGCAAAACAATGTCCGCTAGGTAGTCATGTCGTCGGCAAAGTTCTTTGTGACATAAGAGCTAGTACAACTGTGGAGTCATGGTGGGTTGAAAAGGAGAAGATAGAGGACGAGCCCATTGCGTTTGACAAGCTTCCATGCCATAATTTGATCACAAACACAATGGGAAAAGCACCTAGTGGTTTGTCGTACTTAATGGGGATCCTATCTAAAAAGATCATGCTAGGTGACTTAAACTCAATGGCCATTACAATTGAGAACCTCCCAAAAGTTACATTATTTCCGATGGATGGAGGGTTCCTCAATTTTCAAAGGGGAATTGGATAGAGAAGTGAAGAAGTCAGGCTGAGACTATAAAACAAGCGCTTATTGGGAGGCAACCCAAGTTTAATTTTTATTTTTAGTTTTTATTAAGTTTTATATTAGTAGTTTTGAATTTGCATTTATTTAGGATTTAATAAAATTGCTTCTATCATTGTTTTACAGGTTATTCAAGTCAAATTCAAGTGTGGTGTCCAATTTGTCCATGTCCCTAGCCTATTCTCCAAACTTAGCGGACAAGGAGGAAGATTGCTATATTTTCAGGGAAGTCCTCTGCTTTACTTTTTATATTTCATCCATTAAGGACAATGTCTAGTTTAAGTTTGGGGGCATTTTAGTGTCGTATTGCATATAGTTAGTTATCTGCATAGTAGTTCTTTTTTTTTGTGTTAGCATTGTGTTTTTTTTAGGTTGCATATAGTACATGGTAGTTATTGGAATATTCATATATAGGTTATATTAGTATATGTTCATGTAGTATAATTGTATTTTTTTTTTTGCATGAATCTGTGTGATCGGTTGGTGTGATTTTAGCTCGGCCTATGATAAGATTGGTATTAATTGTTAACTTGAACAATGTTGATAATTGATGATGAGTTCTAATTTTAATCATGATGATAATCTGAGCCTGTCTGAAACTTATGTAACCGGTTAGCACTTAAAGTTTAACTGTTTTAATCCACTTGGTTCAAGGGTTTCATAATTTGTTTCTGGGGGAAAATCTTGGTTAAAATTTAAGGAAATTAATGAACTGACGGTAAAGGTTGGAATGACGTAAAAGCTTGAGTTTGGGGGAATCTATGGGGTATATATATACAAAATGAAAATGAAAAAAAAGAGAAAAAATGATGAAAAGAAAAAAAAATAGAAAATCCAGAAAAAGAAAAAAAAAGAATAAACACCGTGGCATGCTTGTCTAGTTTTGTGGCCTTTGTTACTTAAGTAAGTAAGCCCGAGGGGATTGTCTTTACACATAGCGCCCTAAGGTCTTAATGACTTGGGAGTCGTTGGTCGAAAGCTCGTTAAGGTAGCACTGAAAAGCCTAAGGGAATAAGACATTGCACAGCCATGAGAAAAAAAAATGAATAAAACACGAGAAAGAGCAAAAATGTCCTCGTGATTGAATAAAAGTATAAATAAATCTTGTATTTACCCTTAGACTTGGTAATTGCTTAGTTTTAACCGGAGTTGTCATGTTCACAAAAGTAATTGAATTGGAACTGAAATTTTCCTTCTAAGAAGTTTGTTATGTGATTATCTTGAATTGTGGTTGGTTAGAATGGTTAACAAGCACACACACACAACATGGGTGATGACAGGTTTAGATTGACTAATTAGTTAGAGTTATGGATTTTGACTTGATTGGATATATTGTTTGAGTACCAATGGCATCTTTGAGGCATGTTGCTATATATCATACTGATTTATTACTACGTTCGTAGGTATATTATAAAGTAGATCATGCATATGCATTCATGTAGTTGAGTTAGTTTGTTTATTTTTAGTTCTTTTGTATTTTTGCTTGAGGACAAGCAAATGTTTAAGTTTGGGGGTATTTGATGAGTGAGTTTTATACACATAAATTGGATACATTCGGGCTTATTTCATTGTTGTTCTCAAGTCTTTTAGAATAGTTTTTAAGTGTTTGTGTCCATTCATGCATGTTTTACATTGTTTTGTAGGAATTGGGACAAAAGTTACTTGGATCGACGTTCGGGGTGGCTAGATTCGCGTTTTCGGCTTACCATTTACATAGCAGTCACTTCAGAGCCAATTTGAGTATTTCTACGGACCTTATTTCGAAAAACTTAAATATTTAAAGTTGTAGATCTACTTCTCCTCTTTCCGGATCATCTTGAATCATTGAAATCGGAGTTCGGACGAAGAAGTTATGACCATTTTTCCAAAGGACGTCGGAGCAGAAAATGTTAGAAAAAGTGGCAGCGCCGGGGCGCTAATTTCAAGGTAATTTACAGCGCCGGGGCGCTATAAGGCAGAATACCAGCGTCGAGCCCAGCGCTGGGGCGCTGGGGAAAGGCTTGGTGATGGCCTGGACGCGTTTTGGGCGAAATTTGACACCTTTTTGACTCCAAAATGGATTGGGTTTGTTCCTAACCTAAAAATTTGACTTGTAACCTATAAATACATGATGGGAGGGATAAAATAAAGGGAGATTACATAGCTTAGACTAGATTAAACACTCCATTAGATTAGACATTAACCCTAGTTCTTATTAGTTTTGGAGATTGAAACAACTTGGAGATCATTGAAGATCAAGAGCAAGAGCAAGAGAGGAGCATCAGATTTGCTGACAACAGATTCTATTATCTTCTCTTATCATACTTTTATCTTTTAATGTCTATTCAATTGTGGATTCTTGGTTTTAATTCATTAATTATGAACTAACTCTTTTATTAAGATTTCAATTGAACTTTTTATGGCTATAAATTAGTTATTTGATTTATTCCAATTATTTGTGTTGAAGTGAATTGTTCATCTTGCTTTGAGCTTATTGATTAATTATCTTATCAATAATTACCGTGTTACTCTAGAAGGAATTGGGAAAGGAATTCTAGGGTTAGAACTGGGCTTGGTGACATGTGACTTAGTTATTTGCACAGTGAATAATTAGGTTTGTGAATAGAATGAGAATATCTATTTGCCGCATGTAACATAAGAGGAATTGGGTTTGTAGCGAGTTTAATTCAATTATTTTGCATAGAGATATAGCAAAATTAATCTGGGTTAAATAGAAGGCAATTGATCACTCGAGAGAGGGCTTTTGGCATTTGAGAATTCCTGTTAACAATTCAGTAGATATAATAATTGGGATAGTTGAATAATTGATTTATAATTCATAATTAGGGATATTGGAGTCTTAATTCTTATTTATCTGAATTCCATCAATTCTTAGTTGTTTATTTGCTTTCTTTTAGAATAATCTTTTTGTTTTGTTTAATTTAGTTTTCTTAAATCTAGAAATCACAATTATTGGTTGTTTAAATAAAATTGATTTGGTTAAGAGTTAGTATTTGGTAATTTTTATTAAATAATTCCTCGTGGGAACGATACACTACTTTCACTTTATTACTTGTTGACCGTGTATACTTGCACGTATTCATTGATTGCGAAATCAATCAACAAGTTTTTGGCGCCGCTGCCGGGGAATTAATTTAATAATTATTTACCAATATTAATTTCAATCAAATTAGTCTTAATTTAAACATTTTTATTTTTATTTTTATTTCTCATTCTCTTCCTATATTTCTCTCTTTTTAGGTACCATGGATGACTTTGCGTATCAATGGCCATACACGAACATGACTCAACCACGGGGAGCGGAGATTGACAGACTCAAGAAACTTTTTGCATTATCAGCACAGATGGAGACACTTTCGAGGATGCTTGAAGCTTTTGAAACTCAACGTTGTCAAAGTGTGGCGGTTACTTGTGATTATTGTGCTGGAAATCATATGAGTCATCAATGCGCCATCAGTTTCGAGCCAGTACAGTATAGTGGTGATTACCCCAACAGTTATGTCTATCCCAACAACTATCATCAAGATTGGGGGTATCACCCGGATTTTTCATGGAGTAACAATCAAGATCAATTTTATGCTCCAAGTCCAACATACCCACCGGATTTCTCGTGTCCACCTCCACTACAACAGGAAGAACATTCAAATTGGGAGGAAGCCTTGGAAAAATTCATTAGAGCTTCTGACAAAAGGAACGAGGACCAAGACAAAAGATTTAATCAAATAGAGCTGCATTTGCAAAGCCAAGGGGCATCGTTAAGGAATCTGGAAAATCAATTGGGGCAGATAGCACATGCGTTGAACAACCGTCCTCAATACACTTGGCTCTATGACATGGATGACGAGACTGATGATGAGCCTGAACCAAATCTACAATCGAATGTGCCAAATGATATTGATGTTGAAAGAGAGGAAAGACTTGGAGACCAACAAAAAGAGATCGACAAAGATCTAACTTTGAGTACCAACGAAGATGAGCCAATTTTGTTAGTGTCCCATGTACCTTCTCCACCAAAGTTCAAGAATCCGGTTAGATTTGCAAAACAATGTCCGCTAGGTAGTCATGTCGTCGGCAAAGTTCTTTGTGACATAAGAGCTAGTACAACTGTGGAGTCATGGTGGGTTGAAAAGGAGAAGATAGAGGACGAGCCCATTGCGTTTGACAAGCTTCCATGCCATAATTTGATCACAAACACAATGGGAAAAGCACCTAGTGGTTTGTCGTACTTAATGGGGATCCTATCTAAAAAGATCATGCTAGGTGACTTAAACTCAATGGCCATTACAATTGAGAACCTCCCAAAAGTTACATTATTTCCGATGGATGGAGGGTTCCTCAATTTTCAAAGGGGAATTGGATAGAGAAGTGAAGAAGTCAGGCTGAGACTATAAAACAAGCGCTTATTGGGAGGCAACCCAAGTTTAATTTTTATTTTTAGTTTTTATTAAGTTTTATATTAGTAGTTTTGAATTTGCATTTATTTAGGATTTAATAAAATTGCTTCTATCATTGTTTTACAGGTTATTCAAGTCAAATTCAAGTGTGGTGTCCAATTTGTCCATGTCCCTAGCCTATTCTCCAAACTTAGCGGACAAGGAGGAAGATTGCTATATTTTCAGGGAAGTCCTCTGCTTTACTTTTTATATTTCATCCATTAAGGACAATGTCTAGTTTAAGTTTGGGGGCATTTTAGTGTCGTATTGCATATAGTTAGTTATCTGCATAGTAGTTCTTTTTTTTTGTGTGTTAGCATTGTGTTTTTTTTAGGTTGCATATAGTACATGGTAGTTATTGGAATATTCATATATAGGTTATATTAGTATATGTTCATGTAGTATAATTGTATTTTTTTTTTTGCATGAATCTGTGTGATCGGTTGGTGTGATTTTAGCTCGGCCTATGATAAGATTGGTATTAATTGTTAACTTGAACAATGTTGATAATTGATGATGAGTTCTAATTTTAATCATGATGATAATCTGAGCCTGTCTGAAACTTATGTAACCGGTTAGCACTTAAAGTTTAACTGTTTTAATCCACTTGGTTCAAGGGTTTCATAATTTGTTTCTGGGGGAAAATCTTGGTTAAAATTTAAGGAAATTAATGAACTGGCGGTAAAGGTTGGAATGACGTAAAAGCTTGAGTTTGGGGGAATCTATGGGGTATATATATACAAAATGAAAATGAAAAAAAAAGAGAAAAAATGATGAAAAGAAAAAAAAATAGAAAATCCAGAAAAAGAAAAAAAAAGAGAATAAACACCGTGGCATGCTTGTCTAGTTTTGTGGCCTTTGTTACTTAAGTAAGTAAGCCCGAGGGGATTGTCTTTACACATAGCGCCCTAAGGTCTTAATGACTTGGGAGTCGTTGGTCGAAAGCTCGTTAAGGTAGCACTGAAAAGCCTAAGGGAATAAGACATTGCACAGCCATTAGAAAAAAAAAATGAATAAAACACGAGAAAGAGCAAAAATGTCCTCGTGATTGAATAAAAGTATAAATAAATCTTGTATTTACCCTTAGACTTGGTAATTGCTTAGTTTTAACCGGAGTTGTCATGTTCACAAAAGTAATTGAATTGGAACTGAAATTTTCCTTCTAAGAAGTTTGTTATGTGATTATCTTGAATTGTGGTTGGTTAGAATGGTTAACAAGCACACACACACAACATGGGTGATGACAGGTTTAGATTGACTAATTAGTTAGAGTTATGGATTTTGACTTGATTGGATATATTGTTTGAGTACCAATGGTATCTTTGAGGCATGTTGCTATATATCATACTGATTTATTACTACGTTCGTAGGTATATTATAAAGTAGATCATGCATATGCATTCATGTAGTTGAGTTAGTTTGTTTATTTTTAGTTCTTTTGTATTTTTGCTTGAGGACAAGCAAATGTTTAAGTTTGGGGGTATTTGATGAGTGAGTTTTATACACATAAATTGGATACATTCGGGCTTATTTCATTGTTGTTCTCAAGTCTTTTAGAATAATTTTTAAGTGTTTGTGTTCATTCATGCATGTTTTACATTGTTTTGTAGGAATTGGGACAAAAGTTACTTGGATCGACGTTCGGGGTGGCTAGATTCGCGTTTTCGGCTTACTATTTACATAGTAGTCACTTCAGAGCCAATTTGAGTATTTCTACGGACCTTATTTCGAAAAACTTAAATATTTAAAGTTGTAGATCTACTTCTCCTCTTTCCGGATCATCTTGAATCATTGAAATCGGAGTTCGGACGAAGAAGTTATGACCATTTTTCCAAAGGACGTCGGAGCAGAAAATGTTAGAAAAAGTGGCAGCGCCGGGGCGCTAATTTCAAGGTAATTTACAGCGCCGGGGCGCTATAAGGCAGAATACCAGCGTCGAGCCCAGCGCTGGGGCGCTGGGGAAAGGCTTGGTGATGGCCTGGACGCGTTTTGGGCGAAATTTGACACCTTTTTGACTCCAAAATGGATTGGGTTTGTTCCTAACCTAAAAATTTGACTTGTAACCTATAAATACATGATGGGAGGGATAAAAATAAAGGGAGATTACATAGCTTAGACTAGATTAAACACTCCATTAGATTAGACATTAACCCTAGTTCTTATTAGTTTTGGAGATTGAAACAACTTGGAGATCATTGAAGATCAAGAGCAAGAGCAAGAGGGGAGCATCAGATTTGCTGACAACAGATTCTATTATCTTCTCTTATCATACTTTTATCTTTTAATGTCTATTCAATTGTGGATTCTTGGTTTTAATTCATTAATTATGAACTAACTCTTTTATTAAGATTTCAATTGAACTTTTTATGGCTATACATTAGTTATTTGATTTATTCCAATTATTTGTGTTGAAGTGAATTGTTCATCTTGCTTTGAGCTTATTGATTAATTATCTTATCAATAATTACCGTGTTACTCTAGAAGGAATTGGGAAAGGAATTCTAGGGTTAGAACTGGGCTTGGTGACATGTGACTTAGTTATTTGCACAGTGAATAATTAGGTTTGTGAATAGAATGAGAATATCTATTTGCCGCATGTAACATAAGAGGAATTGGGTTTGTAGCGAGTTTAATTCAATTGTTTTGCATAGAGATATAGCAAAATTAATCTGGGTTAAATAGAAGGCAATTGATCACTCGAGAGAGGGCTTTTGGCATTTGAGAATTCCTGTTAATAATTCAGTAGATATAATAATTGGGATAGTTGAATAATTGATTTATAATTCATAATTAGGGATATTGGAGTCTTAATTCTTATTTATCTGAATTCCATCAATTCTTAGTTGTTTATTTGCTTTCTTTTAGAATAATCTTTTCGTTTTGTTTAATTTAGTTTTCTTAAATCTAGAAATCAAAATTATTGGTTGTTTAAATAAAATTGATTTGGTTAAGAGTTAGTATTTGGTAATTTTTATTAAATAATTCCTCGTGGGAACGATACTCTACTTTCACTTTATTACTTGTTGACCGTGTATACTTGCACGTATTCATTGATTGCGAAATCAATCAACAACCATACACCATACCTTCTCACCATCACATGCTACCCAATACACCACTCACAAGAGTAAAAATCTTCAAATTTTGCTGAGGAGTTGTATAGACTATTTGTCTGTCATTTTCGCAAAAGTTTTATGGAAATTCATCCGCAAACCGTCATTACTTACGAACACAAAGGGTGATTAGCCCGATATGCACTGTACTGGCCAAGTACTGCTTTTATCTGTTTCTCGTCACTGCCAAAGGCACAAAAATTCTACCTCAGTCTTATTGGATTCCGCACCTAAACAATTTGGTTCGGAAAATTTCTTTCAATGAACACTTAGAGTTTTCATAAATTTTAGTCTAGCTGAATCGAATAGCATAGACCCATATCAATAATTCAATTCAATCGAATTATTTAGGTGTAGCCAAACCCCGTTGGCAAATTAAACTTTTGAAAACATTTTCGAGAATGACGTCATGATGCCGTACTGTATTAACAGTCCATTTGAGGATGCCGTCATTATATGACTTTGTCATAACACATCATACAATAGTGGAACAGTGATTTTCAGATCGGATTTGCACTAAGTATTCCTGTATTTACAACTCCATCACCTTTTTATCATCTCTGCACCAAGTTACATGGTACATGAGTGATAAATAAAATATATTTTGATATTTCAAATCATTTGCGTCTAGCTGAAATAAGTAGCATAGACTAGACTTTAAACCGTTTCAAAAATGATTACGAGTCTACATATTTTATTTTAAAGGCACATAGTGCGTATTTAGCTTGATGTCAAAATTTCGAAGTCTAGCATAGCTAGGAGTTTTGGAAAACTTATTTCTTCACTAGTAATCATTTGCTTAACAATCTATCTGTTCCTATTATCCTCAATATTCTGTTTACACACAACTATACCCAGTTCGTCACACCACACTTATGAGTTCATTTACTTGCCACAATCATATGAGTTTAAGAACTTGTCCTAGTCTGACTTTTGGCGTCCGTTCGCTGAGGGGTTCATAAACATTTCATATAACTATGAGTCGAGAATGTCACATAAGTATGAGTTTTAAGAACTCGTACTTAACCTTATATCCTCTACCTATGACCTATCTATCTATTATACACATGAGAAAGGAATCACCTTCTTAACATGCATATAACAAGTAGCGCGACACAACATTTCAATGATTATCATTGTCAGAAACTAAGTAGTTATTACACCAAGTACAATTCAGCTCCCATACGAAGAATCATACAACTCAGCTGCTGACACGAGTCCTCAATTGAATTCCCCACCTAACACTAACACCCTTCTCAATACGAATTTCATTTAATCCGTATTCATAATCCTTTCCTGTATATGTACCAATTCATAGTACAACTGACACCCAGCAATTTTGCTGTAACTTTTCAATCATTCGTTTGATCCTTCTCCATACTATAACCTTATCAGATCACGGGGTGATCTCATCGTATACATTATGATTCATTTCTATACTATGATCATTTTGTTTTACGAACTCCTATCACTGCACTTTCAATCTTTTAGACTCTATCTATTTCTCACTACTATTCAACTTTTATTATCAGAGTTAGGGAACTCTGTATCTTATAACTGGCCGAGATTCATCATTGAATCTTACCGACCCAACTAACTCTATGTGAGTTAGTAATTATCTTAATCACTGCGGTTATTAGTCTCAGGTATTCCTACCTAAGCTTCATAACCAACAGCTTTGATACCAACTGTGAGGGCCCCGAATCCAGGTCCTAAATCATCTCGGATCCCGTTCGATCATTCTATCACTATTACTATATTTGCGGAAGATATAAACATAAATTGTTTATACATTAAACTTACACACTATTCTCCAAGGTCGAGTAACCTTAACTTAATACACATTACATAACTTACTTAGCACATAACCTTAAAATACAACAATTATACAATTTAGCTGCACACATATCTTAACGCTGGAACTGTCTTTAACCTTTTCTTGTATCCGACGCGTTCGCCTTAATCTGCAATGTTTTATCATGATATAGCAAGGGTGAGCATAAGGATTGCCTACCAAGTTTAATTTCAACAATATAACGATATATCATGATTGAAAGAGTCTAAATAACAAGCTGGCTATAATTTAACAATATAATTGTGAACTAGCATGAACAAATTTATGACTGAACATGTAAGACCCCAACTTTTATAAATAAAGATGAATTTTCTATAAATATCATTTTTGAATATTATGGAGTTAATTTGATATAATGTTATAGTTGTGGGTAATATTTATAAATTTTGTAAAGTACGCAAGTTGTTATATAATATTCGATTGGTCGGGGAATATTCGTTTTAACAGGGAATATTCGTACAACGACACAATCATTGGTGGGCCCCACAACGGAATTATTGTCGGATTGAGAAAACGACAAAAATATTTTATTAAAAATAACGGCGAAAATTTTACCATTGTTACTGTTGAACTACTCGGTAGTAAAAGTACAGTAATACGTGTGGTTGCATAGTAGCACACGGTATTGATTATTAATGCTTATGTGAGAAGTCACTCAGTTTGATTCAATTATTGTCAGTTAATAATATGAATTATTTAGCGATAATGACGTTTTGTTTTATTCGTATTATTAACGTAATAAAACAGAAACATCTTTTTATATAAAACAGAATACTTTATTAAAGTTATTCTATAAATAGAATATATTATATTTTATTTAAAAGATTTTCTTTAAATATGGACCGTCAGATTAAAGTAATCAATCTGGACCGTTCATGGATTAGTTACTATGCATTCTATTTTTCTATAAATAGCAGCTCATTCCTTCATTATTTCTTACGAATTCACTGAACTCTAGAGAGAGAAACTATAGAGAGAAACTATAGAGAGAGAGAAGAAGAGTATTCTGCTACTTAACTACTTCCTTATTTCAGCTCGTCTTTAAAACGGTAAGGGGTGTTATTCTTTCTTATTCATGAAGAGAACTGTTGTTATTCCATTTCTTATTATTCTGTTGGAATAACCTGTATACGTGGTCTACCCTATACTTGGTGACATTCTTCTATTATTCTGTTGGAACATCCTGTCTGTGTATTTTACACCGGACCTGGTTCCGTTTTTATTATTATTCTGTTGGAACATCCTGTCTGTGTGTTTTACACCGGACCTGGTTCCGTCTTGTTATTATTCTGTTGGAACATCCTGTCTGTGTGTTTTACACCGGACCTGGTTCCATTATTTATTATTCTGTCGGAATATCCTGTCTGTGCGTTTACGCCGGACCTGGTTCCATTATTTATTATTCGGTCGAAATATCCTGTCTGTGCGTTTACGCCGGACCTGGTTCCATTATTTATTATTCTGTTGGAATAACCTGTCTGTGCGGTCTATCGCATGCATGGTGATTTCTTTTGTTATTCCATTCTTTATTGTACTCAGTTGGTTAAGTTTTGACTTCCTATACTCCATGAAATTTGTGGAATATCCTTGATAATTGCGGTTCATCCAGTATCTTTTCATGAAAATATTCTTCTAAGTATTCTTGAATTTTACTCCACAAAGCAATATCATGTTGACAATTTGGACGTTGTTAATTCTTGGATAAATTAATTCTTGAACTTGTTTTATTGAATTCTTATATCATTGTCATCATCCTCATGTTTATAAAATGTTGAAAGTCATCTGTGGCCTGTAGTGCATAGATGGACTTGGTATGATTATGACCAGGGATTATTCGGTATAATCATGACCGTAATGTTACAAATGATGTGGTAAAAGTCCTCATTGGCCCGTAGTGCATTGATGGACAGTTGTTGGCATGATCATGACCATTAATGAATATACGAATATCCTTGGCCGTAGTGCAGGGGTGATTCGATGATGTGAATTATTTTATTAAGCTGAGTCTCAGCGATCACAGTGTTGGAAAATCTTTTAAATCATAAAAGATAGTAGAGTTTATTTTCTACTTGACTCTTTTAATGGATTGCTTGTTCCGCTGCAGTTAAACTTGATGTCTATTATATTTTATCAGTTTAACATTGTTGAAGGCTAATGATAATTTATTTTGCATTATCTTAGTCATAATAATATTTCTTACTGGGCTAGTTGAGCTCACCCTTTCTTTCACTGTTCTCTTCAGGAAATGAGAACGTAGCTGGGGCAAGTCGGGGAACGGAGTGATGGTCCGAATGATAGTATTAGTTAGTAGTCCTCACTATTCTATGTAATGGTGTGTTAATAAATGTAATGAGGACTCCTTTTGAGTATGAATACTCTCTAGAAGATAATATTTGTATTCAAACTCACAGTTTATGTTTTGTCGTATTGTACACGACAGTTGTATTAGTAAGTTGTATTTGTATTTTGTACTATGTATCTGACGACCCAAGATGGGTGATGTATACCTATTTTTGGGGGCGTCACAGTTGGTATCAGAGCCTAGGGATATGATCCTGGCTAAGATGTGAGAATAGAACTAGGAGGGGAGAGACGGGGAATTCCTTCGCTAGTATGACCTACCTAAGTTTATTTGCATGGTATTTAATTGGTCGGTCATAATATAAGGATAATATATGACATATCAATTAACTTTTATTTTGTGGCAGTATCTGAAAATGGCATCTGAGAATGTTGAGAATAGCAATGGAGCACAGACGATTATTGATTCACCACATATCAATAATCAGGATAATGTTCATCAGGAAGGTGACAATCCTCATGCAAACAACAACACTGACCAGATGATGAATGATGGAATGTTCAGAGGATTTTATGCAATTCATGCAACAACAGGTGAAAGCGGCTCCTGTCCACAACGTAGGTGGAAATACTGGAAACTCTCAGGCGGTCACCGCTAAACAGTTTAAGGAGCTGGGACCACCGGAGTTTAAGGGAGAACCCAAACCACTTGTAGCTGAAACATGGATAAAGCAGATCACCAAGATATTTGATGTCTTGGGTTGCTCCGAGGAGCAAAAGGTTCCCTTTGCCGCCTTTATGTTGCGAGGAGAGGCAGATTACTGGTGGGAATCGATAAAGCGTACTCAACCTGCCGCACTGAAGATGTCTTGGGAGAAGTTCCAAGAGCTGTTTAACGACAAATACTTTCCCGAGAGTATTCGTCACATGAAGGAGGTGGAGTTCATCAAATTGGAGCAGAATAATATGACCGTGTCGCAGTACGAGGCAAAATTTGTGGAGTTATCCCGGTTTGCGTCCCACCTGGTGGATAATGAAGAAAGAATGACGCGGATGTTTTTAAGAGGTTTGAAGCCGGAGATACGTCAACATCTTGTTTCTCATAAATTGTGTTTGTATTCAGATGTTGTAAATAGGGCTCAGTTGGTGGAGCGCGATAACGAGACAACGCAACCAAAAGAGAGCAGCCGGCAAAATGATAATACTAGTGAAAGCAGTCATCGAAGCGGTGACAACAAGCGTGGAGGGAATCAACAGGCCAGAAATGGTAACCACTTCGGTGGTAATCAGGGCCAAAATAATAAGAATGGGCATTTCAAGAAGAGGAGATTCAACAATGATGGAAAGACGTCAGCACCAGCACCTGTCGTTAAGGAAGGAGAACGACCACCTATCATATGTTTCAAATGCGGAGGGGAGGGGCACATCAGTCCAAACTGCGCGATGCCGTCCAAAGCATGTTATAATTGTGGAAGAGAAGGTCATTTAGCCCGATTTTGTCGTTTACCGAAGACAAATTCAGCTAGGATGGAGGCACCAAAGGCCGTCCCAGAAAAGTCAAAACCGGTTGTGCAAGGGAGAGCGTTTGTTGTGAACTCCCAGAAAGCAAGGAACCCGAATGAGGTCATCACGGGTAAGCTTATCATAAACTCTAACGAAGTCTATACTTTATTTGATACCGGTTCTACCCATTCTTTTATTTCTCCTACTTGCGCTCATCGATTAAATTTGATTCCGGAGAAATTAGACTTTGACTTAGCAGTTGAAACTCCATTGGGAGAAACCTTCATTACATCCACGGTTTATAAGTCTTGTTTGGTTCAAGTTGGTACCCACACATTACCTGTCGATCTTATTTCATTAAAAATACTTGCATTTGACGTGATTCTAGGGATTGATTGGTTAACTACTCATCATGCAAAAATTGATTATTTTCGTAAGGTTGTTAGCTTTCATATTCCTAATCGACCTATTATGCGAATTCAAGCAACCAAACCATTAAAATCAATCGCTGTCATCTCAAGCCATAAAGCTATTCGTTTATTGAAAAACGGATGTCAAGCTTTCTTAGCTCATGTCACAGATCTAAACAAAAATACGTCAGCTTTGAATGATATTTCTGTTGTTAATAAATTTCCTGACGTATTTCCCGAAGAACTTCCTGGCCTACCCCCAGAGCGTGAAATTGAATTTTGTATCGACCTTGAACCCGGTACAAAACCCATTTCCAAAGCCCCATATCGAATGGCTCCTATTGAACTTCAGGAGTTAAAGACCCAACTGCAGGAATTGTTAGACATTGGTTTTATTCGTCCTAGTACTTCTCCTTGGGGTGCTCCTGTTCTGTTCGTGAAGAAGAAAGATGGGAGTATGCGACTTTGTATTGATTATCGGGAGTTGAATCATGTCACCATCAAAAATAGGTACCCATTGCCACGTATTGATGACCTGTTTGACCAGTTGCAAGGAGCACAATTCTTTTCAAAGATCGATCTTCGTTCTGGATATCATCAGCTGAAGGTTAGAACTGAGGATATTCCAAAGACTGCCTTCAGAACTCGGTATGGGCATTATGAATTCTTAGTTATGTTTTTGGATTGACTAATGCTCCTGCTGCCTTCATGGATATGATGAACAGGGTATTCAAGGAATATTTGGATCACTTTGTGGTCGTCTTTATCGATGACATCCTTTTTTATTCCAAAAGCCGTGAAGATCATGAGCAACACTTGAGGTTGGTACTCCAAAAGCTTCGTGAATACAAACTTTATGCCAAGTTGAAGAAATGCGAGTTCTGGCTGGAAGAGGTAGCATTCCTTGGGCACGTAGTATCAAGTCGTGGAATATCGGTTGACCCGGCAAAGATTGAAGCTATTCAAAGCTGGGAGCAACCTAAATCAGTGACCGAAGTACGTAGCTTTCTTGGTTTAGCTGGTTATTATCGGAGATTTGTGGAAGGATTTTCTCGAATCGCTACTCCATTAACTCAGCTGACTCGAAAAGATACAAAGTTTGGTTGGAGCGAAGAATGTGAGCAGAGTTTTCAAGAACTCAAGAGGAGACTCATTTCAGCACCTGTTCTAACAATACCATCTGGCTCGGAGGGATTTGTCATCTACAGTGATGCTTCGAGCAAAGGGTTGGGATGCGTTCTCATGCAACATGGAAAAGTCATAGCCTATGCATCAAGACAACTCAAGGAATATGAGAGAAATTATCCTACTCATGATCTAGAGTTGGCAGCTGTTGTCTTTGCACTTAAAATTTGGAGGCATTACTTGTATGGGGAGAAGGTGGAGATCTTTACGGATCATAAAAGCCTCAAATATTTCTTCACTCAAAAGGAACTCAACATGCGACAACGACGTTGGCTTGAACTGTTGAAAGATTATGATCATACCATTCAATATCATCCTGAAAAAGCGAACGTGGTAGCTGACGCATTGAGTAGAAGATCATATGCAAGTACGAGTGCGATATTGTCAACACAAAGACCCATTTTGTGTGATTTGCAAAGGATGGAGATAGAGTTAAAGACTCCAGGGACCCATGTGATGATGACGAATATACGAGTAGAACCGACTTTAATCGATAAAGTTAAAGCTGCTCAAGCTACAGACCTGGAGCTGATGCGTATGAGGAAGAAAGTGCAAGAAGGTGCTATGCCGGAAGCAAGAATCGATGAAGAAGGAATACTTCGAGTCAACTCCAGACTTTGTGTTCCTAACAACCCTGATTTAAAGTATGAAATCATGATGGAGGCGCACAACACACCGTTTGCAATCCATCCTGGAAGTACCAAAATGTATCATGATCTTCGTCATACATTTTGGTGGAGCAATATGAAGAGAGAGATAGCGTTGTTTATCTCAAGGTGTCTAACTTGTCAACGAGTCAAAGCGGAGCATCAAGTACCAAAAGGTCCATTGCAACCACTTGAAATTCCAGAATGGAAGTGGGAGCACATTACCATGGATTTCGTTACCGGTCTTCCTAGGGTTTCTCAAGGTATTGATGCGATTTGGGTCATTGTTGATAGATTGACCAAGTCTGCTCATTTCTTACCGATACGAGAAACTTATACACTTGAACGTCTTGCTCGTATGTACATAAACGAGATTGTAAGACTGCATGGTATGCCAGTATCCATAGTTTCTGACCGAGACCCAAGATTCACTTCACGATTTTGGGTTAGTTTACAAAAAGCTATGGGCACGGAGTTACGATTTAGTTCAGCATATCATCCTCAGACGGACGGACAATCAGAGAGGACTATTCAAACTCTTGAAGATCTATTAAGACTCTGTGTCTTTGACTTCAAGGGAAGTTGGGACAAGTTCTTACCATTGGTGGAGTTTTCCTACAACAACAGTTATCAAGCAAGTATTGGCATGGCTCCATTCGAAGCATTGTATGGAAGAAAATGTCGTTCTCCAGTATGCTGGGATGAGGTGGGTGAAGCAACGTTGTTGGGACCGGAGTTGGTACGTATGACTACAGAAAAGATTCAAACGATCCGACAACGTATAAAAACCTCACAAGATCGACAAAAGAGTTATGCTGATCTTCATCGAAAGGACGTGGAATTTGATGTAGGAGATCATGTGTTCTTACGTGTTGCTCCATGGAAAGGAGTTACGAGATTTGGAAAGAGAGGAAAGCTCAATCCTCGATTCATCGGTCCATTTTTAATCCTCGATCGAGTAGGAACTGTGGCTTATAGACTCGCTTTACCGCCAAGTATGTCTCGTGTTCATAACGTTTTTCACATATCCATGTTACGCAAATATGTGGAAGACCCGAACCACATTATTGAGTTAGAACCGGACGAAATAGCGGAAGATTTGACGTATGAAGAAGTTCCTGTTCAAATCTTGGATAAGAAGGAACATATTCTACGCTCCAAGGTTATACCTCAAGTCAAAGTTTTGTGGAGAAACCACGATGTTGAGGAAATGACTTGGGAGTTAGAATCTGAAATGAAATCAAGGTATCCTTACCTCTTCGACATACCAGGTACGTACCCTAATTTCGAGGGCGAAATTTCATAAGAAGGGGAGGTTGTAAGACCCCAACTTTTATAAATAAAGATGAATTTTCTATAAATATCATTTTTGAATATTATGGAGTTAATTTGATATAATGTTATAGTTGTGGGTAATATTTATAAATTTTGTAAAGTACGCAAGTTGTTATATAATATTCGATTGGTCGGGGAATATTCGTTTTAACAGGGAATATTCGTACAACGACACAATCATTGGTGGACCCCACAACGGAATTATTGTCGGATTGAGAAAACGACAAAAATATTTTATTAAAAATAACGGCGAAAATTTTACCATTGTTACTGTTGAACTACTCGGTAGTAAAAGTACAGTAATACGTGTGGTTGCATAGTAGCACACGGTATTGATTATTAATGCTTATGTGAGAAGTCACTCAGTTTGATTCAATTATTGTCAGTTAATAATATGAATTATTTAGCGATAATGACGTTTTGTTTTATTCGTATTATTAACGTAATAAAACAGAAACATCTTTTTATATAAAACAGAATACTTTATTAAAGTTATTCTATAAATAGAATATATTATATTTTATTTAAAAGATTTTTCTTTAAATATGGACCGTCAGATTAAAGTAATCAATCTGGACCGTTCATGGATTAGTTACTATGCATTCTATTTTTCTATAAATAGCAGCTCATTCCTTCATTATTTCTTACGAATTCACTGAACTCTAGAGAGAGAAACTATAGAGAGAAACTATAGAGAGAGAGAAGAAGAGTATTTTGCTACTTAACTACTTCCTTATTTCAGCTCGTCTTTAAAACGGTAAGGGGTGTTATTCTTTCTTATTCATGAAGAGAACTGTTGTTATTCCATTTCTTATTATTCTGTTGGAATAACCTGTATACGTGGTCTACCCTATACTTGGTGACATTCTTCTATTATTCTGTTGGAACATCCTGTCTGTGTATTTTACACCGGACCTGGTTCCGTTTTTATTATTATTCTGTTGGAACATCCTGTCTGTGTGTTTTACACCGGACCTGGTTCCGTCTTGTTATTATTCTGTTGGAACATCCTGTCTGTGTGTTTTACACCGGACCTGGTTCCATTATTTATTATTCTGTCGGAATATCATATCTGTGCGTTTACGCCGGACCTGGTTCCATTATTTATTATTCTGTCGGAATATCCTGTCTGTGCATTTACGCCGGACCTGGTTCCATTATTTATTATTCTGTTGGAATAACCTGTCTGTGCGGTCTATCGCATGCATGGTGATTTCTTTTGTTATTCCATTCTTTATTGTACTCAGTTGGTTAAGTTTTGACTTCTATACTCCATGAAATTTGTGGAATATCCTTGATAATTGCGGTTCATCCAGTATCTTTTCATGAAAATATTCTTCTAAGTATTCTTGAATTTTACTCCACAAAGCAATATCATGTTGACAATTTGGACGTTGTTAATTCTTGGATAAATTAATTCTTGAACTTGTTTTATTGAATTCTTATATCATTGTCATCATCCTCATGTTTATAAAATGTTGAAAGTCATCTGTGGCCTGTAGTGCATAGATGGACTTGGTATGATTATGACCAGGGATTATTCGGTATAATCATGACCGTAATGTTACAAATGATGTGGTAAAAGTCCTCATTGGCTCGTAGTGCGTTGATGGACAGTTGTTGGCATGATCATGACCATTAATGAATATACGAATATCCTTGGCCGTAGTGTAGGGGTGATTCGATGATGTGAATTATTTTATTAAGCTGAGTCTCAGCGATCACAGTGTTGAAAAATCTTTTAAATCATAAAAGATAGTAGAGTTTATTTTCTACTTGACTCTTTTAATGGATTGCTTGTTCCGCTGCAGTTAAACTTGATGTCTATTATATTTTATCAGTTTAACATTGTTGAAGGCTAATGATAATTTATTCTGCATTATCTTAGTCATAATAATATTTCTTACTGGGCTAGTTGAGCTCACCCTTTCTTTCACTGTTCTCTTCAGGAAATGAGAACGTAGCTGGGGCAAGTCGGGGAACGGAGTGATGGTCCGAATGATAGTATTAGTTAGTAGTCCTCACTATTCTATGTAATGGTGTGTTAATAAATGTAATGAGGACTCCTTTTGAGTATGAATACTCTCTAAAAGATAATATTTGTATTCAAACTCACAGTTTATGTTTTGTCGTATTGTACACGACAGTTGTATTAGTAAGTTGTAATTTTATTTTGTACTATGTATCTGACGACCCAAGATGGGTGATGTATACCTATTTTTAGGGGCGTCACAGAACAAGTATTATACATGAACAAATATATCTGAACCAACTGGTAATGAAGGTGATCAGCCTTTCATACCTGACTTATACATGCAATATGTACGGAGTACAATTCATGGCAATCAACAATGATTAACCATAAGCTTATCCGAATGAAACACTCTTAGTAGAGTTAAGTAAAAACAAACTTGCCTGAACCGTTGATTACCGCTACACAATTTATATCAATTTATCTAAAGACCTAATATTAGTAATATAGATCTCTAATATTACAAAAAATCTCATCACAGTAATAATACTATTATATATATATAAGCATAGAATAACCTAAACACATAACACATAACCCTATCAATCTATAACACACATAAGACTCGGTATCAAGTTAAACTATTGAAGTCTGAGTTGAACCTAACACAAATCTGACATCCCGATGGTTTAGTCGGACAATTATCGAGTTTAAGTTCAATTAAACTCTGCATAAACATTTAACAATTATCTCAGATAATTTTATTTTCAGTCAAAATATTTTTCACAGACTTGTAATAATTTTTAAATAATTATTACCAGTTATCCTGATTTTTCAATCATTAAAAACGTATTTAAATAAATTAAATATCACTTAATTCTTTTATCATTAATATTTATTTATTAATGAAATACACGTCATAATATTATAATATATTTATAATATCATAAAGTATTTTTAATACTTTAAAATCACCTTTATATGATTTTTAAACCGTTAAATCCATTATCCGATAATTGCTATTAATATTTTCATGATAAAATATCAAAAGTTATATTTTATAACTTAAAACATTTTTATAACACTTAAATCATTTTTATATGATTTATAAAGCATTAAATCCATTTTTTCTTAATTTATTTAACATATTCATTAAATAAACTAATTACCATTAATAATAATTTATTAATGAATTTCATCACAAAATATTAAAAGTCACTTAAAATATTTTCTAATACCATAATATAATTTTTCATGATTTTTCATTAATTAAAACCATTTTTAAATAATTTATTTAATTTTGTAATTAAATAAATTAAATACCATTTATATTCCAAAAATATTAAATATTTATGAAATATACTTAAAATAATTAAAAACTATTTTTTAGAATTTAAAATAAAATTTCGAAAATTTTTAAGTATTTTTAGTAATTAAAATCTATTTATTTCAATTAATTTAATAATTTCCGGAAATTAGAAATTAAAACTGTCACTAAAAGACCCTATAGCGACAGAACCGTCGCTATAGGTGTTCTTCGTGTTCTTGAGCAAGAACCCAGAACTTCATGGCAGTTAACAAGGTACCACATTTGACCGTGCATAGATTCTTGGTCTTCATGATTCTAGGTTATCTAAAGTGTTACACATGTAATGGATATGTCATACTACACAAACAAACTGATTCCAGAGTCATACAACAAAATAACAGAGAGATATGATCAATCAAAAAGTCTGACAAGCCTGTTCTTCATTTCTGGGTTTTCCAGAAAATGAAGAACAATATAAGGTGCTATATTTAGGTCCTTAGATCTTGAGCTATAAGGCTGATTTATGTGATTTATGAGTCTATACTTATAGTAATGATGTCATAGTATTAAATCTGTCTAACAACAACACAAATGAACAATTGAGACTGGTCAAACCTCGCCCCAAAAATCGGCTGATGAAGATCTGGGTTACCCAGAATCTTCATCCGGCGTGATGGTCAACGGTTGTTTGACCGGTATTATCTTTGATCCTGTGATAGATCTGATGGTTCTGATGGCTTAGATGTGTAATATGAATGTCTGGCTACAATACCAAAACAACAACGTGACCTAAAACATAACAGACAAGCAAGATCAACGCCTGCAAAAATGCTATCAGGCGTTCTGGGTTTCTGGGTTTGCCCAAATTTCCAGAAATCGTGCTCGGTCAACGCCTTTTGACCACCTATAAAACGAAATCCAGACATGCTATGACCCTGTTTTCAATTTCAGATCGTAGACCACATGGCATAGAACATATCTAAAGCATAAAACACACAAAATATCGAACACATAAAGATCTAAGGGCTCTGACATTCAACTGTCAGGCCACTTTCTTCGTCATTTCCAGATTTCTTAAAATGTTAGATCCAAGCACTTTGATGTTATGGATCTTGGATTTTATAACCCAGATCACTTATAGACACCCTAATACACAACTTTAAACAACAAACAACAAAATCTAACATCAGATCGAAAGATTTTCAAATTTTAGGGTTTATACCTTTATGCTTTGATTTCTAGAATCTCATTCTTTGTTTCTGATCATGGAGAGTTATGTAATGGTATGAGTTTAATTTCTCACTCCCAATTTCGAAAAGTTAGAGAGAGAATGGTCTAGGAGAAAAATGAAATTAAAGTGTACTTTGATCTTTTATATTTCTTGTTCCATTGCACCTAGTGTTGCTAGGTGGCACAAGGTGGCTGGTATAAGATAGATAAAGAGCACTTAGTCCATATATTAGGTTACCAACTCAATATTTTGGCTAGATTTGCAAGTTATTTCCAAATAATGCATTAAGGGTATTTTAGTCATTTTGATTTTTAATTTAATGGCATACTTGTCTTTTGCTACAACCCTTAGGGTTTAGGTTTTAACCCTTAGGGTTTAGGGTTTGGAAACCTTAGGGTTTAGGGTTTAACACTTAGGTTTTGAAAATTTTGATTTTAGAATTTCCAAATTTCGGTTTCAAAATAGAAAATTAATATTTCTAAATTATAATTAGAATTTTCTAATTATACTAAAATTTCTTAATCATAACTTAAATCTTGCTAATTAGGACTAGTATTTCCTAATTAAAATCGCTAATTTATCAATTAGGATCGTAATTGGTCATTAGGGTTTATAACCCACTAATTAGGGTTTCTAATAGAAAAATAATTTTCCTAAATTAGAAATTAGATTTCGTAATTAGATAAATGTTTTCTAATTACTAATAACTTGAAAATTAGGATTAATATTTCCTAATTATCATTAAAACTATTTAAATGAACAATTAGGTTTTCCCTAATTATAAATTAGGATTCTCGGAACCGAAATTAGGGTTTCCAGAACCGATTTTAGGGTTTCTTGTAATTCGCTAGAGTTTTCTAACCATATATACCTAAGGTTTGTTACAGATATCAATTATCTGGTCAACCTTTGACCCTTAACCACATATTGTACACATATACACAAAACATATTCACATATTACTTAATCCTGAATAATTCACTTAAATCCTTTACAGAGTTTTGAAATCCTCAAAATTCGTTCTTAAAAATATTAAACGCATACACTTATTTTCTGTCTAGGTTCTAATTTTGAAACTTAAATCAATTAATTAAAATTTTAAAAATATTCAAAATTCTCGAGTTGTCACAACACATTTGGGAAAGCATCAGAATTAGGAAACAGGCTATTCATTGGCACACAATTCCCTGGCATAAACTGCATGTGCCGAGATACTCTTTCATGCTCTGGCTTGGATTTCATGGAAAGCTCCAAACAAATGACATCACTCGAGCCTATACAGGAAGGACCTTCAATTGTCAGTTATGCAACAAGCATCCTGAAACTTTTTCACATCTTTTCTTCATTTGTGAATACTCTACTGTTATTATCAAAGCTACGTTTCGACTGGGTGGATGGCTCTCTTTACCCCTGGACTGGACTGGACTCAATGACTTTATATCATCTTTCCAAGGGAGGAAATTATCAAAACAGATACTCAGCCTCTCTCTGGCCATTTCTTTCTATAAGTTATGGGAAGCAAGAAACAAAAAACTGCACAATGGGACACTCACTCCTCCAAGTTGTCTTGCTACTGATGTAATTGCTATCATTAAATCTAGATTATCTACTAGTCCATCTTTCCTCAAAGCTACAAACTTTTGCCAATATTTTTGTAATTGGCTTAGATAATTCTGACTAGATTATGTTACACCTTCTGTTCTTTTAAGATATTCTCTTAACTTTATCTAGATCCTCTATTGGTCTGTCTCTAGATGATCTAGCTATAGTTTGGGGTATACCCCTCTGCCATTGTATTTTTTGGTTCCGTTTATACACTCACACAAATTTAGCAAAAAAAAAAAAAAATAAGCATGTCAGTTCCTCTTCCAGTGTCCAGGTTTTCCACAGAAGTGACAATCACCTTCTTTAGCCACCCCACCTTTAAGTTTTAAAGCATGTTTGGTTTTGGAATTGGGTTTGGCACAAGATTTAGATCCTATCTTCTTCTTGCATTTCCAATTTCCCTTAGCATTCCCCTTTTGCACCATCATTATGGGATCGGGTCCTGCCTTTTGCATGTTGTTCTTGGCAGTTCTTAACATGCTTAACAACTCAGTAAGGGGTTTCTTAATTTCATTCATGAGGTAATTCATAACAAATTGAGAGTAGTTGCTGTTCAAAGATTACAAAACAAGATCAGTTTGAGCTTCTAGAGTAATCGGAAAACCCAACCTATCAAGGTACTCAATATACCCAATCATTTTCAGCACATGTGGACCAACTGGATCACGTTCACCCATTTTGTAGTGATACAATGCTTTGCTTGTATCATACCTTTCCTGTCGAGCATGCCCTTCGAACAATTCTTTGAGATGCTCGATCATCTCATAAGCATCCATAAACTCATGTTGCTTTTGAAGCTCAGCATTCATAGTTGATAGCATGAGACAACTCACGTCCAAAGCATCATCTTGATGCTTCTTATAAGTATTATGCTCTGCACGTGGTGCAGTGTCAACTGGTACTGCAGGAATGGGCTTTTCAATGACATATAGCTTGCGCTCTTGTTTGAGGACAATCCTCAAGTTCCTATGCCAGTCAAGGAAATTAATTCCACTCAGCTTATCCTTCTCAAGGACCGATAGTAGTGAAATACTATTTGTATTGTTGTTGTTTGCCATTGATATCTACAATTTATAAGTGCAAAAATAATAAGTCAAATTGCAGAGTTTTTGATATTATGTAATTGATAATAGTACATTAAAAATATACCTCCCACTATTTTATTCAAATTAATAGCCCTCACCATTAATTTAAAAAGCATTTTTTATTAAATCTTTCTAGTGAGCCAAGATCCATATTTCATTATGCCTTAAGTTAGCTTTGGCAATTCTCTCAAAACACAATTATTTAGGTAGACAACCCCTTGTTAATTATATCATATATAACTCCTGGATAGTTTGGTAAACAACATTTGTTTCTAGTCCATCTAATGGTACCTACCAAACTCCATGCCTCTAAGTCCACAATCTTATTGAGATAACTTAGTTAAGTCAAGCCCAATGATTTTAACAGTTTGGATATCACAATTATCCTATCGCATCTTGCCTAGATAAATAGGGTACTTTGCTTTGGCAAACCTACATCCATTGATAAAGGTCTTGATGAGTGTTAAAGGCATATGATTTAGACTTAATAATTTAATGAGGGATTTTATAAATTAATTTAGATCTCACCAATTTTAATCTTATTAAGCATGCACATTATTTATCATATCATATCATATCATATACAAGCATAAATAAAGTGCAAAATTAAATGTGTCACAGTTATGGCCCAATCCACTGTCAATCTTTTCAAGCTAATGAAAGATTGAAGGTCAATCTAAGGTGGTAAAAGATCTTCAAAATAGTAGCTTCCTTGGAACTTCCTCATGCATGTGCCTCCTTTCCATCATCATCTTACCATCGTGTTCTTCATCTTGTCATCTTCAAGATTATAGATTATTACATGACATAAAGAAACCTCGAGCTATATTCGAGGGGATTTGATGAGAAGAGAATATTACATTAGAATTTATAGAAAGGCACGACATGCAAGCCGTATTTCAAAACCAAAAACCATTAACCTATGGGTCAAAAGGCCATAACTGTGCACCATGCATATCACAATAAGCACATAACAGTGTATATATAATAAAAGAAAACTATATACAAAATATAGGGGTCACGACCATCGTGCGCTACGACGGAGGGGGGGGTCGAAGGGGGGGTCTCCACCCTGTATTGTAAAAAATTTCATATGAATCTCTGAAACAATTCCAGAATCATATCAAATCCACCAAAATACCCATAATAACAATGCACCCAGAGCATATCATATATGTCCAGTTTCAATTAATCATATTAAACTGAATCTTCATGCTTCTAATCCAATTAGAACAAAAGTTGTATTGTTATTCCACCATTTAAGATACAATTAACAGAACATCATATGTGACGCCCCCAAAATAGGTATACATCACCCATTCTGAGTCGCCAAATACATGGTACAGAAATAAATACAACTTCAGTAATACAATTGTCGTGCAGAATACGACAACACATATACTGTGAGTTTGAATACAAATATTGTCTACTAGAGAATATACAAACTCAAAAGGAGTCCTCATTACAATTATCACACTATTTCACAGAACAGTGAGGACTACTAATGCAACCATCTGGACCGTCAATCCATTCCCCGACTAGTCCCAGCTATATTCTCATTTCCTGAAGAGAACAGTGAAAGAAAGGGTGAGCTCAACTAGCCCAGAAAGAAATATTATGACTAAGATAATGTACAACAAATTATCATTAGTCTTCAACAGGGAAAAAATCAGATAAAATATAATAGACAACAAGTTTTAGATCAACAACTGCAGTGAAAAAAACAGTTCATTAGAAGAGTCAAGTAAATTATAAAATCTACTATCTTCTATGATTTAAAAAGTTTTTATCAATTTTATCGCTGAAACTCTACTTAATAAATAATCCACATCATTAAATCATCCCTGCACTACAGGCCAAGGATATTCTTTAGTATCACGACCACGAATTATTCATGTACTACGGGCCAAAGATAATCGTATTTTCATCAACGGTCCTGATCATGCCATAAAATAATTCATCTTTGCACCCTTGGCCAAAGAGAATCCATAGTCATAATCATACTAAAAACTGTCCATCAATGCACTACATGCCAATGAGGACTTTTTCCACATCATTTGTAACATTACGGTAATGATTATACTGAATAATCCCTGGTCATAATCATACCAAGTTCATCTATGCACTACAGGCCACAGATGACTTTCAACAGAATATAAACATAAGGATGATGACAATGATATAAGAATTCAATTAAACAAGTTCAAGGATAAATTTTAAAGATTTATAATTTAATTTATCCATAAATCAATAACATCCAAATTGTCAACATGATACTACATTGTGGAGTAAAATTCAAGAATACTACTCAGTTGGTCATGTTCATCTCAACACCTGTTCATCTTTGCACTACGGGCCAAAGATATTCATCAGGTAATCATTCATCTTTGTACTACAGGCCAAAGATATTCAGTAATATCATTATTTAGGACTGAGGATGATGAAAAATATCTTAAAGAAAACGAATCCAGTGAGATAAACGAACAAATATTAGGGATTCGTAATACAGTTTATCCAAGTTCAATAATACTCCGAAATAACCAATTTTGAAGCAGAATTCAAAAATAATGATCAAAACATGGATACAATCAAAGATAGTAACCATAATAGTCATCTTGGATAAAAAAAAGAAAATTTTATTTTTCGGTAAATAGTGCCGTATTCGTGAATAGTGCCGTATACGTGAATAGTGCCGTCTACGTGAATAGTAATCCCGACACAAAAAGTTCTAAATTTGATAAAAAGTTCAAACCAATATTTCGGCATAATGATATTGAAAGAAATAATATCATTTACGAAGAAAATAACATCCCTTACCTCAGAATAACCGTACTTCTGATTGAATTTCGGATATAGTGCTGACAGAAACTTGCACTGAATAGCAACTCTTAAAGTATCAAAATACTCACAAAATACGCTCGAGAATATAGAGAGACAAAGAGAGAACTTATGAATTCTGGTGTGATTTTCAATTCTAACTTAGCCCTCTATTTATAGGCAAATGTTAGCACGCCGAAACAGACTTGACCTGCAACCTGATGGCTTTACCTGCTACTATTACCACCCACCACATTTGAAATAAAATTCAGCACATTTCTTCACCAACCACGAGTGGGGCCCACTTAATTCTAGAATTTTTCACCAAAATCATTTATAAACCTAATTTCCGAATCAGTCACCTCTTAAAATTCATAACAAATCATACGTTCATTTTTAACGGTTCAAAATTTGTGGACATATACCCAACTTATATATGTATAACATATCCAAAAATCACAATTATCCAACGGACGGATTAAAAATTATAACTCACGCAATATAACTCAAAAACATTGGTTTGATTTTTAATACCTCCATTTCGACAAAAATACTGATAAAACACCTCAACATAAATTCCTTCAATAATAACCACATAAATAAATCCATCATTTATATCCACATCAAATAAATATTTTCTTATCATATAAATCAATAATTAATTATTCACAAATAATATTACAGAATCACAATTATGACAATCAGGTCGTTCCAAGGAAAGAGGGAGCTTTCCAATAAGGATTTCTCCTTACTGGCGCGCAATTAGGTGACCAAACCTATCCTTAGACATAACTTTCTAGACATTACCAATAATGCTATCTAATAATATTATTCAAATAATATGAATTATTGATCTGATAATGGAAAATACTGTGCAGTAACAATTATTGAAACAAAAATAATATAAAATATCAACGCAGCAATTATTGAATCAATAAACTAAAATATTGAACACTAACTACTATAACAATTATTGAGTAGTGCCTTCTTACGTAAGGATCAATAATTCAAAAATACTGTGCAAAACTGTGTGCTACTGTGCAACCACGCGTATTACTGTATTTTAATCACCGGGTATTCCAACAGTGTTAACGGTAACAAGTACGCTGTTATTTATAAAAACTCAATTTTATCATTTTCTTCATCCGACAGTTTTCCGTTATGGGGCCCCCAAATAGCTACGCCGGCGTACGAATATTCCCCGACAGAAAGAATTTTCCACGACCAAACGAATATTCCCCGACAACAATGAGTATTTTATAACCACTTGTTTATTTTGTAAAATTTGCATATTTTACCCATAACCAAAATATTATATCAAAGTAACACCTTATTATTCACAATAATAATTAGAGGAAATTTAATTTTATTCATTAATAAGTTGGGGTCTTACAACCTCCCCTCCTTATGAAATTTCGTCCCCGAAATTTACGTACGTACCTGATATGCCGAACAGATGGGGATACCTTGACTTCATTTCAGATTCTAACTCTTGAGGTATCTCCTTATAAATTAAATCTTTCGCTATCTCGTCCGGTTCTTAATCAATAATGTGGTTCGGATCATCCATATATTTACGTAACATCGATACGAAATAAACGTTATGAACACGCGACATACTTGACGTTTAAAACGAGTCTATAGGTCACAGTTTCTACTCGATTGAGGATTTCAAATAGACCAATAAAATCGAGGGTTGAGATTTTCTCTCTTCATCGACTCTTGCTCCTAGAATAACGCTCTCTTGAACCTTCTTCTTTACATTCATCAGCTCTGAGTTTGTAGCTTAAGCGGCTTTAACTTTATCGATTTAAAGTCGGTTCTAATCGTATATTTGTTATCTTCACGTAGATTCGTATATTCGCACTCGTAAATGCATACGATCTTCTGCTCAACGCATCAACTACCACGTTCGCTTTTCCCACGATGGTATTAAATGGTATAATCGTAATCTTCAGCAGCTCGAGCCAACGTCTTTAGTGCATAATACGTTCGTTTTAGGTGAGGAAATATTTTAAGGGTTTTAGAAATGGGTTTTATACTGGGGTCAAATTTAAACGTTGAGCGCAAGTAGGAGAAATAAAATAATATGTAGAACCGGTATTGAATAAGGTATAAACTTCACAAGAGTTTATGATTAACTTACCCGTGATAACTTCGTTCGGGTTCCTCGACAAACGTTCTTACTTAAACTACCGACTTTGACTTGTCTGGGACATCTTTTGGCATCACTATCCCCACTGAACTTGACTTCACTACAGGACAAAATCGAGCTAGGTGACCTTCTCTTCCGTAATTAAAACACACTTTGGATTGTTGCGTACAGTTTGGACGGATGTGTCCCTCTTGTCCGCATTTGAAACATACGACCGGTGGTCGTTCTTCTTCTTTTGAAATGGGTACTGGTGTTGCTGTCTTTCCATCATTATTGAACCTCCTCTTCTTGAAATTTCCACTTCTATTATCTTGGCCATGATTACCACCAAAGTGGTTACCATTCTTGGCATGATAATTTCGTCTACGATTGTTGTCACCGCTTCGATGACTGCTACCATTGGTATTATCATTTTACCGGCTACTTTCTCTTGGTTGAGTTGACTCGTTATCGCGCTCCAATAACTGAGCCCTATTTACAACATCTGAATACAAACACAGTTTGTGAGAAATTAGGTATTGACGTATCTCGGGTTTCAAACCTCTTAGAAATATCCGCGTCATTCTCTCCTCGTTATCAACTAAGTGAAACGCAAATCGGGACAACTCGGCAAACTTAGCTTCGTACTGCGACACGGTCATATTTTTTTGCTCCAGCTTGATGAATTCCACTTCCTTCATGTGACGAATACTTTCGGGAAAGTACTTGTCGTTGAACAATTCTTGGAACTTCTCCCAAGACATCTTGAGTGCGTCAGGCTGGGTACGTTTTACAGATTCCACCAATTATCTGCTTCTTCACGCAACATAAAGGTGGTGAATGGAACCTTTTGCTCCTCTGAGCATTCCAAGACATCAAATATCTTGGTGATCTGCTTTATCCATATCTCTGCCTTAAGTGGTTCTGGCTTTCCCAAAAATTCCGGTGGTCCTAGCTCCTTGAACTGCTTAGCGGTGACCAACCGTGAGTTGCCAGTGTTTTCACCTGCATTATGAACAGGAGTCTCTCTCGTTTGGTGTTGTATGAATTCTAAAAATCTCCTAAATGTACCATCGTTCGTCATTTGGTCGGTGTCGTTGTTCACCTGAGGATTGTTACCTTCCTGATGCGCATTATCCTGAGTATTGATCTGTGGTGACTCAAGGGTCTCCTATGCTCCATTGCTATTCTCAACATTCTCGGATGTCATTTTCAAATACTGTCACAAAACAAGGGTTAATTGACATGCAACATATTAACCCTATATTATAACCGACCAAACAAATACCAAATAAACTTAGTCAGGTCATACTAGCGAATGAATTCCCCGTCTCTCCCCTCCTAGTTCTTGTCTCACATCTCAGCCAGGGATCATATCCCTAAGCTCTGATACCAACTGTGAAAAAAATGTACCATCAGTGGATAGCACCTCACATTGGTACCTATCAGTTTGCCACCACAGAACGGTGTCCCCTACGGAGAGTCTGGCTTCGGTGCATCCCCCATCAACAGAAAGTCACCAGCGAGAGGCTCGGGGCTCTTTACTTATAGCTTTGATACCAACTGTGACGCCCCCAAAATAGGTATACATCACCCATTCTGAGTCGCCAAATACATGGTACAGAAACAAATACAACTTCAGTAATACAATTGTCATGCAGAATACGACAGCACATATACTGTGAGTTTGAATACAAATATTGTCTACTAGAGAGTATACAAACTCAAAAGGAGTCCTCATTACAATTATCACACTATTTCACAGAACAGTAAGGACTACTAATGCAACCATCTGGACCGTCAATCCATTTCCCGACTAGTCCCAGCTATATTCTCATTTCCTGAAGAGAACAATGAAAGAAAGGGTGAGCTCAACTAGCCCAGAAAGAAATATTATGACTAAGATAATGTACAACAAATTATCATTAGTCTTCAACAGGGAAAAAATCAGATAAAATATAATAGACAACAAGTTTTAGATCAACAACTGCAGCGAAAAAAATAATTCATTAGAAGAGTCAAGTAAATTATAAAATCTACTATCTTCTATGATTTAAAAACTTTTTTATCAATTTTGTCGCTGAGACTCTACTTAATAAATAATCCACATCATTAAATCATCCCTGCACTACAGGCCAAGGATATTCTTTAGTATCACGACCACGAATTATTCATGTACTACGGGCCAAAGATAATCGTATTTTCATCAACGGTCCTGATCATGCCATAAAATAATTCATCTTTGCACCCTTGGCCAAAGAGAATCCATAGTCATAATCATACCAAAAACTGTCCATCAATGCACTACATGCCAATGAGGACTTTTTTCTCATCATTTGTAACATTATGGTAATGATTATACCGAATAATCCCTGGTCATAATCATATTAAGTCCATCTATGCACTACAGGCCACAGATGACTTTCAACAGAATATAAACACGAGGATGATGACAATGATATAAGAATTCAATTAAACAAGTTCAAGGATAAATTTTAAAGATTTATAATTTAATTTATCCAGAAATCAATAACATTCAAATTGTCAATATGATACTACATTGTGGAGTAAAATTCAAGAATAATACTCAGTTGGTCATGTTCATCTCAACACATGTTCATCTTTGCACTACGGGCCAAAGATATTCATCAGGTAATCATTCATCTTTGCATTACATGCCAAAGATATTCAGTAATATCATCATTTAGGACTGAGGATGATGAAAAATATCTTTAAAAAATGAATCCAGTGAGATAAACGAACAAATATTAGGAATTCGTAATACAGTTTATCCAAGTTCAATAATACTCCGAAATAACCAATTTTGAAGCAGAATTCAAAAATAATGATCAAAACATGGATACAATCAAAGATAGTAACCATAATAGCCATCTTGGATAAAAAGAAGAAAATTTTATTTTTTGATGAATAGTGCCGTATTCGTGAATAGTGCCGTATACGTGAATAGTGCCGCATACGTGAATTGTAATTCCGACACAAAAAGTTCCAAATTTGATAAAAAGTTCAAACCAATATTTCGGCATAATGATATTGAACGAAATAATATCATTTACGAAGAAAATAGCATTCCTTACCTCAGAATAACCGTACTTCTGATTGAATTTCGGATATAGTGCTGACAGAAACTTGCACTGAATAGCAACTCTCAAAGTATCAAAATACTCACAAAATACGCTCGAGAATATAGAGAGAGAAAGAGAGAAAACTTATGAATTCTGGTGTGATTTTCAATTCTAACTTAGCCCTCTATTTATAGGCAAATGTTAGCACGCCGAAACAGACTTGACCTGCAACCTGATGGCTTTACCTGCTACTATTACCACCCACCACATTTGAAATAAAATTCAGCACATTTCTTCGCCAACCACAAGTGGGGCCCACTTAATTCTAGAATTTTTCCCCAAAATCATTTATAAACCTAATTTCCGAATCAGTCACCTCTTAAAATTCATAACAAATCATACGTTCATTTTTAACGGTTCAAAATTTGTGGATATATACTCAACTTATATATGTATAACATATCCAAAAATCATAATGATCCAATGGTCAGATTAAAAATTATAACTCACGCAATATAACTCAAAAACACTGGTTTGATTTTTAATACCTCCATTTCGACAAAAATACTGATAAAACACCTCAACATAAATTCCTTCAATAATAACCACATAAATAAATCCATCATTTATATCCACATCAAATAAATATTTCCTTATCATATAAATCAATAATTAATTATTCACAAATAATATTACAGAATCACAATTATGACAATCAGGCCGTTCCTAGGAAAGATGGGGCTTTCCAATAAGGATTTCTCCTTACTGGCGCGCAATTAGGTGACCAAACCTCTCCTTAGACAGAACTTTCTAGACATTGCCAATAATGATATCTAATAATATTATTCAAATAATATGAATTATTGATCTGATAATGGAAAATACTATGCAGTAACAATTATTGAAACAACAATAATATAAAATATCAACGCAGCAATTATTGAAACAATAAACTAAAATATTGAACAGTAACTACTATAACAATTATTGAGTAGTGCCTTCTTACGTAAGGATCAATAATTCAAAAATACTGTACAAAACTGTGTGCTACTGTGCAACCACGCGTATTACTGTATTTTAATCACCGGGTATTCCAACAGTGTTAACGGTAACAACTACGCCACTATTTATAAAAACTCAATTTTGTCGTTTTCTTCATCCAACAGTTTTTCGTTATGGAGCCCACAAATAGCTACGCCGTCGTACGAATATTCTCCGACAGAAAGAGTATTCCACGACCAAACGAATATTCCCCGACAACAATGAGTATTTTATAACCACTTGTTTATTTTGTAAAATTTGCACATTTTACCCATAACCAAAATATTATATCAAATTAACACCTTATTATTCATAATAATAATTAGAGAAAATTTAATTTTATTCATTAATAAGTTGGGGTCTTACATCATATACATGCATATCTATTACTGATATTCATAATACCAAAATATGCCTACATACAAAATATCATATACTCAATTTCAGATCTGTAAAATTGTATCGTCATATATTATATATATCAAAAATAATATAATCAATTTCAGATCGGTAAAATTGTATCATCATATGTCATATATATCGAAAAATAATAAGACACGTAATATGAATTAATTGTTTCGCAAGTAGCTCTGGTACCACTGTAAGGGTTTCGGTGCGAAAATGCAGCAGAATATAAAATTTTCAAATCCATTTTCGAAACCCTAAAATAGGATCCATGCGAAAAACACATTAATTCAGTGGTTAGAAATTTATACCGATTATAGAAGCTAGAATTGATATGATCGAATCTCTAACGTAATCCAAACGAACTGCGCCTCTACGGTATCCACACGAACATCTCGCGAACCGTCACACGATCTGCTGTAAAAGAGCCACGGTACTAGCCACAAAGGATCGAAATTTCTCTGAAGTTTTTCTATCTAGTCTCTCTCTAAGAGCGGCTAGGGTTTTTGTTTTTGATTAATTCCTAAAGTGGCTGATATATCATATATATATATATATATATATATATATATATATATATATATATATATATATATATTAATAAGTCTAACTTAATTAATATACATATATACAAATTATCCTATTAATTTAAATTCCTAATTTAAATATTATCAATCATATTGACATATTTAAATCTTACAATTTAAATTAATTCTCCTTTAATTACGTTCTAAGTGTGTGACCCTATAGGTTATTATTTTGTTGACAATAATTTTAAAATCATATTATAAAATTATAAACAGTGAGCGACATCTAGTAAAGCATCACTGCTACCCAAGTAATAATAAGATCGATGATTTGATGCAACCTTTTCGTGACCAATGTTTCAATGTAATTTAATCTTTTTAACCTTGACATCCTAGATTAAACTCAAGTCATGGAATGTGTCATACTCTTCATAATTTAATTTGAGTTTTCTTGATCAATGAGTAGACTATATGAAACAAATCATTATTTGAGCATGACTATGCATTTCATAGTCCTACTCAATCAAGAGGCCTATGGATATCACCCCTAATATATAGGAGGGTTAAATTCTATCTAGATCACTCATATTCCTCACATGATTCATAATGTACCCAATAATCACCTTTATAGTTCACCCTATTAAAGGTGACCTTTGATGATATCAAAGTACATAAATTTTCATGTAGTAATATAGTGATTTCAGGTCAGAGGATCATTACATCATTGTCACTATGAGAATTGCTAATGACATTTCGCATAATGCTCCACATAGAATTCTCATGGTGGGTTTATCCAGTACATTGTTCTCTAACACGTACCTATGCATTGACTTAATATCTCATATATTTATGACCCATTTGGTCATCAGTCAATCCACATACTGGTCTCAATGTATCATTGTTGTCCCATCAACAATGATACTCGACTGGGGACATTTAAGAGCAATGATACTAATTGTAATTATATAATCTCATATTCAAGTCACATACTTGAAACTATATAATTTGTATCACTATTCTAAGGAATTTTATTATGTTAACATTTATATAACGCAGTAAATAAAATCATAATAAAATCATTTATTTATTCAATCATATATAATATTAAAATGTTAAGCAATTATATCAAATAATTTTTCTCTAGGGCACAAACTCTAACATCCTCCTCTCCTCATTTAATGCTACAAACTTGGACAACAATTCCTCAAATCTCGAATTATCTGCCTCAGTTTTGAAATCCTTATATTTAGGACCATGTGTTGATGTAGTGATGAGTTGTTCCATCTGGTTCTGAAAATTATGGATCGATATTTTTTGACTCATCATCATCTCCTCTTGGTTTGCTATGAGCTTTGACAAGAATTCCTGCAACTTTGACTTTTCTTCTTGTGGCAATGGAGGTGGATATAAGAGTTCCGGTGTGTATGTTGGATTTGGAGCGTAGTATTGGTCTTCATAATTGTAGCTCAATGATGAATCCGGGTGATATCCCCAATCTTGATGATAATTGGCATATACATACTGGTTGAGGTAGTTACCACCATACTGTACCGGCCCAAGACTGATAGTGCATTGATGACTCGGGTGATTGCCAGCACAATAATTGTAAGTACCTGCTATCCTTCAATTACGTTGGCTTGCAACAACATCCAACCTCCTCAATAGTGTCTTAAGCTGTGCTGATAATGCAGCAATTTCATTAAGTCCATCAATCCACGTGTCTCTTGGCTGAGTCATACTTGAATATGGCCATTGATACTTGCATCCAGCCATGGTACCTGAAAAGAGAGAAAAATAGGAAGAAAATTAAATAAAAAGAAAAGAAAGAAAAAAAAAGTTTAAATTAATACTAATTTGATTGAAGCTAATATTGACAAAACTTATTAAACTAATTCCCCGACAACGGCGCCAAAAACTTGTTGGGTAAAATCTAATTACGCACAACACGCAAGTATACGTGGTCAACAAGTAATATAATAGTAAGTAGAGTATCGTTCCTACAGAGAATTAGTTAACAAGAATTACCAAGTACTAACCTATAACCAATTTAATCTTATTTAAACAAATAATTTAATATTTTAATTTAAAATAATTAATTAAACTATTACTAACTATCCCTAGAATAAAACAAGATAATGAAAACTCGATATTACAATTTCACTTATTGTTTCATTTAAGTCAACACACTTCATGTTAAGCCAAGTTATTTATACTGGATTGTTAATCAAGAACACGAAAGTAAAATATGGCCATCTCTCAACGCACCATACTTATATCAAATCAAATCCACAGATGATAGAATCAAATTGAACACCCTAATTAACTAACCCACTATATCTTTATGTGAATTACAATTAAAAAAGGTTTAAGTACAAGTTCTTATTAGACTACATGCAATGTCTCGGTATATCTCTATCCTAAGCACAAATCATGAATTCCAACTCCATGTAGAACACATAAATACATGCTATTATGATCAGATCTAAACCCATAATCCGTCTCTCGATTTCATATGAATTATCACAGTAATTATTAGCTAGGCAATTAAGTAATTAAGGGCAAACCATAACAGACAATCCAAATATAGCTAATAAAACTAACAAAGAAGCATATCAAAGTAAACTACACAATAAGATCTATAGTAATCTCAAAACAGAGTTTAATTCATAACGGAACTAGAATCCATCATCCGCAATTGATTAAGCATTAAAATATACAAATAGATAAGAAAAGAAATTAGAATATAGATAAACAAATATGTATTCTCTTGCTTCTAATCTGATTCTCTAATGATGATCAATAGCTTCAATCTTCAGTCCTAATCTAATCTAGGGTTCCTAATCTAAGAAAAAAAGTAAAGATGAATGTAACACAATGTTTCTCTAGAGGAATTGCTCTGCCTTCTCTCTAGTTTTATTTCCCTATCTTGCCCCCCTTTTTCCCCCTTTAGTCTTCTTTTTCTCTTACTCTCCCCGGCTCTTCCCCACCTATTTTCCCCGGTTCTTTCCTTTCCCTTTCTGTCTTCCGTCTCCTCCGTTCTTCGCCTTAGCTTTCCCCTTGGCTCTCCGTGCAGCGCTCACTTTTCCGTTCTACTTCATTAATCCCATTTTTTCCCTTCCCCTCCGATCTATAGGGGTCATGGTAGACCATCTTCATCTCTCCGCCGGCAACTCAGAGAGTAGCCAATCTCGTGACCTTTTTGCAGAATTTGGCGTCTCAAAGCCTAATTCCCCCACAGAATCTGTAGCAGTGGTGGAATATGAGCCTAACCCCTCAAATGTTTCTATAAGTTCTGATGAATCTAATGCTTTTGATGCTCAACTGGGGGAGAACTTTGGCCCAGCCTCTACTTCGGTAGCCCAAGATATTTTTAAAGCTGCTCATTTCTTCTCTAGGAATGACCGTGAGGAAGCCCTTGCTGAAAGGAGGAAGAATGCAAAGCTAATGGACTATATCTCTACATTGGGCCTCCCTCTTGATGATGTTAATAACCTTTCCACTATAGGGACTTCTGCTGCGCTAGCTAATGCTCGTAAGGTGCTCGATTCTTGTCCTGTGTTTGGACGGAGCTCTCCCAAGGCAGCATCCAATCCTCCCCTTGGTTCCCTTGGCCCTGTTTCTTGGAGTCTTCTAGTATCGGAGGCAACTCTTACCCCACCTCCTGACCAGGAGAAAGTTGATAGCCTGTCCATTCCTCCCAAGTCTTGGAGCTCGGTTGTTTCTAATTCAGCCACTGAGAAGAATATGGGTCTGAGCTTCTTCCCCCCTATGCCGTCTGAAGGGAGTGTTACTGTTAACCCACCAGTTGAAGTCCTCAAGATTGGCCTTCATAAGTGATCTACTAGTCTAGTTGGTCACTTCATTCAATCGAAATTACCTTTCAAGTTGGTCGAAACCTCTGCAAAGAAATTATGGGGACACTTGGGGTTGTCTAAAGTTTATCTCCATGACAAGGGGTATTTCATTTTTAAGTTTGATTCTGTGATAGATAGGGACAATGTCTTAGCTACAGGCCCATGGTATATAGCGTCCAAACTTCTTTTTCTATAGCCATGGCAAGAAGGGGTTAAATTCGTCAATACCGACTGTAAAGTACCAATCTGGGTTAAATTCATCAACATTCCCCTCTCTTACTGGACGAAGGAGGGTTTGAGTTACTTAGCAAGTGCTGTTGGCCGTCCATTATTTGCAGATGATATGACGTCTAAGCTTGAGCCAATGAGCTTTGCTCGAATCTGCATTGAGATGAATGCTTTGTCTACCTTCCCGACCTCTATTAATGTTGTTGTGTTCGATGGTATGGCCTTGGTTGAAGATACTATAGCAGTGAAAGTGGAGTATTGTAGCAGGCCTCCCTCTTGTTCAAAATGTAACTATTTTGGTCATTCCCTTCTCAAGTGTCCTAAATCCAATTTTCAGTGGGTTCCCAAGACTTCTCCTTGTTCCCCTGAGGTCCCCAGCTCATTTATCCCTATTGCATCTAAGGCCTCTCCTTCCTTGATTTCCCCCTACCCTGAGGGTTCTTGGACAGCTGTCTCAAAAGGACCAAAAAATCCATCTCCCCCTGTTGTTCCCCCTTTTTTATATACTAATGTCTTTACCCCTATTGCTTCATCCCCTCTTCTGGCTGATGATTCTGAATCTCCTGCTCCCCCTAACCCTTTGGTGGATAGGCTTAAGCAGGTCGACGAGAAGGAATGTAGGGACTTGAAGCATAAAACCCGGCCTGGGAAAGAACCTATTCAAAATTCTAAGAAGAGAAACAAAGGTCCAAGGGGTCTTCCCCTTCTTGACTGATCCATTTCCCCCATTCTTTATGACATATTTTTGTTCCTATAATGTCAGGGGTTTAAATAAGAAGCCAAAGCAGGCGTTCGTTCGCAATTTTTTGTTAAACAACCATATCTCTTTTGTGGGTCTTATTGAGACTAGAATCAAAGCTCTGAAGGCACTCAGGATCTCGAGAGCCTTGTGTCGAAACTGGGTTTGGGTCTTCAACTATGATCATCACCGGAATGGCAGGATTTGGGTGGGGTGGGATCCTAATATATGGAGAGTGGTTACCCTATTTCAGTCTTCTCAACTATCCCACTTTAAACTTACCCCTCTTCATGGTAATACCCCAATCTTGGCCTCGATTGTTTATGGCCTGAACTCGGTGGTGGAGCGTAGACTGTTGTGGGATGATCTGAAATCCCTGTCCTCTCCGGACACTTGGTGTATTCTTGGGGACTTCAACACTATCAAACGGGTCGCTGAATCTGAGGGTGGCAATTCTCCTTAGGATGCTGGAATGATCGACTTCAATGACTATTAAGACTTTATTGAAGTAGATGACATTTGTGCTATAGGGCATCAGCACACGTGGTGGAACTGTTAAGTCGAAAATCTAATTTACAGGAAGCTGGACAGAGCTATAGGCAACAATTCTTGGTTTAACACAATGTCTGACTCCCAAACTACTTTTGGACCTCGTGGTCTTTTCGATCATTGCTCAGTTATTCTTAATACTGGTTATCATCTGCGGAAACTCATGAAACCCTTTCAATTCTTTAACTTCATGCTTGAGTTGGAAGGGTTCAAGGATGTTGTCTCGGATTGTTGGATCTGCAGCATTCATGGGAATTCATTTTACACTTTTAATGAGAAGCTGAGGAGAACCAAGAGAGTTCTTGTGGCCTTGAATTCATCAAATGGTAATCTGTTGAGAAACGTTAGCAATCTGCGGGGTCAGTTGGCCTCCGTTCAGCTGTCTCTACATGCTGATCCCTTGAACTCTCTTTTGTTAGCTCAAGAATTGACCTACTCCTAGTCTTTATGGAAAGCATTGGCTCTTGAAGAATCTCTCATGCTCCAAAAATCTCGAGCCATTTGGCTTGCCCAGGGTGATAAAAATACTAAGTTCTTTGCTAACGTCGCAGTTTGACCTGTTTCAGGATTTTCATCCTTTCGAGGAGGCGTTATTAAGAGTAATTGGAATCACAACAAAATTCTATCTATCTTCAATAACTCTGGTGATTTAATTGAGGACCAGCAGGGTATCCAGCAGGTGGCGGTGGCCTACTACCAGGATCTGCTGGGGTCATCCCCTATTACCTATCCGGGACGTGTGAACTCAAAAAATTTGTTACCAAGAGGATCACTTCTTCTCAGGCAGCTGCTTTAACCACTCCAATTCTTGATACTAAAATTAAGGCGGTTCTTCAATCCATGAAAAAGAATAAAAGCTCGGGGCCAGATGGTTTCAACGTTAACTTTTTCCTCCACTGTTGGGATATTATCGAGACTTTACTGCTATTGTCCACTCTTTCTTCAATTCCGGGCACCTTCCGAGAGGAGCGAATTCTACGGCCATAGCCTTGATCCTGAAGACTGAAAATCCTTCCAATATGTCTGATTTCAGACCTATTTCCTGCTACAACACATTCTACAAACGTATAGCCAAGATTCTTGCCAATAGAGGCTCAAATCAGTTCTCACTTCCCTTATTGACCATGCTCGGTCTACGTTCATCTCGGGTAGGAGCATTAGTGATAACATTCTCCTTGCACAGGAGCTTTTTAGGAATTACCACCGCCTCTCTGGTCCGGGCCGATGTGCTCTAAAAATTGATATCCGAAAAGCTTTTGACACAGTGGATTGGAGATTTCTTTTAGACCTGCTGAGCCTTCTTCAGTTTCCTCCTATTTTCATAAACTGGATTCGCGAGTGCATCACAACGACAATGTATTCTGTCAAAGTCAATGGGTCTCTTGCTGGCTATTTTAAGGGAGCGAGGGGTCTTCGTCAAGGAGATCCTTTGTCCCCTTATTTGTTCGTATTAGTTATGGAAGCATTCTCCATGATTCTGAATAAGGAAACTCTTTTGCCTAATTTCAAGTTTCATTGGAAAATAGAATTTTGCAACATTTCTCATGTGTGTTTCGCTGATGATATTATCTTGTTCTTCCATGGAGACCTGCCCTCTGTTTCCATTATCCACTCGTGCATTCAATCATTCTCAATGTTCTCTGGATTAATCCCTAATGCTCTTAAAAGTCTATGTTTCCTAGCAAATGTTCCAAATGTTGTTAAGGAAAGGATCAGCCAGTTGCTGGGTATACCGCCTGGAGTTCTACCAATTAGATTTCTTGGAGTTCCACTCATCTCTTCTAAACTATCCCAATCCGATTGCCAGCCTCTGATCCAAAGAATTACTGCGAGAGTAACATCATGGACCTCTCGCTTCCTCTCTTATTCAGGTAGAGTGCAGTTGATAAAATCAGTGCTTTTTGCCATTCAGTCTTACTGGGCGGCCCATTTTATCCTTCCCAAATCGGTATTGAGGGCCATTTAATCTATAATGTGTAGATTTCTTTGGAAGGGTTCCTCTCTACTTCGGTATGGTTCTAGAGTGTTTGAAGGACCTGTCCCTTCCCCTTTGTGAGGGAGGTCTTGCTATAAAGAATCTTACTGATTGGAATTTGGCCCTCATTATTCTCCATCTACTCAAGGTCATTTCTCCTTCCTCTCATTCCTTGTGGGCTTAATGGGTCCAATCCTCAGTGCTTACTAAGACCAATTTCTGGCATTGTTCTACTCCATCGGACTATTCATGGATTTGGCATAAGATTCTTAAACTGCGGCCTACGGCTCTAAATTTCCTTACCTATAAAGTTGGGAATGATAACTTTTTTAGTTTTTGGCATGACCCATCTCCGTATTTTCTCTCCAACTCCCGAATCCCTATTAACGCTCATATCTCTGATGTCATCTCTTTGGGAGCCTGGGCATTACTAGCTAGTAACCATCATGAAGTGCAGCAACTCCGAAGCTTAATTACATCTCTCCCTGCTCCGTCTGCAGCCGATGACCTGATCTTATGGGACACTCGCGAGCTGAAAGCTGTTAAGGCGTCTATTATTTGGGAATCTATTCGTTCACGTGCTCCGAAAGTACCTTGGGCTGCTCTGTTATGGCATTCTCACCACATTCCCCGTTTCTCCTTTACTCTATGGCTTGCTCTTCGGCACAGGTTGCCCACAAATGACAGGTTTTCTAATTATTCTAGCTTCCGTCCTTTTTTTTTTGCTAAATTTAGACTGAAATAAATAAAATGGGGGAATACAGAACCGCATGGGAAAGACCCAAACAGAAATATCAGAGACACCATAGGACATGCCCTATGGAGTAAAGACTATTAAAAGCATACAGGCGACTGCCATAATGAAACGTTACAGTACATGTCAAAGCATAAAAAAGGCGTCCGAACACGGAACCACCTGAACCAGCTGCCATTTGTGGCCGAAGTCCCACTCGACGAGGACCCACTTAATGAAACCCCGCGGATCCGAAGTCTAAGCCACAGAGGAGACCTTCAGGAAACAAAGACCGAACTAGCAGAAGTTGTCCATAGCCGTAGCCCCACTCTACGAAAACCCAGCATGGCCGAAGCTTACTCGACGAAGACCCAGCCGAAGCTCACTCTACAAAAAAAAAACCCAGCCGAGGCCGAAGCACACTCTACGAAGACCCAGCCTAGGCCGAAGCACACTCTACGAAAACCCAGCCGAGGCCGAAGCGCAGTCTACGAAAACCATGCCGAGGCCAAAGCACACTCAACGAAGACCCTTCCGAGGCCGAAGCTCACTCTACGAAGACAGAAAAAGCCATCCGAAGCCCTCTAGCTGAAGCCCCTCAAAGCTCAAAGACCAACCACGGAAGAGACCATCAAGAAGCGAGGTCATAAGGCCGAACTGATAGAAGCTGGCCAAATACTAAGCCTCACTCTACGAAGATGACCCACTCGAGGCCAAAGCTCACTCTACGAAGAACCTTCTTCCCTCAAAGCTGAAGTCCCACTATATGGAGGCGACCCCCACAAGGCTGAAGCTGCACTCTATGAAAGATCCATTCAACGAAGTCCCACACTACGAAAACTCTGCTAGGCCAAACTCCACTCTACGAAGCCCCACTCCACGAGACCCCACAGAATAGCAGCAGCGAGCATACTCAACCCACCATGTTTCACAATTTTGAAATTGTTAGAGCACCAATTTTGAAATTGCTAGAGCACCAGAAGAAGGAAGCAAGCCTTAGACTTCAACTTTTGAAATCTAGCATAAGTGTGGAGACGACATTTGATGATATGGATAAGATCTCGAAGAATGACCCGTACAGGAGTAGCCTTGTTTGAGAAAATCCTAGAATTTCGCTCCTGCCAAATTCGATACACAACAGTAGCAAAGCCAAAAATAAGTAAACCATGTTTGAAATTGGGGCCAGAGCTACAACAAAGAAAATCGGTAATTGAGGACCAACTTCGATTCATCCCACGCCAGCCACAACGTCTAAGGATAGCGACCAGTAGCTGAAAGGAAAATCTACATTGAAAAAAGAGATGTTGGAATGTTTCCCTTTCAGTAGAGCAGAGGACACAAAAGGGGTTCACTTCCATACCAAACATAATAAGCCTGTCAATGGTCTGAAGCCCCTTGTGGAAAGCAAGCCAAAGAAGGAAAGAGTACCGAGGAGGCACTATATTATGCCAGACCAGTTTATGCCACCCCACATGTAAACTAACTTTGCAGATAGAACACCAGAAAGTAGAAGTTTTTATCTCCTTAGCCTTAGTGCCATACTAGAGTAGAGTATCCTGAGCATCAGAGTTACATATTCTAGACATGTCAAAAGAATTCCTGAATTCAATAAGATCATTATGGTTTGATGCTGGAAGAACCCAGTTGGAGTTAATAATGATTTGGCTAACAAAAGCCGTCGGCCCAAGGCCAGAGTTAATGATCAAGGGTGAATGGATAGACGTAGCTAGAGGAGAATGACCTAGCCATGGGTTAAACCAAAGGCTAGTACAAGCACCATTATCGATAGAAAAGGAGATGTACCTGCAAGCAATAGGACGAAGATTGAGAACTTTTCTCCAGATCCAAGAACAATCCAAGGGAATAGGCATTATCCAGAAGAATTTGTTTTTGAGATGGACAACACGCACCCACTTAGCCCAGAAAGAGGAGGAGGAGGGAGATATGATCTGCCATAGATGCAACAGAATCTGAACTTTGTTCCAATCTTTAAGGTTCTTGATAGCCAATCCCCCTTCAACAAATGGGAGACATATCTTGCTCCAAGCAACTTTAGCGCCAGATTTACCCATAGAAGGTCCTTTCTAGAGGAATCTGGACATGGAAGATTTCATATCTTTGATAGCCGAAGCAGGGAGAATAAAGTGGGCTGACCAATAGGCTTAGATAGAGTGGATGACTGATTTGATCAATTGCAGTCTACCAGCATAAGAGAGGAATCGATTAGTCTAAGAAATAATTCTAGATTTTAACTTTTCAAGGAGGGGTTGGCAGTCCGCAAGACTAAGTTTGGTTGTGATTAAAGGAACCCCAAGAAAGTTTGGAGGAAATAAACCCAACTAGAATCCTAGGGACGACAAGATATCATCCCTAGTGTCAAGGGGGACATGGGAAAGAAAGCACATGCTCTTCGAGGCATTGATAAGCAGGCCAGACTGAGAAGAGAACTGATCCAGGCAGATTTTGATGGTATTAACAGAGCCAATGTCGCCACGGCAGAAGATGATTAAATCGTCCGCAAAATAGAGATGGGTGAGGGAGATGGCAGCTGTCTTCCAGTGGTAATGAAAAAAGGGAAGCTTGGATGCCCTAGAAAGCATAAGGGATAGAGCTTCTAAGATAATGACAAAAAGATAAGGTGAAAGTGGGTCCCCTTGCCTAAGCCCTTTGGATCCTTTGAAATAGCCACATAGAGCACCATTGACCTTGACAGAGAAGGTAGTAGAGGTAATGCAAGCTTTAACCCAGAATAGAAATTTCGGGGGAAAGTTAAAGGAACGAAGAACAACTAATAGGAAGTCCCAAGAGATGGAGTCAAAAGCTTTGCTAAAATCAATTTTCAGAGCACATCTAGGTGGCCCGTAGGGTCTATGGTAATTCCTGAAGAGTTCTTGAGCAAGAAGAATGTTGTCACCAATCCTTCTACTTTTTATAAAAGCAACTTGGTTTGGCAAAATGATAGAAGGAAGGATACCCATGAGACGCGAGGCAATGATCTTAGAAATGTATTTATATGTGGTATTACAGCAAGAAATTGGTCTATAGTCATTTATGATGAAGGTTTAGCGGTTTTGGCAATAAGAGCAACGGCCGTAGCATTAGTGCCTCTAAGGAGACAACTTTGACGGAAAAAAGATTGAATGGTAGCAGTGAAGACCGGGCCCACAATATCCCAAGTAATAATAAAAAAGTTAACATTAAAACCATCCGGGTCGGGACTCTTATTCTTTTTCATGTTCTTTAATGTGTTAAGAATCTCCTCATCAGTAACATCCCGTTCAAGCAACAAAGCTTGTTAAGATGATATCTTGGAAGAGACTACTGACTCCAGGTCCGGGGTAGCTTGGTCCATAGCAAGGGGAGGACTGCACAGCAGAGAGCAAAAATGGTCAACAGCAATACCTTGGACAGCCGAGTGTCCATAGCACAAATCTCCAACAGCATTTTCAATATATAGGATTTTATTATGGTTCAATTTGTTCTTGATTTGGTTATGAAAGAACCCAGTATTCTTGTCCCCTTCCTTAAGCCATTGAATCCTAGACTTCTACCTCAGAAGTTTTTCTTCACATAAAAGGTCAGCCTAGAGAGAAGCCGATTGGGACTACTGGAGGGAAAGGAGATGAGGATTGGTAGGGTTTAAAGTAATAGCCTGCTGCGTAGCATGAAGAAGAGCTCTAGATTTTTCAACATTAGAGGAGAGATTACTATTAGCACGATTCAGAAATATTAAAGCCTTCTTGACAGCCTTGAGCTTACCCGAAAGGATCTGCAACGGGTCCTCAAAGGCAGGAGTATTCCAAGCAGATTGCATAACATTTATGAAATTATCTAGCCCAGCCATGAAATTGAAAAACTAGAAGGGTTTCGGGAGGAAGGGAAGGACCAGTCCAAGATTAACCACCACAGGGCAGTGGTCAGAAAGCTCACGAGGGGTAAAAAGGGACTGAGAGGTAGGGAAAGAATCCAGCCATAGGTGATTGACCAATGCTCTGTCCAGCTTTTTGTAGGTTGGATTAGCTAACTGAGAGTCCCACCAAGTGAGGAGAGGGCCAGAGGCTCGCAGGTCCACCTCTAAATCAAAGAGAAGATCTTTAAAGTCTTGCATGCCATAGTCCCAAGTGATTGCACCTCTATTGATTTCGGATAGTGATTGTACGACATTAAAGTCACCCAAAAGAGACCAAGGCTGGTTAATATTCTGAGCAAGGCTGGTTAAAGTCCTTTGAAATGCCCTCTTTGTGAATCCCATGTTGAAACCTTTCCTCACTTGTTCTTCGAATGCCCCTATTCTTCTTCTGTTCTCTCCACTACCCTAGCAGTTGGCATTTGGACTAATGCTCCAATGAGTTGGGACAACCTTGTGGATTATATTATCCAATTTTGAGGGAGTAATCTAAGGTCGGATATTCTAAAGCTGGTTCTCTCCACCACAGTGTACAAAATCTGGGCAGTTAGGAACTCCATTGTCCATAATAAGGTCAAGATGCCTATGGGGGTTCTGGCTAGGGAGATAATAAATGTCATAAAGTCAAGGTTATATTCTTATTCAATTTTTCTTAAGGCAACTCAGACTAGGCCCAACCTCAGAGGGTGGTTATAGGTTTGGGTTTGCAGGTTCCTTCTACCTCTGCTGCTGGGTTGCTAAATCTATGATTGATGTGAGGGCCCCGAATCCAGGACCCAAATCACCTCGGATCCGGTTCAATCATTCTATACAACTATTACTATTTGCGAAAGATATAAACATAAATTGTTTATATAATACATATACTCACTATTCCCCAAGGTCGAGTAACCTTAACTTAATACACATTTCATAACTTTTCTAACATATAACATTATTAACATACAATACTTATACAATTTAGCTGCACACATATCCTAACACTGGAACTGTCTTTAACCTTTCCTTGTATCCGACGCATTCGCCTTAATCTGCACTGTTTCATCATGATATAGTAAGGGTGAGCATAAGGATTGCCCAACAAGTTTAAATTCAACAATATAACGATATATCATGATTGAAGAGTTTGAATAATAAGCTGGCTATAATTCAACAATAGAATTTTGAACTAGCAAGAACAAGTTTATGACTGAACAAGTATTATACATGAACAAATATATCTGAAACCAACGGGTAATAAAGGTGATCTGCCTTTCATACCTGACTTATACATGCAATATGTATAGGGTACAAATTATACATGGCAATCAGCAATGATTAACCATCAGTATATCCGAATGAAACACTCTTAGTAGAGTTAAGTAAAACAAACTTGCCTGAACCGTTGATTACCGCAATTGCAATTTATAACGCTTTATCCGAAGACCTAATATTAGTAATATAGATCTCCAATATTGGAATAATATCATCACAATATAATATTATAAGATATATATATATATATATATATATATATATATATATATATATATATATAGAATAACCTTAACACATAACCCTATCAGTCTACAACACACATAGGACTCGGTATCAAGTCAAACTATTGAAGTCTGAGTTGAACCCGACACAAAACTATCATCCCGACGGTCTAGTCGGACAATTATCGAGTTTAAGTTCAATTAAACTCTGCCTAAACACTTAACAATTATCTCAGATAATTTTAATATCAGTCAAAATATTTTTCTAAGTCTCACAATAATTTTTAAATAATTATTACTATTTATCGTAAATTTTTAATCATTAAAATCGTATTTATATAATATAAATATAAATACCACATAATTCTTTTATCATTAATATTTATTTATTATCAAATATTAATGAAATACACGTCATAATGTTATAATATATTTATAATATCACAAAGTATTTTTAATACTTTAAAATCACCTTTATATGATTTTTAAACCATTAAATTCATTATCCGATAATTACTATTAATATTAAATATTAATATTTTCATGATAAAATATCAAAAGTTATATTTTATAACTTAAAATATTTTTCTAACACTTAAATCATTTTTATATGATTTATAAATCATTTATTCTATTTTTCCATAATTTATTTAATATATTTATTAAATAAATTAATTATCATTAATATTGATTTATTAATGAATTTCATCACAAAATATCAAAAGTCATTGAAAATAACTTAAAATATTTTATTATACCATAATATTATTTTTCATGATTTTTCATGAATTAAAATCATTTTTAAATCATTTATTTAATATTATAATTAAATAAATTAAATACCATTTATATTCCAAAAATATTAAATATTTATGAAATATACCTAAAATAATTAAAAACTATTTTTCAGAATTTAAAATAATTTTTCAAAATTTATTTAGTATTTTAAATAATTAAAAACCATTTTTATCAATTTTTTAAATAATTTCTAGAAAATAATAATAATAAACTGTCGCTAAAGGGCCCTATAGCGACAGAACCGTCGCTATAGGTGTTCTTGGCCTGTTCTTCAATAAGCCCAGAAACGCATGTCAGTGAGCTAGGGGGTGGTTTGACCAGGTGTAATTCACAGTATATTTAGTTTCTGGGTCTGTTTGAACCTTTATCTTGTAGTAAGTATATAATACTACAAGTAACAACTAACTTCATGGCCAAACAACAACACAACTGAGAGATCTAAGCCCTCAATCTTCTTGTCAGAGACTGGTCTGGGTTTTCTGGGTAACCCAGAAACCCAGGCAGTTCATGGTGCCTAATTTGAATCCTCCTATCATGCGTTCTGGGTTTTGTTTGAGTAAAGTAATGGATGTATCCTGTAGTGGAGATGTCAGGCTTCATCTATATAACAACAAATCATCATAACAACATCACATATGTACAATCTGGGCCGGTCAAACTAGTGGTCTGAAACTGTTCTTGAAAGAATTCTGGGTTTCCCAGAATTTGTCCAAGGCAGTTGGTCAACGCATAATTGACCGTGATTAATTCCGATCCTGATCATGATATGTGTAATTTAAAGGAACGATCGTGTAGTCCCTATACCAATCTACGATGGAAACACAATAACCTGGACAAAACATTAACATATAGCAAGATCTATCGCCTGCCAAACCTTGTCAGAGGTTACTGAGATTTCTGGGCTGCCCAGAAATCATCCATCGTGAGTGGTCAACGCTGTTTGACCGCTTGTAACTTTTCATCTAGACGTGATCTGGACTTGATTAAAGTCCTAAATCACAGTCCTTACAGCATAGAATAGATTCAAAACATAAAACACATAAATTAGTTAACACGTAAAGATCTAAGGGCTCTGACATTCGACTGTCAGGCCACTTTCTTCGTCATTTCCAGATTTCTTAAAATGTTAGATCCAAGCACTTTGATGTTATGGATCTTGGATTTTACAACCCAGATCACTTATAGACACCCTAATACACAACTTTAAACAACAAACAACAAAATCTAACATCAGATCGAAAGATTTTCAAAATTTAGGGTTTATACCTTTATGCTTTGATTTCTAGAATCTGATCCTTTGTTTCTGATCATGGAGAGTTATGTGATGATATGAGTTTAACTTCTCACTCCCTTTCACTCTCAATTTCGAAAAGTTAGAGAGAGAATGGTCTAGGGAGAAAATGAAAATAAAAGTGACCACTTCTCTCTCTTTAATCTATTTATTTGATATGATTCAATGTATTGGATTACAATATATGGTTGGTAAATGACACATATCTAGAGCTAGGCTAATGGTTAGTTCACCAACCCCATATCTTGCCAAGATTTGCAAGTTACCTTACTAAAAATCCAAGAAGGGCATTATAGTCATTTCCTTTTATTTCTAAAATTTTCATTTGTTGCAAACTCTTAGGGTTTAGGGTTTGAGTGGATTTAGGGTTTGGAGCATTCTTAGGGTTTAGGATTTGAAACCCTTAGGGTTTACACATTTAATTTTCTAAAATTTTCAATTTAGGTTTTTTTTAAAAAATAGAAAATTAATATTTCTAACTTATAATTAGAATTTTCTAATTATATAAAATTTCTTAATCATAACTTAAATATTGCTAATTAGGATTAGTAATTCCTAATTAAAAATCGCTAATTAAGCAATTAGGGTCAAAATGGTCATTAGGGTTTTATAAACCACTAATTAGGGTTTCTAATAGAAAAATAATTTTCTAATTTAAAAATTAGATTTTGTAATTAGATTAGAATTTTCTAATCTTTGAAAATTAGGATTAATATTTCATAATTAACATTAAGTCATTAAATTAACACTTAGTTTTTTTCCGAATTATAAAATTAGGGTTTCTAATCCCGAAATCAAGGTTTAATAAATTTGAAATTAGGGTTTGCTAAATATCTAAGCTTTACCCTAATTAACATTATAATAAATAACACTTATGCAATATAATAATCATTTAAATTCCCAGATTAGGGTTTCATGCACCGAATTAGGGTTTTGGATTCCCGGAACTAAAATTAGGGTTTTCAGAACTGGTTTCTAGGGTTTCTTATTAAACACTAGGGTTTTCTAACCGAACGTTGACGTTCTTAATATATACTTAGGGTTTGTTACAGATATCAATTATCTGGTCAACCCTTAACCCTTAACCACATACTGTACACATATACACAGAACATAATCATGTTTTCCTTAATCCTGAATAATTCACCTAAATCCTTCACAGAATTTTGAAATCCTCAAAATTTCATCTTAAAAATATCATATGCATACACTTATTTTCTGTCTAGGTTCTAATTTTGAACCTTAATTCAATTAATAAAAATTTTTAAAAAAATCAAAATTTTTGGGTTGTTACAATTGATGTCAATTTACTTTTGGGATGCACTGATGGACACTGGGGTGCACGACTATTGCTAGTTAGTTGTGGTTTGGATTTGCCAGTGCAAATTATCGGGTTGGATGTGGTTTGGATTTGTTTTGTGCTGCTGGTTTGATGTATTGCATCTAGGCGTAGTGAGGCCTGCTGGGCTGGGATGTTGCTGGGCTGGGATGTGGTGGTCTGGATGTACAGGCTCCGTTATGCTTCCTTTGTGCTCGTACTCGTGTTGGGTCACACTCGCCGGCAACTGCTGTTGGTCTTGCTCAGTTATGGCCATTCCTTTGGGATGCAGAGCTGCTGGCTTCTTGGAAGATATCATTCATTGGCTCTTATTCCTGTTCGTTCACTCTGGAAGCTTGGTTTCTTTGGTTTGGTTGTTTAGGCTTATTGCTTGCTTCTTTTTTTTTGATTTTGTATGTTTCTGTTACGAACATTGTTCTTTTGTTTGATTTGGTTGTTGGTCTTTTGTTGTTCCTTTGGGGGATGTCCCATAAGGTTCACTCTAAAGCTTCTGGGATATCCCTTCGCGATTGTTTAATCCTTCTTTCTTTTCTATACTACAACAAACTTAGCGAAAAAAAAAAAGATGAATGTAACATAAATCTATCCCAAGAGGGATTTAATGGAATCCTAGAAAATAGCCTCCCAATCCAAGTTAAAATCAAGTATTTATAGTTCTAACGGACACCCTAGCAAGTTAGGCAACTAAGAATCCTATTCTAGCTCAAATTGGACAACATAACACTCAAATTAACTCTCCCCCCCCCACCGACCGGTGCATCCAACGCTGCTCCTAGGCTAATATGGGCGCACCCCGCGCTGCTCTATTTTCTGCTGCGACATCCTTTGGTAAAATAGGCATAACTTTTGATCCGCTAGGTGTTACGGGGCCTGCTACCTATCAAATCGAAGATATCGACGAGATCTACAACTTTTATTCTTTGAGAATTGACATATTCTGGCAGGATAAAGGTAGAAATTGGGCTTGAAGTAGATGCTATGTAAATAGCAACCATGACAACTCTGGGCTTTGATCTTTGTTGATAAAAAGGCCATAACTCTCGCATCCAAACTCCGATTGGGATGATTCAAGATGTTCCAGAAAGCTAAGAAGTTGATCTACAATAAAATCTAAGTTCCAAACCAAGAACATGCATCCAACTTAGTGTTAATAGCCCTAAAATTTTCCCTTCTTGCATTTGCTTGCATATTTTAGTCCAAAAGATGTTTGAATTGCTTTTCCTTGCTTCTTCATGCCAATGCCATGTCATAGCCTACAAAATAATATAAAATGTATGAAATGAACACACAATGCGTACAAAGTAACTACGAAACATAGGTTTAAACAACTAATTTAAGTAATAGATACCGGATAAGTGGTATAACATAGGTTTATACCTACTTATAAAGTACATCAAAGGTATGAAGGTATCCCTGTACTGCTATAATTTGTTAGTAAATATAAAGTTCCTTGGATTTTAAAATGGCATTACAATCTTCTTACTCCAGTCATAGAAATAAGTTTTCAGTCTCCCGCTTACAGTCATAGTCAAAAGATGCTGCCAGATGCCAGCGCTCATTTCTACTCAGTCACATGCTCTTGCTTTTCCATCGAAAGTAGCCACTTAGTCAAAAGATTCGGCCATTTCGTCAAAAGTAGCAGAAAGTTTTGTTGCATAGTAAAAAGTTAGCACTGTTCATTACTGTTCATCAATAGTAAAAGTTGTTTGTAATCATTCACTTTTGTAATAGTAAATATGTAATAGTTCATTCCTTATTCTATAAAAGGAATTCGAACTCATTTAGTTAGACAGACTTAAAAAGACTCAGAGTTCTCTCTCTGATGAATCTTTAGACTCTGTTCTTCTTTCCCTTCATCTACCTCCCCAATGTTCTAAATAAGTTTGTAAGTCACTTTTATTTCAGTATTGTTTGTAAATATTTTCTCATATCAGTAAGACTATTTATCTTTTAGTAATACTTGTTGTATTGTTGTATGCGAAGATACTCAGTCTTATTGAGTATGAGAAAATATTTACATTCTGCCCCAATATATATATATAAAAAACAAAACTGAGATAACTTTCTACCGACGATTTTAAAAACTGAGTAAGTGGGGGTCTGTGTAATAAGCCAAACTTATAACAAATACTTCATAAAAAAAACCCCTCTATTTATCACAAATCACTTATCTTCAATAAACACATTTTTAATTATTCATAATTAAAATTATAACTCACAATATTAACAACCAGATCATTCCCAGGAAAGAGAGAACTTTCTGATAAGAACTACTATTATAATGTAATATTATAATAATATATAAATATATCATCGAAGAAGATAATTATGGTTTCATAAAAAAATAATAACTTTTGACAATTGTCTCATTCTAAAATTCCTCCATTTATATCAAAATTTAAAAAAAATATTTACTTACCATATTATTAATCAATTATTTACAATTCTTCAATAATTATTTCTAAATAATATTATAGATTCATAATAGTGATAACCAGATTATTCTCAGGAAAGAGGGGGCTTTCCTATAAGAATTTCTTCTTATTGGTGTGAAATTAAATAACTTAACACCTTTCCTCGACAGAACTTTTTAGACATTATCAATAATGCTATCTAATAATATCATTTTAATAATATGAGTTGCTGTGCCGTGACAATTATTGAATCAATAATGTAAAATACTATTCAATTATCACTGTAGCAATTATTGCACCAATAATATGAAAGAATGTGCAATTTTTACTGTATCAATTATTGAGTGACTTCTTATGTAAGAATCAATAATCAGAAATACTATGCAATACCGTGTGCCACTATGCAACCACGTGTATTACTGTACTTTTTTCACCGGGTATTTCAACAGTTTTAACGGTAAAAGTTTTGCCGTTATTTTTATAAAAAAGTTATTTCTGTCACTTTCTATATCTGACAGTTATTCTGTTATGTGGTTCACCAATTATTGCGCCGTCGTACCGATATTCCCGACAAAAAGAATATTTCCCGACCAAACTGAATATTCCTCGACATAACGAATATTTTATGACCACTTGCTTACTTTACAAAATTTGTTCATTTTACCCATAACTAAAGCATTATATCAAATCAACGCCTTATTATCCAAAATAATAATTAGAGAAATTAAATCTTTATTCATAAAAAGTTGGGGTCTTACAACCTCCCCTCCTTATAAAATTTCATCCTCAAAATTGATGTACGTGCCTGGTATGTCGAAGAGGTAAGGATACCTTGTTTTCATTTTCAATTCTAACTCCCATGTTATTTCCTCAATATCGTGGTTTCTCCATAAAACTTTGACTTGAGGTATAACCTTTGAGCGTAAAATATACTCCTTTTTATCTAAGATTTTAACAGTACCTCTTCATACATTAAATTTTCTGTTATCTCGTCTGGTTCTAACTCAATAATATGGTTCGGGTCTTTCACATATTTACGTAGCATGGATATGTGAAAAACATTATGAACACGAGACATACTTGGCGGTAAAACGAGTCTATAGGCCACAGTTCCTACTCGGTCGATGATTTCAAATAGACCAATGAATCGAGGGTTAAGCTTTCCTTTCTTCCTGAATGTCATAACTCCTTTCCATGGAGCAACACGTAACAATTAATACATGATCTCCAATATTGAATTCCACGTCCCCTCGATGAAGATCAACATAACTCTTTTGTTGATCTTGTGAGGTTTGTATACGTTGTCGGATCATTTGAATATTTTTCATAGTCATGCGTACCAATTCTGGTCCCAACAACGTTGCTTCACCCACCTCGTCCCAGCATACTGGAGAGTGGCACTTTAGTCCATACAACGCCTCAAATGGAGCCATGCTTATACTTGCTTGATAATTATTGTTATAGGAGAATTCTACCAATGGCAAGTACTTGTCCCAACTTCCTTTGAAGTCTAGAACGTAGAGTCTCAATAGATCTTTAAGAGTTTGAATAGTCCTTTCTGATTGCCCATCCATTTGAGGATGATATGCAGAACTGAATCGTAAATCAGTGCCCATAATTTTCTACAAACTGACCCAAAATCGTGAAGTGAATCTTGGGTCTCGATCAGAAACTATGGATACTGGCATACCATGCAATCTCACAATCTCATTTATGTACATACGAGCAAGACGTTCAAGTGAAAAAGTTTCTCGTATAGGCAAGAAATGAGCAAACTTGGTTAATCTATCGACAATAACCCAAATTACATCTATTGCCTTGAGAAACCTTGGGAAGACCGGTAACAAAATCCATGTTGATGTGCTCCCACTTCCATTCTGGAATCTCAAGTGGTTGCAATGGACCTTTTGGTACTTGATGCTTCGCCTTGACACGTTGACAAGTTAAACATCTTGAGATAAATTCCGCGATCTCTTTCTTCATATTGCTCCACCAAAATATATGTCGAAGATCACGATACATTTTGGTACTTCTAGGATGGATTGCAAACGGTGTGTTGTGTGCCTCCATCATGATTTTGTACTTCAAATCAGAGTTGTTAGGAACACAAAGTCTAGAGTTGACTCAAAGTATTCCTTCTTCGTCGATTCTTGCTTTTGGAATATCACCTTCTTGTACTTTCTTCTTCATACACATCAGTTCTAGGTCTGTAACTTGAGCAGCTTTAACTTTATTGATTAAAGTCGGTTCTACTCGTATATTTGATATCATCATGTGGGTACTTGGAGCTTTTAACTCTATCTCCATCCTTTGTAAGTCATACAAAATGGGTCTTTGTGTTAACAACATCGCTCTCGTACCCGCATACGATCTTCTACTCAACGCGTCAACTACCACGTTCGCTTTTCCAGGATGGTATTGAAGGGTATGGTCGTAATCTTTCAACAACTCGAGCTAACGTCGTTGCCGCATGTTGAGTTCCTTTTGGGTGAAGAAATATGTGAGGCTTTTATTGTTAGAGTTTATGCCCTAGAGGCCAATTATTTGATATAATTGCTTAACGTTTTGATATTATATTTGATTGAATAAATGAATGATTTTATTATGATTTTATTTACTGCGTTATATAAATGTTAATATAATAAAAATCCTTAGAATAGTGATACAAATTATATAGTTTCAAGTATGTGACTTGAACATGAGATTATATAATTACAATTAGTATCATTGTTCTTAAATATCCCTAGTCGAGTATCATTGTTGATGGGACAACAATGATGCATTGAGACCAGTATGTGGATTGACTGATGACCAAATCTCATTGGTCATAAATATATGAGATATTAAGTCAATGCATAGGTACATGTTAAAGAACGATGTACTGGATAGACCCACCATGAGAATTCTACGTGGAACATTATGCAAAGTGTCATTAGCGATTCTCATAGTGACAATGATGTAATGGTCCTCCGACCTGAAATCACTATATTACTACACGGAAATTTATGTACTTTGATATCATCAAATGTCACCTTTAATAGGGTGGACTATAAAGGTGATTATTGGGTACATCATGAATCGTGTGAGGAATATGAGTGATCTAGATGAAATTTAACCCTCCTATATATTAGGGGTGATATCCATAGGCCTCTTGGTTGAGTAGGACTATGAAATGCATGGCCATGCTCAAATAGTGATTTGTTTCATACAGTCTACTCATTGATCAAGAAAACACAGATTAAATTATGAAGAGTATGACACATTCCGTGAGTCGAGTTTAATCTAGGATGTCAAGGTTAAAATGATTAAATTACATTGAAACATTGGTCACGAAAAAGTTGCATTGAATCATCGATCTTATTATTACTTGGGTAGCAGTGATGCATTACTAGATGCCGCTCACTGTTTATAATTTTACAATATGATTTTAAAATTATTGCCAACGTAATAATAACCTATAGGGTCACACACAAAGAACGTAATTAAAAGGGAATTAATTTAAATTTTAAAGATTTAAATATGTCAATATGATTGATATAATTTAAATTAATAGGATAATTTATATATAGGTATATTAATTAAGTAAGACTTAATTAAGATATATACATATATATATAAATTCGGATTTTATTTTAATTAGATTAGGGTTTTCATTAATTCCTATTAACTACTATATATATATATATATATATATATATATATATATATATATGATATATAGCAGCCATTTTAGGTAACGAATCATAACCTAAGAAAACCCTAGCCGCTCTTAGAGAGAGACTAGAGAAAAACAGTTTCGAAAATCCTCATCCTTGGTGGCTAGTACTGCGGTTCCTTTTTTTCTGCAGATCGTACGACGATTCACGAGGCGTTCGTGTGGATACCGTAGAGACGCAGTTCGTTTGGATTGTGTTGGAGATTCGACCGCATCGATTCTAGCTTCAATAATCGGTATAAATTTCTATCCACTGAATTAATTGTCTTTCGCATGGATCTTGTTTAGGGTTTCAAAATTGCTTTAAATTGTTCTATTTCCGTTGTGCCTTTCTATGTCAAAACCCTTCATTTATGATCTGTATAGATCTCCACTTTCTCCCCATATAGGTAGTCCTCCAGATCTTTAATGCGAAAACGACTACTGCCAACTCTAGATCATGAGTACGATAATTCCTCTCATATTTTTTTTTTTGCTGAATTTAGACTGAATTAAATAAAAAATAAAAGAGATTACAAGCCTCATGGGAAACCCCAATCACAATATAGCACAAACATCATAGGACATGCCCTATGATGTCATAACTATAAGAGATTACAAGGCCAAATGCCCAACAGAGAAGTGAGAAACAACGTTAATCATCAGATACAGAACAAAGTCTAACAAACTGTCTTTTAAGAACAATAACATTTCAGGCCATTTGCAAGTAGAAGGTTCATAAGCACTAGCACCAGGAGAAAGTCCCCCAAGCCTTGCTTAGCTATCCAATCCAGCAGCTCGAAGAAGGAGACCCAAGTCCATCGTGCACCCAAGACCATGCAACCAAGAATTACTAGCAAGTCCACCCAGCGTAGCACCATAACAGTTTCTCTGATACTGGCAGCAGAACCGAAGTAGCTCGCCTACTGACCCAATAGCAGCACTCGCCTAAGCTGGTCACCCAGTAGCTCATCAAGGAGAAGCTCGCCCAAGCATCACAACAAGGAGGTGCTCATCCAGCTGCTCGCACACGAAGATGCTCACCCAAGCTGCTCGCCCAACACCACATCAACCCAACTTATTCAGCAGCACCGAACACCATAGGCTCGCCTCGCCCAAGACAATACAGACCATACAACTTCAGAATCCGAAGCAATAGATCAAAGCCGAAGCAACGTCGCCCGATGCCGAAGCCATAGACCTAGCCATAGAAGTTCCTTGCCCAATACCTATCCAGCAGCCCATGACCATACAGACCATACAGACCATACAACTTCTGAAGCCGAAGCAATAGGTCAAACTAACTAGCATCAGCTGAACTCCTCGCCCCTACGCCCCCTTGGAGGCTGCTGAACCAACTAGCATCAGCTCGCATACTTCAGCTCGCCCCAGTAAAAAGAACCAGCTCGCCCAAATAGAAAGAACACCGCTGCTGCCGAGTGCCAAATTATCTTCAACAACCAATAGTATGCGAATAGCCAAGCCAGACCAGACCCATACAGCCCAGACCCAAACAGACAGAGCAACCAACAACATTGCTACTGCGACACACCCATACATAGCATAGAGCAGACCAACAACATCAAAGGACCCAGACCTCGAATCCAGAATAAGTCAGATCGCGAGCTGAGCAAACCATGGCCGGTCTTTAACCTTTTGGAATCTGTGGACAAAGTGGAGTTTGCATTTCACAATCTGCAATACAGTAGCAGCAATAGTTCGAACCGGAGTAGCCCCTTTTCCATGGATTCTAGCATTTCTTTCCTGCCATATGTGATATATAACTGCAGCAAAACCTAAAAGAAGGATGCCTTGGTGAATAGGAGTATGGGGTCAAGAAATGAGGAAATAAGTAATAGAGGACCAACTTTTGGAGAATCCCTTCCACCCACAGTGGCGAAGCACAGAGACCAAGAGGTGAAATGAGTAATGGCAGTTGAAAAATAGATGGTTAAAGGATTCATTTTGAGTAATGCATAAAGGGCAAGTAGGAATTACTCCAAGACCAAAATGAGAGAGCCTATCCAAGGTGCGAAGCCCATTATTGAACGCAAGCCACATGATGAAAGAATACCTTGGAGGGATGAAGGAATGCCAGACAAGCTTAACCCAAGGCACAGTATTACCAGCAGCACAAAGGGAGCTCCAGATGGTAGAAATCGAGACCCCAGTGGTTTGTAAGCTATCCCAGTTGATAACATCCTCTCTCGAAGAGTCACATCTTATAGCTGGAGTGAACATATGCCGGAATTCAATAATCGCATAATGGTTAGACACAGGAAGGTCCCAGTTTGAGTTAGAAATGATGCTGCTGACCAAGGCATTTGGGCCTAAACCCGAATTAGAGATAAGAGGGGAGGCAGGGGAGGAGGCCAGAGGGTAGGCAGAGAGCCAAGGATCAAACCATAGTTTGGTGAGGTCTCCATTCCCTATAGAGAAGGAGATATGCTGCCGAGCTAGGGTCCTTAAATTTAGGACTTTCCTCCAGATCATAGAGCAATCGTTTGGGATGTTCATGAACCAAAAATGCTTTCCCTTAAGAGCAAATGTTCTAACCCAATTAGCCCAAATAGAGGGAGAGGCTGGGTTGATAGTATTCCAAAGATGAAGAAGGATAGAGGCTTTATTCCACAAATCCAACTGCTTGAGGCCTAGACCCCCCTCAGAGAGAGGGAGGGAAACCTTGCTCCAAGCCACTTTGGCCCCAAATTTTGCCTCTCATATTCTTTGAGCTGTCGCGAGGCATAGGCTATGAGTTTTCCATGTTGCATGAGAACACATCCTAAACCTTTGCATGAAGCATCGTTGTAGATAACAAATCCCTCCGAACCTAATGGTATTGTCAGAACAGGTGCCGAAATGAGTCTCCTCTTGAGTTCTTGGAAGCTCTTCTCACATTCCTCGCTCCATCTGAATTTTGTATCTTTTCGAGTTAGCTGAGTTAATGGAGTAGCGATTCGAGAAAATCCTTCCACGAATCTCCGACAAGCCCAGAAAGCTACGTACTTCGGTTACTGACTTAGGTTGCTCCCAGCTTTGTATTGTTTCAATCTTTGCCAAGTCAAGTGATATTCCATACTTCGATACCACGTGCCCAAGGAATGCTACTTCCTCAAGCCAGAACTCGCATTTCTTCAACTTGGCATATAGCTTATTTTCACAAAGCTTTTGGAGTATCAGCGTTAAGTGTTACTCATGATCTTCACGACTTTTGGAATAGATGAGGATGTCATCAATAAAGACAACCACAAAATGATCCAAATATTTCTTGAATACTCGGTTCATCATATCCATGAAGGCCGTAGGAGCATTAGTAAATCCAAAAGACATGACTAGGAATTCATAATGCTCGTACCGAGTCCTAAAAGCAGTCTTTGGAATGTCATCAGTTTTAATCTTTAACTAATAATATCCAGAAATAAGATTGATCTTTGAGAAGAATTTAGCACCTTGCAACTGGTCAAACAGGTCATCAATGCACGGTATTGGATACCTATTTTATATGGTTACATGGTTCAACTCCCGATAGTCAATGCAAAGTCGCATACTCCCATCTTTCTTCCTTATGAATAAGACATGAGCACCCCAAGGAGATGTACTAGGATGAATGAAACCAATGTCTAACAGTTCCTGTAATTGGATTTTTAACTCCTGAAGTTCAATAGGAGTCATTCAATATGAGGTTTTAGAAATGGGTTTTGTACTGGGTTCAAGGTCAATACAAAATTCGATATCACGCTCTGGGGGTAGGCCAGAAAGTTCTTCAAGAAATATATCAGGAAATTCACTAACAACAGAAATATCATTCAAGTCTGACGTATTTTTATTTAAATCCATGACATGGGCTAAGAAAGCTTGACATCCATTTTTCAATAAACGAATGGCTTTATGACTTGATATGACAGTGATTGAGCTTTAGTGGTTTGGTTGCTTGAATTCGCATATCAAGTTGGTTAGGAATATGAAAACTAACGACCTTATGAAAATAATGAATTTTAGCATGATGAGTAGTTAATCAATCAATCCCTAAAATCACATCAAATGCAAGTATTTTCAAAGAGATAAGATCAACAGGTAATGTGATGGTCCCAACTTGAATCAAGCAAGATTTATAAACCATGGATGTAATGAAGGTTTCTCCTAACGGAGTTTCAACATATAAGTCAAAGTCTAATTTCTCAGGGGTCAAGTTCAAACACTGAGCACAAGCAGGTGAAATAAAAGAATGGGTAGAACCGGTATCTAATGAGGTATAGACTTCTCAAGAGTTTATAATTAGTTTACCCGTGATAACTTCATTCGGGTTCCTTACCTTTTGGGATGTTATGACAAACGCTCTCCCTTGAACCACCGACTTTGTTTTGTTCGCAGCAGCCTTTGGTGCCACCGTTCCAGCTGGACTTGACTTCGCTACCGGACAAAATTGGGCTATATGACCGTCTTTTTCACAACTGAAATACACCTTGGAAGGAATAGTTTGGACTTATGTGTCCCTCCTCTCCGCATCTGTAGCATCTAACTGGCGGTCATTTTCCTCCCCTAGAATTTGTTGCTGGTGCTGCTGCCGATGTCTTCCCGTCATTGATGAATATTCTCTTTTTGAAATTTTCACTTGACTCACATCTCCTATTATCTCTACCATGATTACCACCGAAGTGGTTACCATTTCTGGCACGTTGGTTATCATTGCTTCGATGATTGTTGCCACGGTATGACTATTATCTTGTTGTCGGTTGTTGCCTTTTGGTTGAGCTGACTCATAATCCCGCTCCAATAATTGAGCTATATTCACCACATCTGAATATAAACAGAGTTTATGAGAGATGAGATGTTGGCAAATTTAGGGTTTCAAACCTCTAAGAAACATTCGCGTCATTCGCTCCTCATTATCTACTAAATGGGATGCAAACCGAGATAACTCCGCAAACTTGGCTTCGTATTACGACACAGTCATATTATGTTGCTCCAGTTTGATAAATTCCACCTCCTTCATGTGACGAATACTTTCTGGAAAGTACTTATCGTTGAACAATTCTTGAAACTTCTCCCAAGACATTTTAAGTGCGGGCGGATGGGTACGTTTTATAGATTCCCACCAGTAATCTGCCTCTCCGCGCAACATGAAGGTGGCAAAGGGAACCTTCTGCTCTTTAGTGCATCCCAAGACATAAAATATCTTGATAATCTGCTTAATCCATGCCTCTGCCTTAAGTAGCTCAGGCTTTCCCAAAAACTCCGGCGGTCCCAACTCCTTGAATTACTTGGCAGTGACAAGCCATGAATTACCATTGTTTCCACCTGCATTTTGAACAAGAGTCTCTCTCATCTGGTTTTGCATGAATTGTAGAAAGCTCCTAAACATCCCATCATTCATCATTTGGTTGGTGTTGTTGTTTACAGGAGAATTATTGCATTCTTGATGCACATTATCCTGGTTGTTAATTTTCAGATGCCATTCTCAAATACTACCACAAAATAAGGGTTAATTAAAGAAATTGTCATGCCACATATTATCCATTTATTCTGACCGATCAAACAAATAAGATTAGGTAGGACATACTAGCGAATGATTTACTCGTCTCTCCCCTCCTAGTTTTAATCTCAGATCTTCACCAGAAATCATATCCCTAATCTCTGATACCAACTGTGACGCCCCCAAAATAGGTTTGCACAAGATGTCAAGCAAAGAGGTCCTGAGCATCTTGTAGATTGATAGAACCATAAGGATCATCATCATCAGTTTTACTGGAATATGTTTTTCTGGAAGAGGAAGAAGAACATTCTGAAGTTTCAATCTCTTCAACTTAGAAACTCTTTCATTAATGGCATGAGCTAAGAGTTTTAATTCCGAGCTCGAACAATTTTTGATATTGGAAATATCAATAGAACCTGTCGAACTAGATTTTGACTCTTTCTTTTTACTGGAAGATCCTTTAGAAGGGATCGATTTAATTGGGACAATAGGAAGAGGAACCGAACGAAATTACTGCTACAAAAATTCCTATTAATTAGTCCCTTTTTCTTAATAGATAATACCCTCATTTATTATCTTGCCATAATTATGTAATTTACTTCATTCAATACTACTCACAATATAAATTAGTTAATAATATAATATTAACTAATTATTCTTTTCTCAATTAATTTAACCACTTAAATTTCCATTCTCATGCCACACAAGGAATTTCTCAATTCTTATCACAACTTCACACTTATAAATTTAATTTGAATTAATTAAACTACTCGTCTTACAACACATCAATATTTATATTCAAATAAATATTTATTTCCTTATTATATTAAAATAATTATTATTCATGAAATTCTCGGTTCTTATAGGCACAGCGCAGCAGAGCCTATTAGCAGAACTAGAATTAGCAGTTTACTGTTCTTGCGAGTTTTGACCATTTTTCTCCTACTAATCTTCATAACTCAAGCTATACACATCCAAATTAGTTTGTTTTCGATTTTATGAATTCGTAATTCATAGAAATACAACATACCAAAGAATCAATAATTGACAAAAACATTAACTAACTCAAATCTTGACCCAAAACTCATGTTTATACTAAATTTTCATGTTTTAACATTTTTAATGAATTCATTCACTATGAATTCGTTTCTTAACCAAATTAATTCATTCAACTTGCGTTATTTTTATTTTTGAATGTATTAACACAAATGATCATTAATTTAAAGTTTATTACATGAATCAACCACCAATTTTGGTCTCAAAGTAAACTATTTTACATATGTTCAACCAAAAACTTCAATCTTCAATTTAAAACATGTTTTTCATGGATTAACTCAACTAAAATCATTTCTAGATTGATCACTATCAGATTATAAATGTCTAATAATATATATTGTCTTATCTCAACAAAATAATCTTAGAATCCAACTTTTCAATGAAGAACTCAAAAACACAAAACAAAAATTAAGAACTTAGAGAATTACCTTTGATACCTGTTTATGCTCAGGTAATTTGCTTAGGATAGCCTTGTTAATCTTCTTCTTTCACTTGATTTCCCAAATACACTGAGAATTTCCTTCTCTATCTCTATCTCATTCAATCTCTCTCCTTTCTTCTCTGTTCTTTCAAAACTCTTAAGCTTAAGGAAGTTAATCACGTAAAATAAAACTGACTATACATTACGCACACTTAACCCACTCAGCAGTTGCACACACTAACAGTTACAGTATTTCAAAAGTCACAAGGTCATGTTTGGCTTGTTCCCTTTTTAACATCTTCTAATTTCTTTTAATCTTTTGCTTATTATATAGTTCTCTTGTCACATCTTTTAATTAAATTCTAATATTAATTTAATTAAATTAAACTAATCACACCTTTTAAACAATCAAATTATATTAATATTATTTTATTAATAATTCTGATTAAATCTTACTAATTAAAATTTTCATTTAATCAGTATTAATTCTCTAATTCAATTATTAAATCAAATTAGAAAATCACCATCACACTATAATACCATTATTTAACAATTCATTTACCAACATATTAGCATAATAAAATACGCTTATTTAAATTATGTAACATCCATCTATCTTCTAATTTAATTATTCCTTTAATCCTTATCAACTTTCTAATTTAATTATTAAATTAAATTAGAATATTACCACTATGTAACATAATAATTAATTAAACACTCATTTAATTTAATTAACTTCAAAATACCACATTACTAATTATCAACTTAATTAACATATTACCTTAATTAAGTTAATTTCCAAAACTCATGAATTATTTATTTAACTAATAAATAATTAAATTAAACAAATATTTATTTAACAATAACCACATCAACTAAAATATTTATTTAATTCCATAAATATTTTAGATTACATACAAAAATTCTGGATCGTTACAGATCATGTTAATGAGATCTAAATTCTTAGATATCTTAAAAACTAAAATGTTCCCAATCAATGGATTACTAAAAGGGGGATTAGTGAATCCGGATAGATTGATACATACGTTACTTGCTCATTGAATGAGGATGATTCATCTCATAATCATTTGTGTGGAGACACTAAAGCAAGTATGTAGGTGCTTATTGGAGATTAAGTTTACTGAATGTGACTCGCTAAGGAATATTTAAAGGAGTTTTATTTGCTTGTCAATAGGAATTCTTGAAGTAATAGTAGTATAAGTGATTCTTAGACTTGATATCATCATAATATCTTGTTTATAATGATTTATACTTTGACTTATTCTTTAAGACCCCCAGGGTATATCAAAGGGTATGCTTGGGTATAATGAGTTATTTATGGAGATAATGAATGATCAATAAAGAATCTACCGCTTCTAGTAAACTAAGAGATATAATATTCTATGTGATTCGATAAATGACAACCTAGGAATCCTTGGCCAATGTGGAATAAAATTAGAAAATAATTTCTAATTTGCATTTATTCGGAGTTGTGCATTTGGGAATCGAAATATATATAATTAAATAAAATAAGACTTGACAATAATTCCATGTCATATATTTAATTAGAACATTGTATGGTGGAAGGATTGAATTGTACGGTAACTATTTACTCAAAGGTTCTTTTATGATTAATGTTAAAATCTATATTATCTTGAAAGTTATTAATCGCTAAGGAGGCTTATCCTTATTATAGAATAAATATTATTTATTTAAATAAATTAATAGTTTAATTTATTTATTTAAATGAGATTAGAATTGTTCTAATTGATTTACTCACAGCCGGTTTAATATGGAGAACCTAAAGTGTCACACCATAAAAAGGAAGAATAATTATTTAAGAAGTTAATGACATAATCGTAATAATATGTTAAGTGTATTTAATTTAATCTATGGTGATATAGTAAATTAAATAGCTTAATATTTATTATTTAATATTTTAGAAATAGTAAATATAAATTAATAAGAGTAGTCTTATTAATATTATTACAATTATTATTGTTTTAATTTCTAAAGGAGTTTGTGAATTAATTTAATATTAGTACTCTCATTTATTCCTAATAGGATTAGGAGGCAAATTAATTAAAATGAGTTTACTTAATTATCCCTAATAAGATTAGGGAGCCTAATTAATTAAAGGAGTTTAATTAATTAAATAATATCCTATTTAATTATATTAAAAAAGGGTTAACTAATATCTTTATAAGAGGAGTCTTATATCAGATATCTTGTAACGTGATTCCAATAATTGGAGAGTACGCCCCTTTTTCTATACAGATATAAAACTAGGGTTTGAGCCAATACCCCATCTTCTTGATTCTTGTTCTTCCTTAGTGGATCACCTCTAGAGGACAAATGCTTGGGTGGCTGACGTTGATCAAAGGAATGAATCAAACCCGCGTAGTCAAGGAGAGCACGAAAGATTAGGAGTTTAACTTGTACCTGAGGAAGCTCGAATCTTCAAGGGTATGATTCTAATTCTCCTACTCTTTTAGATTGATAATAAAGCACAAGAACGATCTTGGTTTATGGTTTGTAAGAAAAATTTTAAAATCCGTTTTTACTTCGCTTTCGCTTTGTTTATGTGATTTGATTGCATATACTTGTTTCTAGCAAACTTAACAGTGGTATCAGAGCCAATCTTGTGCTAATTATCAGTCTTTATGATTCCATGTATGTATAATATGCGATTGGATCGAATTTCTGGGCAACAGAAAAGTTTTCTGTTTCTACGACGTAGCGCAGCTGCGCCGTCTCCAGTTCATTTTGGAGCGCAGCAGTGCTGTGAACCAAATCCAGTTTCCTGGATGAACAGCGCAGCTGCACCGTAACCCAGTTCATTATGGGCGCAGCTGTGCCGTTACCTGGAAATTAGTTTTTTTTGCTTTGAAGCGCAGCTGCGCCGCGACCAAGTTCATTCTGGGCACATCTGTGCCCTTGGGCAGAATCTGAAAAAACATTTTTTTTTTGCTAAATTTAGACTGAATTAAAAAAGAGAGAGAATACAAACCTCATGGGAAACCACAAAAAAGCACAAACATCATAGGACATGCCCTATGATGTCATTACAAAAAAAGAATACAAGGCCAAAAGCCCAACGAAGATGCGACAAGAAACGCTAATCAACAGAAACATAACAAAGCCCAACAAACTATCTTTTTTTAAACAAAAACATTTCAGACCATTAGCAAGGATAGGGATTAAATCACTATCAGCAGGAAATCACTAGCACCACTGCAGTTGCTCACCCCAAGAGATCCAACAGCTCGCCCAGGAAAAGTAGGTCGCCTAAGCTGGTCGCCCAGCCTAGCAGCTCGTCCTTAGATGGAGCTCGCCCAAGACCCGGCCATAGCAATACCGAGACCAAGCCAAAAGCTCACCCAAACTGCCGATCCAGCACCACCAAGTGAGCAGCTCGCCCAAGACAACATCACGGTCCCAAACATCTACCATTAGCAAGAAGACGAAACGTAGGCACTAGGCCAAGTTCAATGGCATCAAATCCGCTCCATCGCAGCTGCATCAAATCTACAGCAAACCCCGAGCGAGCAGCTCGCCCAAATGAGCAGCAAAACGCTCAAGCACGCCCAGCTGATCCAAGACATCAGGACTTCAAGACAACAGCTCGCCCAAGTGGGCAGCTCGCCCAAGACAGCAAAAAACAGCAGCACGCCCCAGTGGAGGCTGCTGATCCAACTAGCATCAGCTCGCTCAACATCAGCTCACCCAACTGTAGCAGCAAATTAGACAGCAAGTAGTAGCAGCTCGCCCAGACAATGAATCCCAGCTGCTGCCGAAACCCAGCTGCTCCCGAGACCCAAGGAAGACTAGAACAGCAGAAGAAGGAACCCCACCCTACCATATGAAATTCAGCAGCAGCAGGAGGGATAGAACTCGACTAAAACGCCCTATCTACAATAGCCAAAACACTGCTTAACCATACACTGCTCAATTAGACCCTACCCGACCAGCCCGCTGCACCCCTTCAGAAACAGAAGGACCAAAACAATCCTGCCCAAACCTCCCAGCAGCAAACTCTTCAGCACACCCAAACAGACTAGCCCCAAATAGGAAATACCAACAACAACAAAGGACCCAGACCCAAAATAAGTCAGATCGCGAGCTGAGCAAACCAAGGCCGGTCTTTAACCTTTTGGAATCTGTGGACAGAATGAAGTTTGCATTTCACAATCTGCAACACAGTAGCAGCAATAGTTCGAACCGGAGTAGCCCCTTTTCCATGGATTCTAGCATTTCTTTCCTGCCATATGTGATAGACAACCGCATCAAAACCTAAATGAAGGATGCCCTGGTGGATAAGAGTAGGGGGGTCGAGATATGAGGAATGAAGTAAGAGAGGACCAGTTCCTGGAGATTCCCTTCCACCCACAATGGCGAAGCACCGAGACCAGGAGATGAAATGAGTAAGGGCAGTCGAAAAATAAATGGTTAAAGGATTCATTTTGAGCATTGCATAAAGGGCAAGTAGGAATTACTCCAAGACCAAAACGAGAAAGCAAATCCAAGGTGCGAAGCCCATTATGGAACGCAAGCCACAGGATAAAGGAATACTTTGGAGGGATGAAAGAATTCCAGACAAGCTTAGCCCAAGGCACAGTATTACCAGTAGCACATAGGGTGCTCCATATAGTAGAAATCGAAACCCCAGGGGTCTTTAAATTATCCCAACTGATAACATCCTCTCTTGAAGTGTCACATCTTATAGCTGGAGTGAACAGATGCCAGAATTCAATAACCGCATGATGGTTAGACAAAGGAAGGTCCCAGTTTGAGTTAGAAATGATGCTGCTGACCAAGGCATTTGGACCTAAACCAGAATTAGAGATAAGAGGGGAGGCAGGGGAGGAGGCCAGAGGGTAAGCAGAGAGCCAAGGATCAAACCATAGTTTGGTGAGGCCTCCATTCCCTATAGAAAAGGAGATATGCTGCCGAGCTAGGGTCCTTAAATTTAGGACTTTCCTCTAAATCCAGGAGCAATAGTTCGGGTTGTTCATGCACCAAAAATGCTTACCCTTTAGAGAAAATGTTCTAACCCAATTAGCCCAAATAGAGGAAGATGCTGGGTTGATAGTATTCCAAAGATGAAGAAGGATATCGGCTTTATTCCACATATCCAACTGCTTGAGGCCCATACCTCCCTCAGAGAGAGGAAGGGAAACCTTGCTCCAAGCTACTTTAGCCCCAAATTTTGAGAGGGAAGGTCCTTTCCATAAAAACCTGCTAAAGATGACTTTTAATTCCTTCAAAGCAGCTGCAAGGAGGGTAAAGAAAGAAGACCAGTAGGATTGGATTGAAAAAAGAACAAATTTAAGGGGTTGGAGCCTCCCCGTGTAAGAAAGAAATCTATTCGTCCAGGAGGAGATCCTACTGGTAATCTTATCGAGCAAGGGTCGGCAGTCTGCAAGGCTGAGCTTTGAAGTTAATAGGGGGACTCCAAGGAACTTTGCAGGGTATACTCCCATACGGAAGCCCAAAGAAGCCATCCTATCAGCAGAATCATCCGGCGGGACATTAGCCAAAAAGCACATGCTTTTGGTTGCATTAAGGTGGAGGCCAGAAAGGGAGGCAAACTTAGTAAGACACCCTTTAAGAATATTAACCGACCAGATATCCCCATTGCAAAAAAGGATTAGGTCATCCGCAAAGCACAAGTGAGTTAGCCGAAGTTGTTTTGTTTTCCAATGGAATTTGAAATTGGGCTCTACAGTCTCCTTGGATATCAGAATGGAGAGGACTTCCATAGCGATCACAAATAAGTAAGAGGATAGGGGATCCCCCTGGCGAAGGCCCTTTGCTCCCTTAAAATAACCATAAAAACCACCATTAACTTTCACCGAGTAAGAAACTGAGATAATACAGGCCTTGATCTAGAAAATGAATTTTGGGGGGAAATTGAGGACCTTTAGAGCCTTCCATAAGAAGTCCCAAGAGATAGTGACAAAAGCTTTCAGCAGGTCAATTTTCAAAGCGCATCTGGAAGGACCCGAATTTCGATGATAATTCCTAAAAAGCTCCTAAAAACCCGAATTTCAATGATAATTCCTAAAACTTTTGTTTTCCTTTAATTAAATAAATGGTTTATTTAATTGATAAAAGTTTAAAATAAATGTGTTTATTTTATCTGAAATATGATTTTAGATTGCTAAAATTAAAGAGTTTAATTTGAATTTGGTTTTTGATTAAAATAAAAGAGTTTATTTTGTTTAAAAACTAAAGTTTAGCAAACTTTTGTCCATTAATTGATATTATTACATATATAGAATGGATTTATTATTCATAAGATGAATGTTATTTATTGATGCATATTTTTTTTTGATAAATTTAGACGCTTATTGATGCATATGTTAATATGTATGATAATAAATGTGATTGATTATGGACTATGACCAATGTGATTGGATTTTATTTTGGATGGATGCTTGAATATATGGGGTTTATTAAATGAGGTGTGCTTACCTCATCTTTTCTGGTTTTTCTTCTTAATGTAAATTCTATCTCTCTCTTATATACTTTCCCTTGACTGTTGATCAATATTTCTATTTAAATTAAATAGTTTATGTTATAGGATTAGTTAGAATATATCGAAAAATCGAAGATCAAGGAGTAAGGAGCACTTGAAGACCCGTTTGTAATAGAACCCGAGTTTAAATGTAATAGTTATATTTAAATATTAATTCTTGCACCCTAGGGTTTGACCTTTTGGTTCACTTTGTAGCTCTAGTGAACTAAACTAGAATAAAAGTCCATAATCAATCCAGGTAGAATTTTTATATATTATTATGCAAACATGCATCGCATGTTTAATAATATGACACGTATTTTATATATATATGTGCATGCGTGCTAAACAAGATGAGACAAATAATAATAAACCCCTCAAAGAAATTTATATTAAGTCCTAAACGTTTAAAGATATTTGGAATATCGAACGTCGCCTTCTAGCATGATAAAATTAATAGAGTATTAAATATTTAATATGAGTTTGTTGTGTCATCACAAGGCAAGTATTAGGTATTTGAGATGTTAATTTATCACAATTGATCCTTATAAAGAAAATTGAACAATATTGTTTTGTTGTGTTACCACAAGGACAATATTTTTTTTTTTGAATATATGGAAGTGCTAGGTTGGACTTAACTTAGATAATTTTGATTCGGATGTGCCATCACTTGATCAAAATAATCCAAGAGGCAAAACATAAGGAGTTACATGATAATGTAATTGACAAAGAGTTGTCTACCTATTTATCTATACATAATTTGTTGTGTCACCACAAGGCTATATACATTTGAAATAGGATCCTTATCCTCACTAGCAAATCTGTAATTAGATTTGACCGAACTATATAGATGAGGGTAATATAGTTTGATGAAAATAGTGGGAGATACCAATATAAAATAAGACCTAATTTATTTTGGTAAAATAAATTAATTAAATGAATGTTTGCTAAAATGTTGTTTTTTCACATGTAGAAATTTAAAAATGTCACATTCACTAATTTCACTGCGTAGCATACTTGATGCAAACAAACTGATCGAACCGAATTACACGGACTAGTTAAGGAATCTAAGAATAGTTCTCACTGTTGAAAAGATTTCTTATATCCTAAATTCGCATGTCCCTGCAAATGTTGTAGAAATAACTTCTGAGGAAGAGATTGCTACTTTCAGAAAGTGGCTCAATGCATCATGCTCCCATCTATGAGTAACGAGCTTCAGCGTCAGTATGAAATCATGGATGCTCCTACTATGATGCTGCACCTACAAGAGCTGTATGGTGAGCAAAGTGAGACTGCTAGATATGAAATATCTAAGGAGCTCTTCCGATCTCGGATGACCGAGGGCACTGCTATTGAGACTCATGTCTTAAAGATGATCAATCTAATTGAACGTCTTGGACAGCTTGGGTTCGTCATAGATGGGGAGTTGAGTCAAGATTTAGTCTTGCAGTCACTCCTTGACACCTTCTCACAATTTGTTGTGAATTTTCACATGAATAAGTTAGATGTCAGCTTGCCTGAATTACTTAACATGTTGAAAACTACTGAAGGTCACTTCCCATTTAAGAAGTGTGACGCCCTCAAAATTAGGTATACATCACCCATCTTGGGTCGTCAGATACAAAGTACAGAATACAAATACAACTTACTAATACAACTGTCGTGTACAATACGACAAAACATAAACTGTGAGTTTGAATACAAATATTATCTTCTAGAGAGTATTCATACTCAAAAGGAGTCCTTATTACATTTATTAACACACCATTACATAGAATAGTGAGGACTACTAACTAATACTATCATTCGGACCATCACTCCGTTCCCCGACTTGCCCCAGCTACGTTCTCATTTCCTGAAGAGAACAGTGAAAGAAAGGGTGAGCTCAACTAGCCCAGTAAGAAATATTATGACTAAGATAATGCAGAATAAATTATCATTAGCCTTCAACAATGTTAAACTGATAAAATATAATAGACATCAAGTTTAACTGCAGTGGAACAAGCAATCCATTAAAAGAGTCAAGTAGAAAATAAACTCTACTATCTTTTATGATTTAAAAGGTTTTTCAACACTGTTATCGCTGCGACTCAGCTTAATAAAATAATCCACATCATCGAATCACCCCTGCACTACGGCCAAGGATATTCGTGTATTCATTAATGGTCATGATCATGCCAACAACTGTCCATCAATGCACTACGGGCCAATGAGGACTTTTACCACATCATTTGTAACATTACGGTCATGATTATACCGAATAATCCCTGGTCATAATCATACCAAGTCCATCTATGCACTACAGGCCACAGATGACTTTCAACATTTTATAAACATGAGGATGATGACAATGATATAAGAATTCAATAAAACAAGTTCAAGAATTAATTTATCCAGGAATTAACAACGTCCAAATTGTCAACATGATACTGCTTTGTGGAGTAAAATTCAAGAATGCTTAGAAGAATATTTTCATGAAAAGATACTGGATGAAACGCAATTATCAAGGATATTCCACAAATTTCATGGAGTATAGAAGTCAAAACTTAACCAACTGAGTACAATAAAGAATGGAATAACAAAAGAAATCACCATGCATGCGATAGACCGCACAGACAGGTTATTCCAACAGAATAATAAATAATGGAACCAGGTCCGGCGTAAACGCACAGACAGGATATTCCGACAGAATAATAAATAATGGAACCAGTTCCGGTGTAAAACACACAGACAGGATGTTCCAACAGAATAATAACAAGACGGAACCAGGTCCGGTGTAAAACACACAGACAGGATGTTCCAACAGAATAATAATAAAAACGGAACCAGGTCCGGTGTAAAACACACAGACAGGATGTTCCAACAGAATAATAATAAAAACGGAACCAGGTCCGGTGTAAAACACACAGACAGGATGTTCCAACAGAATAATAGAAGAATGTCACAAAGTATAGGGTAGACCGCGTATACAGGTTATTCCAACAGAATAATAAAGAAATGGAATAACAGAAGTTCTCTTCTTGAATAAAAAAGAATAATATCCCTTACCGTTTTAAAGAAGAGCTGAAATAAGAAAGTAGTTAAGTAGCAGAATACTCTTCTTCTCTCTCTCTATAGTTTCTCTCTATAGTTTCTCTCTCTAGAGTTCAGTGAATTCGTAAGAAATAATGAATGAATGAGCTGCTATTTATAGAAAAATAGAATGCATAGTAACTAATCCATGAACGGTCCAGATTGATTACTTTAATCTGATGGTCCATATTTAAAAAAAAATCTTTTAAATAAAATATAATATATTCTATTTATAGAATAACTTTAATAAAGTATTCTGTTTTATATAAAAAGATGTTTCTGTTTTATTACGTTAATAATACGAATAAAACAAAACGTCATTATCGCTAAATAATTCATATTATTAACTGACAATAATTGAATCAAACTGAGTGACTTCTCACATAAGCATTAATAATCAATACCGTGTGCTACTATGCAACCACACGTATTACTGTACTTTTACTACCGAGTAGTTCAACAGTAACAATGGTAAAACTTCCGCCGTTATTTTTAATAAAATATTTTTGTCGTTTTCTCAATCCGACAATAATTCCGTTGTGGGGTCCACCAATGATTGTGTCGTTGTACGAATATTCTCTGTTAAAACGAATATTCCCCGACCAATCGAATATTATATAACAACTTGCGTACTTTGTAAAATTTATAAATATTACCCACAACTATAACATTATATCAAATTAACTCCATAATATTCAAAAATGATATTTATAGAAAATTCATCTTTATTTATAAAAGTTGGGGTCTTACAACCTCCCCTTCTTATGAAATTTCGCCCTCGAAATTAGGGTACGTACCTGGTATGTCGAAGAGGTAAGGATACCTTGATTTCATTTCAGATTCTAACTCCCAAGTCATTTCCTCAACATCGTGGTTTCTCCACAAAACTTTGACTTGAGGTATAACCTTGGAGCGTAGAATATGTTCCTTCTTATCCAAGATTTGAACAGGAACTTCTTCATACGTCAAATCCTCCGCTATTTCGTCCGGTTCTAACTCAATAATGTGGTTCGGGTCTTCCACATATTTGCGTAACATGGATATGTGAAAAACGTTATGAACACGAGACATACTTGGCGGTAAAGCGAGTCTATAAGCCACAGTTCCTACTCGATCGAGGATTAAAAATGGACCGATGAATCGAGGATTGAGCTTTCCTCTCTTTCCAAATCTCGTAACTCCTTTCCATGGAGCAACACGTAAGAACACATGATCTCCTACATCAAATTCCACGTCCTTTCGATGAAGATCAGCATAACTCTTTTGTCGATCTTGTGAGGTTTTTATACGTTGTCGGATCGTTTGAATCTTTTCTGTAGTCATACGTACCAACTCCGGTCCCAACAACGTTGCTTCACCCACCTCATCCCAGCATACTGGAGAACGACATTTTCTTCCATACAATGCTTCGAATGGAGCCATGCCAATACTTGCTTGATAACTGTTGTTGTAGGAAAACTCCACCAATGGTAAGAACTTGTCCCAACTTCCCTTGAAGTCAAAGACACAGAGTCTTAATAGATCTTCAAGAGTTTGAATAGTCCTCTCTGATTGTCCGTCCGTCTGAGGATGATATGCTGAACTAAATCGTAAATTCGTGCCCATAGCTTTTTGTAAACTAACCCAAAATCGTGAAGTGAATCTTGGGTCTCGGTCAGAAACTATGGATACTGGCATACCATGCAGTCTTACAATCTCGTTTATGTACATACGAGCAAGACGTTCAAGTGTATAAGTTTCTCGTATCGGTAAGAAATGAGCAGACTTGGTCAATCTATCAACAATGACCCAAATCGCATCAATACCTTGAGAAACCTTAGGAAGACCGGTAACGAAATCCATGGTAATGTGCTCCCACTTCCATTCTGGAATTTCAAGTGGTTGCAATGGACCTTTTGGTACTTGATGCTCCGCTTTGACTCGTTGACAAGTTAGACACCTTGAGATAAACAACGCTATCTCTCTCTTCATATTGCTCCACCAAAATGTATGACGAAGATCATGATACATTTTGGTACTTCCAGGATGGATTGCAAACGGTGTGTTGTGCGCCTCCATCATGATTTCATACTTTAAATCAGGGTTGTTAGGAACACAAAGTCTGGAGTTGACTCGAAGTATTCCTTCTTCATCGATTCTTGCTTCCGGCATAGAACCTTCTTGCACTTTCTTCCTCATACGCATCAGCTCCAGGTCTGTAGCTTGAGCAGCTTTAACTTTATCGATTAAAGTTGGTTCTACTCGTATATTCGCCATCATCACATGGGTCCCTGGAGTCTTTAACTCTATCTCCATCCTTTGCAAGTCACACAAAATGGGCTTTGTGTTGACAATATTGCACTCGTACTTGCATATGATCTTCTACTCAATGCGTCAGCTACCACGTTCGCTTTTCCAGGATGGTATTGAATGGTATGATCATAATCTTTCAACAGTTCAAGCCAACGTCGTTGTCGCATGTTGAGTTCCTTTTGAGTGAAGAAATATTTGAGGCTTTTATGATCCGTAAAGATCTCCACCTTCTCCCCATACAAGTAATGCCTCCAAATTTTAAGTGCAAAGACAACAGCTGCCAACTCTAGATCATGAGTAGGATAATTCCTCTCATATTCCTTGAGTTGTCTTGATGCATAGGCTATGACTTTTCCATGTTGCATGAGAACACATCCCAACCCTTTGCTCGAAGCATCACTGTAGATGACAAATCCCTCCGAGCCAGATGGTATTGTTAGAACAGGTGCTGAAATGAGTCTCCTCTTGAGTTCTTGAAAACTCTGCTCACATTCTTCGCTCCAACCGAACTTTGTATCTTTCCGAGTCAGCTGAGTTAATGGAGTAGCGATTCGAGAAAATCCTTCCACGAATCTCCGATAATAACCAGCTAAACCAAGAAAGCTACGTACTTCGGTCACTGATTTAGGTTGCTCCCAGCTTTGAATAGCTTCAATCTTTGCCGGGTCAACCGATATTCCACGACTTGATACTACGTGCCCAAGGAATGCTACCTCTTCCAGCCAGAACTCGCATTTCTTCAACTTGGCATAAAGTTTGTATTCACGAAGCTTTTGGAGTACCAACCTCAAGTGTTGCTCATGATCTTCACGGCTTTTGGAATAAACAAGGATGTCATCGATAAAGACGACCACAAAGTGATCCAAATATTCCTTGAATACCCTGTTCATCATATCCATGAAGGCAGCAGGAGCATTAGTCAATCCAAAAGACATAACTAAGAATTCATAATGCCCATACCGAGTTCTGAAGGCAGTCTTTGGAATATCCTCAGTTCTAACCTTCAGCTGATGATATCCAGAACGAAGATCGATCTTTGAAAAGAATTGTGCTCCTTGCAACTGGTCAAACAGGTCATCAATACGTGGCAATGGGTACCTATTTTTGATGGTGACATGATTCAACTCCCGATAATCAATACAAAGTCGCATACTCCCATCTTTCTTCTTCACGAACAGAACAGGAGCACCCCAAGGAGAAGTACTAGGACGAATAAAACCAATGTCTAACAATTCCTGCAGTTGGGTCTTTAACTCCTGAAGTTCAATAGGAGCCATTCGATATGGGGCTTTGGAAATGGGTTTTGTACCGGGTTCAAGGTCGATACAAAATTCAATTTCACGCTCTGGGGGTAGGCCAGGAAGTTCTTCGGGAAATACGTCAGGAAATTTATTAACAACAGAAATATCATTCAAAGCTGACGTATTTTTGTTTAGATCTGTGACATGAGCTAAGAAAGCTTGACATCCGTTTTTCAATAAACGAATAGCTTTATGGCTTGAGATGACAGCGATTGATTTTAATGGTTTGGTTGCTTGAATTCGCATAATAGGTCGATTAGGAATATGAAAGCTAACAACCTTACGAAAACAATCAATTTTTGCATGATGAGTAGTTAACCAATCAATCCCTAGAATCACGTCAAATGCAAGTATTTTTAATGAAATAAGATCGACAGGTAATGTGTGGGTACCAACTTGAACCAAACAAGACTTATAAACAGTGGATGTAATGAAGGTTTCTCCCAATGGAGTTTTCACAGATAAGTCAAAGTCTAATTTCTCCGGAATCAAATTTAATCGATGAGCGCAAGTAGGAGAAATAAAAGAATGGGTAGAACCGGTATCAAATAAAGTATAGACTTCGTTAGAGTTTATGATAAGCTTACCCGTGATGACCTCATTCGGGTTCCTTGCTTTCTGGGAGTTCACAACAAACGCTCTCCCTTGCACAACCGGTTTTGACTTTTCTGGGACGGCCTTTGGTGCCTCCATCCTAGCTGAATTTGTCTTCGGTAAACGACAAAATCGGACTAAATGACCTTCTCTTCCACAATTATAACATGCTTTGGACGGCATCGCGCAGTTTGGACTGATGTGCCCCTCCCCTCCGCATTTGAAACATATGATAGGTGGTCGTTCTCCTTCCTTAACGACAGGTGCTGGTGCTGACGTCTTTCCATCATTGTTGAATCTCCTCTTCTTGAAATGCCCATTCTTATTATTTTGGCCCTGATTACCACCGAAGTGGTTACCATTTCTGGCCTGTTGATTCCCTCCACGCTTGTTGTCACCGCTTCGATGACTGCTTTCACTGGTATTATCATTTTGCCGAGCACTCTCTTTTGGTTGCGTTGTCTCGTTATCGCGCTCCACCAACTGAGCCCTATTTACAACATCTGAATACAAACACAGTTTATGAGAAACAAGATGTTGACGTATCTCCGGCTTCAAACCTCTTAAAAACATCCGCGTCATTCTTTCTTCATTATCCACCAGGTGGGACGCAAACCGGGATAACTCCGCAAATTTTGCCTCGTACTGCGACACGGTCATATTATTCTGCTCCAATTTGATGAACTCCACCTCCTTCATGTGACGAATACTCTCGGGAAAGTATTTGTCGTTAAACAGCTCTTGGAACTTCTCCCAAGACATCTTCAGTGCGGCAGGTTGAGTACGCTTATATCGATTCCCACCAGTAATCTGCCTCTCCTCGCAACATAAAGGCGGCAAAGGGAACCTTTTGCTCCTCGGAGCAACCCAAGACATCAAATATCTTGGTGATCTGCTTTATCCATGTTTCAGCTACAAGTGGTTTGGGTTCTCCCTTAAACTCCGGTGGTCCCAGCTCCTTAAACTGTTTAGCGGTGACCGCCTGAGAGTTTCCAGTATTTCCACCTACGTTGTGGACAGGAGCCGCTTTCACCTGTTGTTGCATGAATTGCATAAAACCTCTGAACATTCCATCATTCATCATCTGGTCAGTGTTGTTGTTTGCATGAGGATTGTCACCTTCCTGATGAACATTATCCTGATTATTGATATGTGGTGAATCAATAATCGTCTGTGCTCCATTGCTATTCTCAACATTCTCAGATGCCATTTTCAGATACTGCCACAAAATAAAAGTTAATTGATATGTCATATATTATCCTTATATTATGACCGACCAATTAAATACCATGCAAATAAACTTAGGTAGGTCATACTAGCGAAGGAATTTCCCGTCTCTCCCCTCCTAGTTCTATTCTCACATCTTAGCCAGGGATCATATCCCTAAGCTCTGATACCAACTGTGACGCCCCCAAAATTAGGTATACATCACCCATCTTGGGTCGTCAGATACATAGTACAGAATACAAATACAACTTACTAATACAACTGTCGTGTACAATACGACAAAACATAAACTGTGAGTTTGAATACAAATATTATCTTCTAGAGAGTATTCATACTCAAAAGGAGTCCTCATTACATTTATTAACACACCATTACATAGAATAGTGAGGACTACTAACTAATACTATCATTCGGACCATCACTCCGTTCCCCGACTTGCCCCAGCTACGTTCTCATTTCCTGAAGAGAACAGTGAAAGAAAGGGTGAGCTCAACTAGCCCAGTAAGAAATATTATGACTAAGATAATGCAGAATAAATTATCATTAGCCTTCAACAATGTTAAACTGATAAAATATAATAGACATCAAGTTTAACTGCAGCGGAACAAGCAATCCATTAAAAGAGTCAAGTAGAAAATAAACTCTACTATCTTTTATGATTTAAAGGTTTTTCAACACTGTTATCGCTGAGACTCAGCTTAATAAAATAATCCACATCATCGAATCACCCCTGCACTACGGCCAAGGATATTCGTGTATTCATTAATGGTCATGATCATGCCAACAACTGTCCATCAATGCACTACGGGCCAATGAGGACTTTTACCACATCATTTGTAACATTACGGTCATGATTATACCGAATAATCCCTGGTCATAATCATACCAAGTCCATCTATGCACTACAGGCCACAGATGACTTTCAACATTTTATAAACATGAGGATGATGACAATGATATAAGAATTCAATAAAACAAGTTCAAGAATTAATTTATCCAGGAATTAACAACGTCCAAATTGTCAACATGATACTGCTTTGTGGAGTAAAATTCAAGAATGCTTAGAAGAATATTTTCATGAAAAGATACTGGATGAAACGCAATTATCAAGGATATTCCACAAATTTCATGGAGTATAGAAGTCAAAACTTAACCAACTGAGTACAATAAAGAATGGAATAACAAAAGAAATCACCATGCATGCGATAGACCGCACAGACAGGTTATTCCAACAGAATAATAAATAATGGAACCAGGTCCGGCGTAAACGCACAGACAGGATATTCCGACAGAATAATAAATAATGGAACCAGGTCCGGTGTAAAACACACAGACAGGATGTTCCAACAGAATAATAACAAGACGGAACCAGGTCCGGTGTAAAACACACAGACAGGATGTTCCAACAGAATAATAATAAAAACGGAACCAGGTCCGGTGTAAAACACACAGACAGGATGTTCCAACAGAATAATAATAAAAACGGAACCAGGTCCGGTGTAAAACACACAGACAGGATGTTCCAACAGAATAATAGAAGAATGTCACAAAGTATAGGGTAGACCGCGTATACAGGTTATTCCAACAGAATAATAAAGAAATGGAATAACAAAGTTCTCTTCATGAATAAAAAGAATAATATCCCTTACCGTTTTAAAGAAGAGCTGAAATAAGAAAGTAGTTAAGTAGCAGAATACTCTTCTTCTCTCTCTCTATAGTTTCTCTCTATAGTTTCTCTCTCTAGAGTTCAGTGAATTCGTAAGAAATAATGAAGGAATGAGCTGCTATTTATAGAAAAATAGAATGCATAGTAACTAATCCATGAACGGTCCAGATTGATTACTTTAATCTGACGGTCCATATTTAAAGAAAAATCTTTTAAATAAAATATAATATATTCTATTTATAGAATAACTTTAATAAAGTATTCTGTTTTATATAAAAAGATGTTTCTGTTTTATTACGTTAATAATACGAATAAAACAAAACGTCATTATCGCTAAATAATTCATATTATTAACTGACAATAATTGAATCAAACTGAGTGACTTCTCACATAAGCATTAATAACCAATACCGTGTGCTACTATGCAACCACACGTATTACTGTACTTTTACTACCGAGTAGTTCAACAGTAACAATGGTAAAACTTCCGCCGTTATTTTTAATAAAATATTTTTGTCGTTTTCTCAATCCGACAATAATTCCGTTGTGGGGTCCACCAATGATTGTGTCGTTGTACGAATATTCTCTGTTAAAACGAATATTCCCCGACCAATCGAATATTATATAACAACTTGCGTACTTTGTAAAATTTATAAATATTACCCACAACTATAACATTATATCAAATTAACTCCATAATATTCAAAAATGATATTTATAGAAAATTCATCTTTATTTATAAAAGTTGGGGTCTTACAAGAAGGACCATGTCTTAATAGTGGATGATTCTTCTAAGAAAAGGAAGAAGCCCAAGGTATCTTCTTAAAAGAAGAAATCCAAGAAGGTTAATGGTAAGGTGAAAGTGAAGGATCAAAAGAAGCCAGATCCAGCTAGCAAAGGAATTTTCTTCCATTGCAACAAGCCGGGTCACTAGAAGAGGAACTGCAAGGATTATCTTGCGGAGCAAAAGCAGAAGTAGCTTGGAAAAACTTCAAATCCTAATCAAGGTTTGTTTATGATTGAAATTAATTTTCTGAAAGTCAATCTTCTACTTAGGTATTGGATACCGCCCGTAGTTCTCACATATGTAATGCCTAGTCAGAAGTAGAAAGCTGAGCAAGGATGAGGTCTTCCTATGAGTGGGTGCAGACCACTGTTCTTCTCCGAAAATCTATTTGGCAGATACAAATACCCATTGATTGTTCGTGGATCTGGAGACAACTTCTAAAGCTCAGGCCTACTGCTCTTCAGCATCTTAGATACGTTGTTGGCCCTGGAGAAAATTTCAATCTCTGGTACGATCCCTGGCTCAATGGTTCTGCCATTAACCCCATCAATACCTTGATCTCAAATTCAGGCCTAACCGTCTCAGCCACAGTCAGGGACATTATGAATAACACCTCCTGGCACCTCCCCCTATCAAACCATCATGAGGTGATTCTCTTCCGGCAACTAGTACAATCTGCTCCCTTTCCATCTACATCAATGGATTATATCTTTTGGGACTCAATGGATGTTTGTTACATCAAAGCAAGACACATTTGGGATAGCATCAAAATTAGGAAACAGGCTGTTTATTGGCACACGTTGGTTCTACGCGTATACTTGACATCATCGCACTCGTTCCTGCATATGATCTTCTACTCAACGCGTCAGCTACCACGTTTGCTTTTCCAAGATGGTATTGGATGGTATGATCGAAATCTTTCAACAGCTCGAGCCAACGTCGGTGTCACATGTTGAACTCTTGGAAGCTCTTCTCGCATTCCTCGGTCCATTCGAAGTTTGTATCTTTTCGAGTCAGCTGAGTTAATGGAGTAGCGATTCGAGAAAATCCTTTTACAAATCTCCGATAATAACCAGCTAAGCCTAGAAAGCTATGTATTTCGATTACTGACTTAGGTTTCTCTCAACTGTGACTCATATCCCAATCTTGGATAGCACGTCACAATGACACCTATCAGTTTACTACCGCACGAATATGGCGTCCCCTACGGAAAGTCTGGATTCAGTGCATTCCACAAAGGAAGTCACTAGATAAAGGCTCGGGTACAAACTTCTACAGTTAGGTTTTTAACTCCTGAAGTTCAATAGGAGCCATTCGATATGAGATTTTAGAAGTGAGTTTTGTACCAGATTCAAAGATGATACAAAATTCAATATCACGCGTAGGCCAAGAAATTCTTCAGGAAATACGTCAGGGATTTACTAACAATAGAAATATCATTCAAATCTGACGTATTTTTGTTCAAGTCCATAACATAGCTAAGAAAGCTTGACATCCGTTTTTCAATAAACGAATGACTTTACGGCTTGATATGAAAGAGTTTGACTTCAATGGTTTGGTTGCTTGAATTTGAATAACAGGTTGCTTAGGAATATAAAAACTAACAACCTTACGAAAGCAATCAATTTTGGCATGATGAGTAGTTAACCAATCAATTCCTAAAATCACATCAAAAGCAAGTATCTTTAAAGAGATAAGATCACAGGTAATGTGATGGTGCCAACTTGGATCAAACAAGATTTATAAATAGTGGATGTAACAAAAATTTCTCTTAACGAAGTTTCAACAGATAAGTCAAAGTCTAATTTTCTCCGGAGTCAATTTTAAACGTTGAGTATAAGCAGGAGAGATAAATGAATGGGTAGAACCGGTATCTAATAAGGTATAGACTTCGTAAAAATTTATAATTAACTAACCCGTGCTAACTTCGTTCGGGTTCCTCGCATTCTGACCAGTCACGAAAAATGCTCTTCCAGGAACCGTTGACTTTGACTTTTCTGGGACAACTTTTTGAGTCACCACCCCCGTTGGACTTGGTTTCGCTACAGTGCAATCTCGAGCGATATGTCCTTCCTTTCCACAGTTATAACATACCTTAAACTTTTGTGGACAGTTTGGGCTAATATGTCCTTCTTTTCCGCACTTATAGCATATGACCAGTGGTCGTTCTCCTCCCTTGGAACCAGTTGCTGTTGGTGCTGACGTCTTCGTATCATCATTGTTGAATCTCCTCTTTTTAAAATCTCCTCCCGACTCGCTTCTTCTATATTCATGGCCACGATTACCACCAGAGTGGTTGCCGTTCTTGTTCGTATTCTTCTTTCTCCGCTGGTTATCATTGTTCTGATGACTGCTGTCACCGGTATGATCCTGGTTGTGGTCCCTCGATTGACCGTACTCATTATCTCGCTCTAATAATTGAGCCTTGTTGACAACATCTGAATAGAGAGAAAATTTATGAGAAATGAGATATTGACGTATGCCGGGTTTCAAACCTCTCAGAAACTTCCGCGTCATACGTTCCTCATTCTCCACCAAATGAGGTGCAAACCTGGACAACTTTGCAAATTTCGCCTCGTACTGGGACACCGTCATGTTATTCTGCTCCAGTCTAATAAACTCTACCTCCTTCATATGACGAATACTTTCAGGGAAGTACTTGTCATTGAATAATTTCTGAAATGTCTCCCAAGACATGCTGAGTGCTGCTGGATGGGTACGCTTCACAGACTCCCACCAGTAGTCTGCCTCGCCACGGAACATAAAGGTGGCGAATGGAACTTTCTGTTCCTCCGTGCATCCCAAGACATCGAATATCTTGGTAATTTGCTTGACCCACGTTTCCGCTATGATCGGATTCGGCTTTCCCTTAAATTCTGGTGATCCCAACTTCTTGAACTGTTTGGCTGTGACAAACCGTGAATTGTTATCATTTCCTCCTGTATTTTGAATACGAGTCTCCTTCGTCTGATTTTGCATGAACTGCAAAAAGATTCTAAACATCCCATCGTTCATCATCTGCTCATTGGTGTTGTTCACAGGAGGAATATTGCCAGCCTGTTGCACGTTCTCCTCGTTGGTGAGTACAGGCGTCTCCACGGTTTCATTTACTCTACAAACATTCTCAGTCGACATTCTCAAATACTGCCATAAAATAAGGGTTAATTTAACAAATTAACATATCACATAATATCCATATATTATGACCGACCAACAGATAAGCTTAGGTAGGACACACTAGCGAAGGATTTACTCGTCTCTCCCCTCCTAGTTCTATTCCCCGATCTCCGCCAGAGATCATATCCCTAAGCTCTGATACCAACTGTGACACTCCCAAAATAGGTCCAATCCATCCAACCCATTCTGAGTCGCCAAATACATGGTACAGAAAATAACTACAACTTTATTATTACAATTGTCGTGCAAAATACGACAACACATATACTGTGAGTTTAAATACAAATATTATCATCTAGACAGTATTCATACTCAATTAAGTCCTCATTATACTTATTGATACACTATTTTACAAAATAGTGAGGACTACTAAAATAACTGTCTTGAACCATCATTCCACACCCCGACTAGTACTCGCTACATTCTCGTCTCCTGAGAAGAAAAATGGAACAAAAAAGGGTGAGCTCAACTAGCCCAGTAAAGAACATTATGACTAAGATAATATACAACAAATTATCCTTAGTCTTCAACAAGGAAAAATCTAATAGAATACAATAGACAACAACTTTTAAATCAATATTCGCAGCGAAAAATAATAATTCATAGAAGAGTTACGTAGAGAATGAAATCTACGATTATCTATGAATTTAAAAGTCCATTATCAATATTTTATCCATGTAACATCAATCAATAAATATCTTGAATCAAATAGTCATCTTTGTACTACAGGCCAAAGATATTCATCAGTTGGTCATGTTCATCTCAACACCTGTTCATCTTTGCACTACGGGCCAAAGATATTCATCAGAAATCATTCATCTTTGCACTACAGGCCAAAGATATTCAGTAACATCATCATTTAGGACTGAGGATGATGAAAAATATTTTAAAGGAAACGAATCTAGTGAAACAAAATAATAAATATTAAGGATTCGTATTTCAACTATTTCATGTCCACAAATACCTCATAAATAATCATAGTGGAGTAAAATTCAAGAATGATCAAAACATGGATACAATCAAAGCTAGTATCCATAATAGATATTTTGGACAAAAAGAAAAAAATTTTATTTTTCGGTGAATAGTAACTCGTGAATAGTAACTCGTGAATAGTAACGCATGAATAGTAACCCCGACATGAAAAGTTCTAAATTTGATAAAAAGTTCAGATCAATACTTCGGCATAATGATATTGAAAAAATAATATCATTTAAGAAGAAATAACATCCCTTACCTCGACAAAAATAATACTTCTAGTTGAAACACCAGATATAGGCTATGACTTGAACTTGCACCGTATAGCAATACTCAAAGTATTAGAATACTCACAAGAATACGCTCACTAATATAGAGAGAGAAAGAGAGAGAAGATCTCAGTTTCTGGTGTGATTTTCAATTCTAACCTAAGCACCCTATTTATAGAAAAATGCTTAGAACACCAAAGCAGAAAATTGAATATAATAATATTATATTTACAAAATTGTCAAGCCCACCTTAGAAGATCTGAATTCAGCCCATTCTTATCACATGTTGAGGCCACTAATTTGCAAAAAAATGTTTTTCTTTAAAATAATAATTAAAACTTCCAAAAATCAATTATTTCGGAACTTCATAACTTCAATAATTTATAACAAATAGCCCTTTTATCAGAAAATTCGAATCTCGCAAGTTTTTATAGAAAATTCAATTCTCTACAACTTTGCAGAAGAAAGTTTTTCCAAATTCCAAACAGAAATTGACCAAAATCCATAAACGGGCGATTTTACAGTCAATAATAAATTTTCGGTCAAGAATTATGTCCACCAACACACAAAACATGTGTTAATAATTTAATGTCACAAAAATACTCTTCCTCCTCATATACTCATATATCCCACATTCATTGTAAAAATATCACCATCAATATATTATTAAAATATTATATTTAAATGAACTATTTTATCAGAAAAAGATAAAATATTAATTTTCAACAATTGTCACATTAAAAATTTTCTCCATCTATATCCACATAAAATCAATATTTTTCTCATCATATAAATCAATAATTAATTATACACAAATAATATTACATAATCACAGTACTGATAACCAGGCCGTTCCCAGGAAAGAGGGGGCTTTCCAATAAGGATCTCTCCTTACTGGCGCGCAATTAGATGACCAAACCTCTCCTTAGACAGAACTTTTTAGACATTACCAATAATGTTATCTAATAATATTATTCAGATAATATGAATTATTGCTCCGATACTAGAAAATACTGTATAGTGATAATTATTAAAACAACAGTAATATAAAATATCAACGCAACAATTATCAATAAAATAAAATACTGAACAGTAATTACTGTAACCATTATTGAGTAGTGCCTTCTTACGTAAGAATCAATAATTGGTGCAATACAGTGTGCTACTGTGCAACAACACGTATTACTGTGTTTAACCACCGGGTATTCCAACAGTATTAACGGTAACAACTACGCCGTTATTTATAAACAACTTGGTTTTGTCGTTTTCTTCATCCAATCGCTTTCTGTTATGGGACCCACACAAGGCTGCGCCGTCGTACGAATATTCCCCGACAACAAGAATATTCTACGACCAAACAAATATTTCCCGATAACAATGAATATTTTAGGACCACTTGCTTATTTGAAATATTTGCGCATTTTACCCATAACTAACCACATTAATCAAATCAACCCTTACTATTTTAAAATAATAAATAGAGGAATTTAAATTTCATTTATTAATAATTTGGGGTCTTACATACAACCTCAGTAATACAATTGTCGTGCAAAATACGATAACACATATACTGTGAGTTTGAATACAAATAGAGAGTATAAAAACTCAAAAGGAGTGCTCATTATAATTATTGATACACTATTTTATAAAAATAGTGAGGACTGCTAAACAACTTTCTAAAACCGTCACTTCATACCCCGGCTAGTTCCTGCTATACTATCTCCTCCTGAGAAGAAAATGGAACAAAAAGGGTAAGCTCAACTAGCCCAGTAAGGAATATTATGACTAAGATAATATACAAAAAATTATCGTTAGTCTTCAACAGGGAAAATCTGATAAAATATAATAGACAACAAGTTTTAGATCAACAACTGCAGCAAAAACAACAATCCATTAGAAGAGTCAAGTAGAAAAAGAAGTCTACTATCTTCTAAGATTTAAAAGTCCATCATCAATATTTTATCCCTGTAATATCAATCAATAATCATCTTTAATCAAATATTCATCTTTGCACTATAGGCCAAAGATATTCATTTGTATCACTAGTTGGTCATGTTCATCTCAACACCTGATCATCTTTGCACTACAGGCCAAAGATATTCATCAGGTAATCATACATCTTTGCACTACAGGCCAAAGATATTCAGTAATATCATCATTTAGGACTGATGACGATGAAAAATATTTTAAAGAAAACGAATCTAGTGAGATAAAAGAACAAATATTAGGGATTCGTATTACAGTTTATCCAAGTTCAATAATACTCCATAATAACCGATTTTGAAGCAGAATTCAAAAATAAAGATCAAAACATGGATACAATCAAATATAGTAACCATAATAGACAACTTGGACAAAAAGAAGAAAATTTTATTTTTCGGTAAATAGTACCGTATTCGTGAATAGTGTCGTATACGTGAATAGTGCCGTATACGTGAATAGTAACGTATACGTGAATAGTAACCTGACACAAAAAGTTCATATCAACATTTCGGTATAATGATATTGAAGAAAATATCATTTTAAGAAGAATATAACACCCCTTACCTCAAAATATCAGTACTTCTGATCGAAATATCGGTATAAGGCTGAAGGAAACTTGCACTGATGAATAGAAACTCACAAAGTATCTAAATACACTCAATAATCTAGAGAGAGAAAGAGAGAAAACTTATTTCTGGTGTGATTTACAATTCTAACTTAGCCCTCTATTTATAGGAAAATATTAGCACGCCGAAGCAGACTTAACCTGCAACCTGATGGCTTTACCTGCTACTATTCCCACCCACCACATTTGAATAAAAATCTCAGCACATTTTCACCAACTAAAAGTGGGGTCCACTAATTCTAGAATTTTCCACCAAAATGATAAATTTCGAAACTTCAAGAATTTCTGAACCAGTCATCTCTTAAAATTCATAACAAATCATACGTTCATTTTTAACGGTTCAAAATTTGTGGATATATACTCAACTTATATATGTATAACATATCCAAAAATCACAATGATCCAACGGTCGGATTAAAAATTATAACCCCCACAATATATCTCAAAAATCCTGATTGATTTTTAATACCTCCATTCCGACAAAAATACTGATAAAACACCTCAATATTAACTCCTTCATTTTTAACCACAAAATATATCCAACATTTATATTCACATAAAATAAATATTTTCTTATCATATGAATCAATAATTAATTATTCACAATTAATATTACAGAATTACATTTATGACAACCAGGCCGTTCCCAAGAAAGAGGGGGCTATCCAATAAGGATTTCTCCTTACTGGCGCGCAATTAGGTGACCAAACCTCTCCTTAGACAGAACTTTCTAGACATTGCCAATAATGCTATCTAATAATATTATTCAAATAATATGAATTATTGATCTGATAATGGGAAATACTGTGCAGTGACAATTATTGAAACAACAATAATATAAAATATCAATACAGCAATTATTGAATCAATAAAATAAAATATTGAACAGTAACTACTGTAACAATTATTAAGTAGTGCCTTCCTTCGTAAGAATCAATAATTCAAAAATACTATGCAATCCGTGTGCTACTGTGCAACCACGCGTATTACTGTATTTTAACCACCGGGTATTCCAACAGTGTTAACGGTAACAACTACGCCGTTATTTATAAAAACTCAATTTGTGTCGTTATCTTCATCCAACCGTTTTCCGTTATGGGGCCCACAAATAGCTGCGCCGTCGTACGAATATTCCCCGACAGAAAGAATATTCCACTACCAAACGAATATTCCCCAACAAAATGAATATTTTATAACCACTTGTTTATTTTGTAAAATTTGCACATTTCACCCATAACCAAAATATTATATCAAATTAACACCTTATTATTCACAATAATAATTAGAAAAAATTTGATTTTATTCATTAATAAATTAGGGTCTTACAACCTCCCCTCCTTATGAAATTTCGTCCTCGAAATTGACGTACGTACTTGGTGTTTCGAAAAGGTGGGGATACCTCGCTTTCATTTCTGATTCTAACTCCCAGGTCATTTCTTCAATAGCATGGTTTCTCCATAAAACCTTAACTTGTGGTATAACCTTCGTGCGTAAGACATGCTCTTTCCTATCCAAGATCTTAACAGGTACCTCCTCGTACGTTAAATCTTTGGCTATCTCGTCTGGTTCTAACTCAATAATGTGGTTCGGGTCTTTAACATATTTACGAAGCATAGATATGTGAAAAACATTATGAACACGAGACATACTTGGAGGTAATGCGAGTCTATAGGCCACATTTCCTATTCGGTCAAGAATTTCAAATGGACCAACAAATCGTGGATTGAGCTTTCCTCTCTTCCCAAATCTTGTAACTCCCTTCCATGGTGCAACACGTAACAATACACGATTCCCAATATTAAATTACACGTCCTTCCGATGAAGACCTGCATAACTCTTTTGTCGATCCTGTACCGTTTGTATACGTTGTCGAATCGTTTGGATCTTCTCTGTAGTCATTCGTACCAACTCTGGTCCCAACAATGTTGCTTTACCCACCTCGTCCCAACATACTGGAGAACGACATTTTCTTCCATACAACGCCTCGAATGGAGCCACACCTATACTTGCCTGATAACTGTTGGTGTAGGAGAATTCCACCAATGGTAGGTACTTATCCCAACTCCCTTTGAAATCTAGGACACAGAGTCTTAATAGATCTTCAAGAGTTTGAATAGTCCTCTCTGATTGTCCGTCCGTTTGAGGATGGTATGCCGAACTGAATCGTAAATCTGTGCCCATAGCTTTCTGTAAGCTAACCCAAAACCGTGAAGTGAATCTTGGGTCACGATCCGAAACTATGGATACTGGCATGCAATGCAATCTTACAATCTCATTTACGTACATACTAGCAAGACATTCAAGGGAATAAGTCTCACGTATAGGCAAGAAATGGGCAGACTTAGTTTGTGACGACCCCAAAACAGGTCCATTCCACCCAACCCATTCTGAGTCGTCAAATACATGGTACAGAAAACAACTACAACTTTATTACAACAATTGTCGTGCAAAATACAACAACACATATGCTGTGAGTTTGGATACAAATATATACCAAATGTGACTCATGTTCCAACCGTGAACATCACCTCACAATAACACCTTACATAAAGGTATAGTCAAAAACTGTTTTAGAAATTAGAATCTTTGGAAAGTGCTCAAGGAAACCTTCGTACATGGGAGGCCACGCGTCTAGGTTATGATAGATATCATATGGCCACAGAATTATCCTTGGTTGACCCAATAGACCCCAAAGAAAAACGAGAAGATTACTATCATATTCTTCCCAATGGTGAGTCTTCTCTTGACTTATCATTATCTCCACTGTCTCTAATTGAGAATTATACTTCAAACAAACACCAAGATTATATAGGTAGTGCCCATAGATATACTCAGCAAGTGGATGAGCACAACCCTGTCTTATGATGACACGAGGTTGTATGTCATTAGACATCTTGTATGATAGTGACAAAACACCCTTCCAACGTTGGGTTCGCCTCACCTTATTTTCTTCACCAAATATAACTACTAAATGATGACCACCGTTCTATTCCCTTGTTACCCCCGCTCGACCCAGCTACACTCTTATTACCTGAAAGGAATTGTGAAGCAAAAGGGTGAGCACAACTAGCTCAGTAAAGAATATCATGACTAAAGATAATTCAATTATCAATAGCCTTCATCAACAATAAATCAGAGATTTAGAACATATGGTAAATGATAAAAATTTCAACCATAGTTGCAGCGGAACGAGCAATCCATTAGAAGAGTCAAATAGACTATAAAGTCTATTATCTTCTCCATGTTAAAAATCCACCAATAATATTTTATCCATGTAACATCACTCAACAGTTCCTTTCCACAATCATATGAATAACTCATAATCATAATTGTGACTATAAATTTTTCTTCGCACCCAGGACGAAGAATATTTTCATCACCTGTCTTTACCTGAAACATCAAAGATCATGGTTATACCAAATCACAGTTCCTGTTTATAATCATACTAACAAATCCATCTTTGCACTACGGGCCAAAGATATTCATCAACAAACCATCTTTGCACTACGGGCCAAAGATATTCAACAACAGTTCATCTTTGCACTACAGGCCAAAGATATTCATCAACAGGCCATCTTTGCACTACATGCCAAAGATATTCATCAACAATTCATATTTGCACTACAGGCCAAATATAATCATATCTCAAAGAAATATATAATCATTTCAGAATTTATATAAACAATAATTATAACCATGTTGATCAATTCACCTTTGCACTTAAGCTTAAGATATTCAATTATAAATTCAATGGTCATGATCATACCAGTCACAATTCAACTTTGCACTACAGGCCAAAGAGAACCCTAGTCATGATCATACCAATAATCTACCCATCTTTACACTCCAGTGAAAGAGAATTTAACATCAGGGTTATAAAAATGTTATATATGATGATAAAAATAATATGATCAACATATAGTTTTAATCTCAAGAGTAATATTCGTAACTCATGAATAGTAACCCCGACACAAAAGATAGAAATTCTACAATAAAATTCATACCAATATTTCGGTATAATGATATTGAAAGAATAACATTACTTAAATTTATAAACAATTTATTTTAATTGTTTACACTTTACTAATTAATGCATTTAATCATCATAAAATGCCAACTCTTACAATTTCATCATCAATAACCAAAACCCTCATCAAAAATCTGCATATACCTCATATAGGATTCTCAAGCCATAAAATCCTATTTTCCAATTTTCTTTCTTCACAAAACATATTTAATTCATTTACTCATAACTAGACCATTTTCATGAAAAATACCAAATCAGTTCCAAAAATATTTTTTTCTGGGATTTAGCATAATATAGTCCCATAGTGAACATATATTTTTCTCAGAATTTTTAAAAGTCATTTACTATTTTTCATATGGCCAAAATAGCCGAATATTTAGACATTTATCAAAAATTGTACTTTTGTCTAAAAATTCTGAAATTTACAGAGTATACTTCTATCATATACATGTACTCCCAATAAAAATTTCATCAATTTTGGAGTTAACCACAAGGAATTATAAGCGGTTACTTTTAAAATAGTCTTTTCTCATAAAATTCATAACTCTCAATCTATACATCCAAAAATCACCATTTTTGGACACAATCAATAAAACTCATCAAAATATCATTTCAAATTTTTCCAGAATTTTTGAAGTTCAAAAAAATTACGAAACTGAAAATCATAACAACCCTTAAAATCCCTTACTATCCCTTACTATCCCTTACAATCCCTTACCTCAAAAGAGCAGTACTTCTGACTGGATATCGGATATGATGCTGAAGGAAACTTGCACTAATGAATAGCAACTCACCAAGTATCTAAAAACTCACAAAATATGCTTCATAATATAGAGAGAGAAAGAGAGAAAGCTTATGTTTCTGGTGTGTTTTTCAATTCTAACTTAGCCCTCTATTTATAGGAAAATTTTGGTAGGTTTGACCTGCAACCTGATGGCTTTACCTGCTACTATTCCCACCCACCACATTTGAAATATAATTCAGCATATTTCTTCACCAACCACAAGTGGGGCCCACCAATTCTAGAATTTTCCACCAAAATGATAAACTCCGAAAATTCAACAATTTCTGAACCAGTCATCTCGTAAAATTCATAACAAATTATACGTTCATTTTTAACGGTTCAAAATTTGTAGACATATACTCAACTTATATATGTATAACATATCCAAATATTACCACGATCCAACGGTCGGATTAAAAATTATAACCCTCGCAAAATATCTCAAAAATCCTGATTTTTAATACCTCCATTCCAACAAAAATACAGATAAAACACCTCAACATTAACTCCTTCATTTTTAACCACAAAAATATATCCCTCATTTATATCCACATAAAATAAATATTTCCTTATCATATGAATCAATAATTAATTATTCACAAATAATATTACAGAATCACATTTATGACAACCAGGCCGTTCTCAGGAAAGAGGGGGCTTTCCAATAAGAATTTCTCCTTACTGGCGCGCAATTAGGTGACCAAACCTCTCCTTAGACAGAACTTTCTAGTCATTGCCAATAATGTTATCTAATAATATTATTCAAATAATATGAATTATTGATCTGATAATGGGAAATACTGTGCAGTGACAATTATTGAACAACAATAATACAAAATTTCAACGTAGCAATTATTGAATCAATAAAATAAAATATTGAACAGTAATTACTGTAACAATTATTGAGTAGTGCCTTCTTACGTAAGAATCAATAATTTCAAAAATACTGTGCAATACCGTGTGCTACTGTGCAATAACGCGTATTACTGTATTTTAACCACGGGGTATTCCAATAGTGTTAACGGTAACAACTACGTCGTTATTTGTAAAAACTCAAATTTATCATTTTTTTCATCCGACAGTTATTCGTTATGGGGCCCACAAATAGCTGCGCCGTCGTACGAATATTCCCCGACAGAAAGAATATTCCACGACCAAAAGAATATTCCCCGACAACAATGAATATTTTATAACCACTTGTGTATTTTGAAAAAAATTTATATATCACCCTTAACTTTAACATTTATCAATTTAACCATTTACTGAATAGAAAAATTGAATACTTTTATTTCATAAAATTCGGGGTCTTACATAGTTAATCTATCACCAATAACCCAAATCGCTTCTATGCCTTGAGAAACCTTGGGAAGACCCGTAACGAAATCCATGGTAATGTGTTCCCACTTCCACTTCGGAATCTCAAGTGGTTGCAACGGACCCTTTGGTACTTGATGCTCCACCTTTACACGTTGACAAGTTAAACACCTCGAGATAAACTCCGCGATCTCTCTTTTTATATTACTCCACCAAAATGTATGTCGAAGATCGTGATACATTTTGGTACTCCCAAGATGGATTACAAACGGTGTGTTGTGTGCCTCCATCATTATTCTATGCTTCAAGTCAAAATCGTTAGGAACACAAAGTCTGGAGTTGACTCAAAGTATTCCTTCTTCATCGATTCTTGCTTCTGGAATAGCACCTTCTTGCACTTTCGTCTTCATACGCATCAGCTCCATGTCCGTAGCTTGAGCAGCTTTAACTTTATCGATTAAAGTCGGTTCTACTCGTATGTTTGATATCATCACATGGGTACTTGGAGCCTTCATCTCTATCTCCATCCTTTGTAAGTCATACAAAATGGGCCTTTGTGTTAACAATATTGCACTCGTACCCGCATATGATCTTCTACTCAACGCGTCAGCTACTGCGCTTGCTTTTCCAAGATGATATTGGATGGTATGATCGTAATCTTTCAGTAGCTCGAGCCAACATTGTTGCCGCATGTTGAGTTCCTTTTGGGTGAAGAAATATTTGAGGCTTTTATGATCTGTATAGATCTCCACTTTCTCCCCATACAGGTAGTGTCTCCAGATCTTCAACGTGAAAACGACTACTGCCAACTCCAATTCATGAGTAGGATAATTCCTCTCATATTTTTTGAGTTGTCGCAAGGCATAGGCTATGACTTTCCCATGTTGCATGAGAACACATCATAACCCTTTGCCTGAACCATCGTTGTAGATAACAAATCCATCCGAACTAGATGGTATTGTCAGAACAGGTGCCGAAATGAGTCTCCTCTTGAGTTCTTGAAAACTCTTCTCACAATTCTCGCTCCAACCAAATTTTGTATCTTTACGAGTCAGCTGAGTTAACGGAGTAGCGATTCGAGAAAATCCTTCCACGAATCTCCGATAGTAACCAGCTAAGCCCAGAAAGCTATGTACTTCGGTCACCGACTTTAGTTGCTCCCAGCTTTGTATGTCTTCAATCTTCGTCGGGTCGACAGATACTCCATGTTTTGACACCACATACCCAAGGAATGCTACTTCCTCAAGCCAGAACTCGCATTTCTTTAGCTTGGCATATAGCTTGTTATCGCGAAGCCTTTGTAGTACCAGCTTCAAATGGTGCTCATGATCTTCACAGCTTTTGAAATAGATAAGGATGTCATCAATAAAGACAATAACGAACTAATCCAAATATTCCTTGAATACACGGTTCATCATATCCATGAAAGCAGTAGGAGCATTAGTCAATCCAAAAGACATGACTAAGAATTCGTAATGCCCGTACCGAGTTCTGAAGGCATTCTTTGGAATATCCTCAGTTTTCATCTTCAGCTGATGATATCCAGAATGAAGATCGATCTTTGAAAATAATTGTGCTCCTTGCAATTGGTCGAACAGGTCATCAATGCGAGGTAGTGGATACCTATTCTTGATTGTGACATGGTTCAATTCCCGATAGTCGATACAAAGTCGCATACTACCATCTTTCTTCTTTACGAATAACACCGGAGCACCCCAAGGAGATGTACTAGGACGAATAAAACCGATGTCCAACAACTCCTGTAGTTGGACCTTTAACTCCTGAAGTTCAATAGGAGCCATTCGATATGGAGTTTTAGAAATGGGCTTTGTGCCAGGTTCAAGGTCAATAAAGAAATTAACTTCACGTTCTGGGGGTAGACCGGGAAGTTCTTCAGGAAATACGTCAGGAAATTCATTAACAACAAAAATTTTATTCAAATCTGACGTGTTTTTGGTCAAGTCCGTGACATGGGCTAAGAAAGCTTGACATCCGTTTTTCAATAAAAGAATAGCTTTATGGCTTGAAATGACTGTGATTGACTTTAATGGTTTAGTTGTTTGAATTCGCATAACAGGTTGGTTAGGAATATGAAAACTAACAACCTTACGAAAATAATCAATTTTAGCATGATGCATTGTTAACCAATTAATCCCTAAAATCACATCAAATGCAAGAATTTTCAACGAAATAAGATCGGCAGGTAATGTGATGGTACCAACTTGAATCAAGTAAGATTTATAAACAATAGATGTAATAAAAGTTTCTCCTAACGGAGTTTCAACAGATAAGTCAAAGTCTAATTTCTCCGGAGTCAAGTTCAAACGTTGAGCACAAGCAGGAGAGATAAAAGAATGGGTAGAACCGGTATCTAATAAGGTATAAACTTCGCAAGAGTTTATGATTAGCTTACCCGTGATTACCTTGTTCGGGTTCCTCGCGTTTTGGGCAGTTACGACAAACGCCCTTCCAGGAACCACTGACTTTGACTTGTCCGGAACAGCCTTCGGAGTCACTATCCCCATTGAACTTGGTTTCGCAATAAGATAATCTTTAGCTATATGACCTTCCTTTCCACAGTTATCACATACCTTGAACTGTTGTGGGCAGTTTGGGTTGATGTGTCCCTCTTTCCCGCATTTATAACATACGACCTCCTCCCCTAGAAATAGTTGGTGCTGACGTCTTCACGTTATCATTGTTATACCTTCTCCTTTTGGAATCTCCTCCCGACTCACTCCTTCTATTATCACGGCCACGATTACCACCAGAGTGATTACCGCTTTTGTCCGAATGTTTTCCTCCCTGCTGGTTTTCATTGCTCCGATGACCGCTGCCACCGGTATGACCCTGGTTGTGGTCCCTCGGTTGAACATACTCATTATCTCGCTCTAATAATTGAGTCCTGTTTACAACATCTGAATATAAAAAAAAATTATGAGAGATAAGATATTGTCGAATCTCGGGCTTTAGACCTCTCAGGAACATCCTCGTCATTCGTTCCTCATTCTCTACCAAATGAGGTGCAAACCTGGATAACTCTGCAAACTTCGCCTCGTACTGGGACACCGTCATGTTATTTTGTTCTAGTCTAATAAACTCTACCTCCTTCATATGACGAATACTTTCAGGAAAGTACTTGTCATTAAATAGTTTCTGAAATGTTTCCCAGGACATGTTGAGTGCGTCAGGCTGGGTACACTTCACAGACTCCCACCAGTAGTCTGCCTCACCGCAGAACATAAAGGTGGCAAATGGAACCTTCTGTTCCTCTGTGCATCCCAAGACATCGAATATCTTGATAATTTGCTTGACCCACGTTTCTGCCTTGATCGGATCCGACTTTCCCTGAAAGTCTGGTGGTCCCAACTCTTTGAACTGCTTGGCCGTGACAAACCGCGCGTTATTATCATTTTCACCCGTATTCTGCACACGAGTCTCCCTCGTCTGATTTTGCATGAACTGCAAAAAGCTCCTAAACATCCCATCATTCATCATTTGTTCGGTAGTGTTGTTTACAGGAGGAATATTGCCTTCATGTTACACGTTCCCCTGGGTGGTGATCAAAGGTGTCTCCACGGTCTGATTCACTCCATTATTAACGTTCTCAACTGCCATTCTAAAATACTGCCATAAAATAAGGGTTAATAGTCATGTCATATATTATCCCTATACTCTGACCGACCAAATAAATACCAAATAAACTTAGTCAGGTCATACTAGCGAAGGAATTTCCCATCTCTCCCCTCCTAGTTCTTGTCTCACATCTCAGCCAGGAATCATATCCCTAAGCTCTGATACCAACTGTGACGCCCCCAAAATAGGTATACATCACCCATTCTGAGTCTCCAAATACATGGTACAAAAATAAATACAACCTCAGTAATACAATTGTCGTGCAAAATACGACAACACATATACTGTGAGTTTGAATACAAATAGAGAGTATAAAAACTCAAACGGAGTCCTCATTACAATTATTGATACACTATTTTACAAAAATAGTGAGGACTGCTAAACAACTTTCTAAAACCGTCACTCCATACCTCGACTAGTTCCTGCTATACTATCTCCTCCTGAGAAGAAAATGGAACAAAAAGGGTGAGCTCAACTAGCCCAGTAAGAAATATTATGACTAAGATAATATACAACAAATTATCGTTAGTCTTCAATAGGGAAAATCTGATAAAATATAATAGACAACAAGTTTTAGATCAACAACTGCAGCGAAAACAGCAATCCATTAGAAGAGTCAAGTAGAGAAAGAATTCACCTATCTTCTAAGATTTAAAAGTCCATTATCAATATTTTATCCCTGTAACATCAATCAATAATCATCTTTAATCAAATATTCATTTTTGCACTACAGGCTAAAGATATTCATTTATATCACCAGTTGGTCATGTTCATCTCAACACCTGTTCATCTTTGCACTATAGGCCAAAGATATTCATCAGGTAATCATACATCTTTGCACTACAGGCCAAAGATATTCAGTAATATCATCATTTAGGACTGAGGACGATGAAAAATACTTTAAAGAAAACGAATCCAGTGAGATAAAAGAACAAATATTAGGAATTCGTATTACAGTTTATCCAAGTTCAATAATACTCCATAATAATCAATTTTGAAGCAGAATTCAAAAATAACGATCAAAACATGGATACAATCAAAGCTAGTAACCATAATAGACAACTTGGACAAAAAGAACAAATTTTTTTTCGGTGAATAGTGCCGTATTCATGAATAGTGTCGTATACGTGAATAGTAACGTATACGTGAATAGTAACCCTGACACAAAAAGTTCTAAATTTGATAAAAAGTTCATACCAACATTTCGGTATAATGATATTGAAGAAAATATCATTTTAAGAAGAATATAACACCCCTTACCTCAAAATATCAGTACTTCTGATCGGAATATCGGTATAAGACTGAAAGAAACTTGTACTGATGAATATAAACTCATAAAGTATCTAAATACTCACAAAATACACTCAATAATCTAGACAGAGAAAGAGAGAAAACTTGTTTCTGGTGTGATTTTCAATTCTAACTTAGCCCTCTATTTATAGGAAAATGTTAGCACGCCGAAGCAGACTTAACCTGCAACCTGATGGCTTTACCTGCTACTATTTCCACCCACCACATTTGAATAAAAATCTCAGCACATTTTTACCAACCAAAAGTGGGGCCCACCAATTCTAGAATTTTCCACTAAAATAATAAATTTCGAAACTTCAACAATTTCTGAACCAGTCATCTCTTTTAATTCATAACAAATCATACGTTCATTTTTAACGGTTCAAAATTTATGGATATATACTCAACTTATATATATATATATATATATATATATATATATATATATATATATATATATATATAACATATCTAAAAATCACAACAATCCAACAGTCGGATTAAAAATTATAACCCCCGCAATATATCTCAAAAACCCTGATAGATTTTTAATACCTCCATTCCGACAAAAATACTGATAAAACACCTCAACATTAACTCCTTCATTTTTAACCACAAAATATATCCAACATTTATATTCACATAAAATAAATATTTCCTTAATTATCATATGAATCAATAATTAATTATTCATAATTAATATTACAGAATCACATTTATGAATACCAGGCCGTTCCCAGGAAAGAGGGGGCTTTCCAATAAGGATTTCTCCTTACTAGCGCGCAATTAGGTGACCAAACCTCTCCTTAGACAGAACTTTTTAGACATTGCCAATAATGTTATCTAATAATATTATTCAAATAATATGAATTATTGATCTGATAATGAGAAATACAGTGCAATGACAACTATTGAAACAACAATAATATAAATTATCAATGCAACAATTATTGAATCAATAAAATAGAATATTAAACAGTAACTACTGTAACAATTATTGAGTAGTGCCTTCCTTCGTAAGAATCAATAATTCAAAAATACTGTGCAATCCGTGTGCTACTGTACAACCACGCGTATAACTGTATTTTAACCACTGGGTATTCCAACAGTGTTAACGGTAACAACTACGCTATTATTTATAAAAACTCAATTTTTGTCGTTATCTTCATCCAACTATTTTCCGTTATGGGCCCACAAATAGCTGCGCTGTCGTACGAATATTCCCCGACAGAAAGAATATTCTACGACCAAACGAATATTCCCCGACGAAATGAATATTTTATAACCACTTGTTTATTTTACAAAATTTGCATATTTCACCCATAACCAAAATATTATATCAAATTAACACCTTATTATTCACAATAATAATTAGAGAAAATTTAATTTTATTCATTAATAAGTTGGGGTCTTACAATTGAAATCACCTAAGACACACCAGTTGAGAGAGGAACTAAAAGAGGATAATTCAGCCCATAAGTCTTTCCTTTCAGATATAGAATTCAAACCAGAAACAAAAGAACCCAAGAAAGTACAGTCATTAGATAAATGCTTGATATTACACTGAATAACTTGGGAGGATACAAAAAGGATATTCACCTGCCAAATATTGGGGTTCCATCCAACCCAAATTCTGCCATTATAGTGATAATCATAATTATGAAACCAAGTCCAATTACTACAAATATTTTTGGAGATTCTACTAGCTTTATGCTGCTTGACTCTGGTTTCCAAAAGACCAATGAGGGAGATACTATTATCTAATATTAACTGTTTAACATAAGCCTGCTTAGGCTTTTTATTCAGACCTCTAATATTATATGTAGCTAACATTAACATAGATAACTAGGGAGAGTAATGATTAATGGAAGGATTTACCCCCACGGCCCTTGCCTTTGTTTCTACGCTTAGCATCTTGAGAAAGTTCCATCCCAGTTCTATGCTTCTACTTCAGGTCTTTACACTCCTTCTCATCTATAGCAATTATCTTGTTCAGTATAGGGTAGTTGACAGGAGGTGAATCAAGATCAGAGGGCGTGAGAGCATCAGTGACAATAACATTTGCAATGGGGGAGAAAGAGTTGGGTGAGGCCAAGATAGGAAGAGAAGGAGTCATATCTTTCCCAACTTTGGCACCTCGAGAAATAGTTACCCAGTCATTTGCATGAGGATCAGCATGTGGAGTGTGAACAGCATTCAGGAGCAGAAGTAGGAAGTAAAGGGCTAGGGGCCGAAGTGCCCTCAGCAGGTTTAGGAGTAGAAATAGATTGAACATTTGTTTTGGGCACCCATTTAAAATTGGATTTGGGGCATTTCAAAGGAGAATGACCAAAGACTTTGCAGGTGGGGCAAGATGGTGGCCTACTTTGGTATTCAACATTAATCGGGACATTTATGTCTTTAGAGGTTTCTTCGTTCAGAACAATAACATTAATTGAGGAAGGAATGAGAAAGAAGCTTGGACTTCAATGCAGACTCTGGCAAAGTGCATTAAGTCATGTTTGGATGTCATTTCATTAGTAAACAGAGGCTTACCTATGGCACTGGCAAGGTAGCTTATACCCTCATCAAACTAGTAAGAAAGCAAAATTTGGCTTAACTTTACCCAAATGGGAAATTTGAACTGATCATTTTTTGAAAATTCAACTCCTTCTTTCCAAGGTTACAGAATAATCACTTTTGAGGCAAAGTGCCATGGACCCGAGGCAAGAACATTGTCTCTATCAGAGACAGATTTGAATTTGAAAACATAGTAGCCTTTGCTATAAAGAAAGACACTTGTGAGACCCATGTTTCCCCAAAGGCGTTTGGCAATGGGTTCAAAAACCTTGAAGGGGATGTTTAAGTGCAAGAAATAACCCACGAGGCTGGAAGACCAAAGCTGGTTTCCACGTTTGAGCACATCAGTGGGAGGTTTAACCAAAATCTGACCATCCTCAGAAAAAGGAGGGTGGTAGGAGAGAGAGCGAGAGGTTTTGTAAGACCCCAACTTTTATAAATAAAGATGAATTTTCTATAAATATCATTTTTGAATATTATGGAGTTAATTTGATATAATGTTATAGTTGTGGGTAATATTTATAAATTTTGCAAAGTAAGCAAGTTGTTATAAAATATTCGTTTGGTCGGAGAATATTCTTTTTGTCGGGGAATATTCGTACGACGGCACAATCATTGGTGGACCCCACAACGGAATTATTGTCGGATTGAGAAAACGACAGAATTATCTTTCTATAAAAATAACGGCGGAAATTTTACCATTGTTACTGTTGAACTACTCGGTAGTAAAAGTACAGTAATACGTGTGGTTGCATAGTAGCACACGGTATTGATTATTAATGCTTATGTGAGAAGTCACTCAGTTTGATTCTATTATTGTCAGTTAATAATATGAATTATTTAGCGATAATGACGTTTTGTTTTATTCGTATTATTAACGTAATAAAACAGAAACATCTTTTTATATAAAACAAAATACTTTATTAAAGTTATTCTATAAATAGAATATATTTTATTTTATTTAAAAGATTTTTCTTTAAATATGGACCGTCAGATTAAAGTAATCAATCTGGACCGTTCATGGATTAGTTACTATGCATTCTATTTTTCTATAAATAGCAGCTCATTCCTTCATTATTTCTTACGAATTCACTGAACTCTAGAGAGAGAAACTATAGAGAGAAACTATAGAGAGAGAGAAGAAGAGTATTCTGCTACTTAACTACTTCCTTACTTCAGCTCTTCTTTAAAACGGTAAGGGGTGTTATTCTTTCTTATTCATGAAGAGAACTGTTATTCCATTTCTTATTATTCTGTTGGAATAACCTGTATACGCGGTCTACCCTATACTTGGTGACATTCTTCTATTATTCTGTTGGAACATCCTGTCTGTGTGTTTTACACCGGACCTGGTTCCGTTTTTATTATTATTCTGTTGGAACATCCTGTCTGTGTGTTTTACACCGGACCTGGTTCCGTCTTTATTATTATTCTGTTGGAACATCCTGTCTGTGTGTTTTACACCGGACCTGGTTCCATTATTTATTATACTGTTCTTTATTATTCTGTCGGAATATCCTGTCTGTGCGTTTACGCCGGACCTGGTTCCATTATTTATTATTCTGTCGGAATATCCTGTCTGTGCGTTTACGCCGGACCTGGTTCCATTATTTATTATTCTGTTGGAATAACCTGTCTGTGCGGTCTATCGCATGCATGGTGATTTCTTTTGTTATTCCATTCTTTATTGTACTCAGTTGGTTAAGTTTTGACTTCTATACTCCATGAAATTTGTGGAATATCCTTGATAATTGCGTTTCATCCAGTATCTTTTCATGAAAATATTCTTCTGATCATTCTTGAATTTTACTCCACAAAGCAGTATCATGTTGACAATTTGGACGTTGTTAATTCTTGGATAAATTAATTCTTGAACTTGTTTTATTGAATTCTTATATCATTGTCATCATCCTCATGTTTATAAAATGTTGAAAGTCATCTGTGGCCTGTAGTGCATAGATGGACTTGGTATGATTATGACCAGGGATTATTCGGTATAATCATGACCGTAATGTTACAAATGATGTGGTAAAAGTCCTCATTGGCCCGTAGTGCATTGATGGACAGTTGTTGGCATGATCATGACCATTAATGAATATACGAATATCCTTGGCCGTAGTGCAGGGGTGATTCGATGATGTGGATTATTTTATTAAGCTGAGTCTCAGCGATCACAGTGTTGGAAAATCTTTTAAATCATAAAAGATAGTAGAGTTTATTTTCTACTTGACTCTTTTAATGGATTGCTTGTTCCGCTACAGTTAAACTTGATGTCTATTATATTTTATCAGTTTAACATTGTTGAAGGCTAATGATAATTTATTCTGCATTATCTTAGTCATAATATTTCTTACTGGGCTAGTTGAGCTCACCCTTTCTTTCACTGTTCTCTTCAGGAAATGAGAACGTAGCTGGGACAAGTCGGGGTACGGAGTGATGGTCCGAATGATAGTATTAGTTAGTAGTCCTCACTATTCTATGTAATGGTGTGTTAATAAATGTAATGAGGACTCCTTTTGAGTATGAATACTCTCTAGAAGATAATATTTGTATTCAAACTCACAGTTTATGTTTTGTCGTATTGTACACGACAGTTGTATTATTAAGTTGTATTTGTATTCTGTACTATGTATCTGACGACCCAAGATGGGTGATGTATACCTAATTTTGGGGGCGTCACAGTTGGTATCAGAGCTTAGGGATATGATCCCTGGCTAAGATGTGAGAATAGAACTAGGAGGGGAGAGACGGGGAATTCCTTCGCTAGTATGACATACCTAAGTTTATTTGCATGGTATTTAATTGGTCGGTCATAATATAAGGATAATATATGACATATCAATTAATTTTTATTTTGTGGCAGTATCTGAAAATGGCATCTGAGAATGTTGAGAATAGCAATGGAGCACAGACGACTGTTGATTCACCACATATCAATAATCAGGATAATGTGCATCAGGAAGGTGACAATCCTCATGCAAACAACAACACTGACCAAATGATGAATGATCAAATGTTCAGAGGCTTTATGCAATTCATGCAACAACAGGTGAAAGCGGCTCCTGTCCACAACGTAGGTGGAAATACTGGAAACTCTCAGGCGGTCACCGCTAAACAGTTTAAGGAGCTGGGACCACCGGAGTTTAAGGGAGAACCCAAACCACTTGTAGCTGAAACATGGATAAAGCAGATCACCAAGATATTTGATGTCTTGGGTTGCTCCGAGGAGCAAAAGGTTCCCTTTGCCGCCTTTATGTTGCGAGGAGAGGCAGATTACTGGTGGGAATCGATAAAGCGTACTCAACCTGCCGCACTGAAGATGTCTTGGGAGAAGTTCCAAGAGCTGTTTAACGACAAATACTTTCCCGAGAGTATTCGTCACATGAAGGAGGTGGAGTTCATCAAATTGGAGCAGAATAATATGACCGTGTCGCAGTACGAGGCAAAATTTGCGGAGTTATCCCGGTTTGCGTCCCACCTGGTGGATAATGAAGAAAGAATGACGCGGATGTTTTTAAGAGGTTTGAAGCCGGAGATACGTCAACATCTTGTTTCTCATAAACTGTGTTTGTATTCAGATGTTGTAAATAGGGCTCAGTTGGTGGAGCGCGATAACGAGACAACGCAACCAAAAGAGAGCAGCCGGCAAAATGATAATACCAGTGAGAGCAGTCATCGAAGCGGTGACAACAAGCGTGGAGGGAATCAACAGGCCAGAAATGGTAACCACTTCGGTGGTAATCAGGGCCAAAACAATAAGAATGGACATTTCAAGAAGAGGAGATTCAACAATGATGGAAAGACGTCAGCACCAGCACCTGTCGTTAAGGAAGGAGAACGACCACCTATCATATGTTTCAAATGCGGAGGGGAGGGGCACATCAGTCCAAACTGCGCGATGCCGTCCAAAGCATGTTATAATTGTGGAAGAGAAGGTCATTTAGCCCGATTTTGTCGTTTACCGAAGACAAATTCAGCTAGGATGGAGGCACCAAAGGCCGTCCCAGAAAAGTCAAAACCGGTTGTGCAAGGGAGAGCGTTTGTTGTGACCTCCCAGAAGCAAGGAACCCGAATGAGGTCATCACGGGTAAGCTTATCATAAACTCTAACGAAGTCTATACTTTATTTGATACCGGTTCAACCCATTCTTTTATTTCTCCTACTTGCGCTCATCGATTAAATTTGATTCCGGAGAAATTAGACTTTGACTTAGCAGTTGAAACTCCATTGGGAGAAACCTTCATTACATCCACGGTTTATAAGTCTTGTTTGGTTCAAGTTGGTACCCACACATTACCTGTCGATCTTATTTCATTAAAAATACTTGCATTTGACGTGATTCTAGGGATTGATTGGTTAACTACTCATCATGCAAAAATTGATTGTTTTCGTAAGGTTGTTAGCTTTCATATTCCTAATCGACCTATTATGCGAATTCAAGCAACCAAACCATTAAAATCAATCGCTGTCATCTCAAGCCATAAAGCTATTCGTTTATTGAAAAACGGATGTCAAGCTTTCTTAGCTCATGTCACAGATCTAAACAAAAATACGTCAGTTTTGAATGATATTTCTATTGTTAATAAATTCCCTGACGTATTCCCTGAAGAACTTCCTGGCCTACCCCCAGAGCGTGAAATTGAATTTTGTATCGACCTTGAACCCGGTACAAAACCCATTTCCAAAGCCCCATATCGAATGGCTCCTATTGAACTTCAGGAGTTAAAGACCCAACTGCAGGAATTGTTAGACATTGGTTTTATTCGTCCTAGTACTTCTCCTTGGGGTGCTCCTGTTCTGTTCGTGAAGAAGAAAGATGGAAGTATGCGACTTTGTATTGATTATCGGGAGTTGAATCATGTCACCATCAAAAACAGGTACCCATTGCCACGTATTGATGACCTGTTTGACCAGTTGCAAGGAGCACAATTCTTTTCAAAGATCGATCTTCGTTCTGGATATCATCAGCTGAAGGTTAGAACTGAGGATATTCCAAAGACGGCTTTTAGAACTCGGTACGGGCATTATGAATTCCTAGTCATGTCCTTTGGATTGACTAATGCTCCTGCTGCCTTCATGGATATGATGAACCGGGTATTCAAGGAATATTTGGATCACTTTGTGGTCGTCTTTATTGATGACATCCTTATTTATTCCAAAAGCCGTGAAGATCATGAGCAACACTTGAGGCTGGTACTCCAAAAGCTTCGTGAATACAAGCTTTATGCCAAGTTGAAGAAATGCGAGTTCTGGCTGGAGGAGGTAGCATTCCTTGGGCACGTAGTATCAAGTCGTGGAATATCGGTTGACCCGGCAAAGATTGAAGCTATTCAAAGCTGGGAGCAACCTAAATCAGTGACCGAGGTACGTAGCTTTCTTGGTTTAGCTGGTTATTATCGGAGATTCGTGGAAGGATTTTCTCGAATCGCTACTCCATTAACTCAGCTGACTCGGAAAGATACAAAGTTTGGTTGGAGCGAAGAATGTGAGCAGAGTTTTCAAGAACTCAAGAGGAGACTCATTTCAGCACCTGTTCTAACAATACCATCTGGCTCGGAGGGATTTGTCATCTACAGTGATGCTTCGAGCAAAGGGTTGGGATGCGTTCTCATGCAACATGGAAAAGTCATAGCCTATGCATCAAGACAACTCAAGGAATATGAGAGGAATTATCCTACTCATGATCTAGAGTTGGCAGCTGTTGTCTTTGCACTTAAAATTTGGAGGCATTACTTGTATGGGGAGAAAGTGGAGATCTTTACGGATCATAAAAGCCTCAAATATTTCTTCACTCAAAAGGAACTCAACATGCGACAACGACGTTGGCTTGAACTGTTGAAAGATTATGATCATACCATTCAATACCATCCTGGAAAAGCGAACGTGGTAGCTGACGCATTGAGTAGAAGATCATATGCGGGTACAAGTGCAATATTAACAACGCAAAGGCCCATTTTGTGTGACTTGCAAAGGATGGAGATAGAGTTGAAGACTCCAGGGACCCATGTGATGATGGCGAATATACGAGTAGAACCGACTTTAATCGATAAAGTTAAAGCTGCTCAAGCTACAGACCTGGAGCTGATGCGTATGAGGAAGAAAGTGCAAGAAGGTGTTATGCCGGAAGCAAGAATCGATGAAGAAGGAATACTTCGAGTCAACTCCAGACTTTGTGTTCCTAACAACCCTGATTTAAAGTATGAAATCATGATGGAGGCGCACAACACACCGTTTGCAATCCATCCTGGAAGTACCAAAATGTATCATGATCTTCGTCATACATTTTGGTGGAGCAATATGAAGAGAGAGATAGCGTTGTTTATCTCAAGGTGTCTAACTTGTCAACGAGTCAAAGCGGAGCATCAAGTACCAAAAGGTCCATTGCAACCACTTGAAATTCCAGAATGGAAGTGGGAGCACATTACCATGGATTTCGTTACCGGTCTTCCTAGGGTTTCTCAAGGTATTGATGCGATTTGGGTCATTGTTGATAGATTGACCAAGTCTGCTCATTTCTTACCGATACGAGAAACTTATACACTTGAACGTCTTGCTCGTATGTACATAAACGAGATTGTAAGACTGCATGGTATGCCAGTATCCATAGTTTCTGATCGAGACCCAAGATTCACTTCACGATTTTGGGTTAGTTTACAAAAAGCTATGGGCACGGAGTTACGATTTAGTTCAGCATATCATCCTCAGACGGACGGACAATCAGAGAGGACTATTCAAACTCTTGAAGATCTATTAAGACTCTGTGTCTTTGACTTCAAGGGAAGTTGGGACAAGTTCTTACCATTGGTGGAGTTTTCCTACAACAACAGTTATCAAGCAAGTATTGGCATGGCTCCATTCGAAGCATTGTATGGAAGAAAATGTCGTTCTCCAGTATGCTGGGATGAGGTGGGCGAAGCAACGTTGTTGGGACCGGAGTTGGTACGTATGACTACAGAAAAGATTCAAACGATCCGACAACGTATAAAAACCTCACAAGATCGACAAAAGAGTTATGCTGATCTTCATCGAAAGGACGTGGAATTTGATGTAGGAGATCATGTGTTCTTACGTGTTGCTCCATGGAAAGGAGTTACGAGATTTGGAAAGAGAGGAAAGCTAAATCCTCGATTCATCGGTCCATTTTTAATCCTCGATCGAGTAGGAACTGTGGCTTATAGACTCGCTTTACCGCCAAGTATGTCTCGTGTTCATAACGTTTTTCACATATCCATGTTACGCAAATATGTGGAAGACCCGAACCACATTATTGAGTTAGAACCGGACGAAATAGCGGAGGATTTGACGTATGAAGAAGTTCCTGTTCAAATCTTGGATAAGAAGGAACATATTCTACGCTCCAAGGTTATACCTCAAGTCAAAGTTTTGTGGAGAAACCACGATGTTGAGGAAATGACTTGGGAGTTAGAATCAGAAATGAAATCAAGGTATCCTTACCTCTTCGACATACCAGGTACGTACCCTAATTTCGAGGGCGAAATTTCATAAGAAGGGGAGGTTGTAAGACCCCAACTTTTATAAATAAAGATGAATTTTCTATAAATATCATTTTTGAATATTATGGAGTTAATTTGATATAATGTTATAGTTGTGGGTAATATTTATAAATTTTGCAAAGTAAGCAAGTTGTTATAAAATATTCGTTTGGTCGGAGAATATTCTTTTTGTCGGGGAATATTCGTACGACGGCACAATCATTGGTGGACCCCACAACGGAATTATTGTCGGATTGAGAAAACGACAGAATTATCTTTCTATAAAAATAACGGCGGAAATTTTACCATTGTTACTGTTGAACTACTCGGTAGTAAAAGTACAGTAATACGTGTGGTTGCATAGTAGCACACGGTATTGATTATTAATGCTTATGTGAGAAGTCACTCAGTTTGATTCAATTATTGTCAGTTAATAATATGAATTATTTAGCGATAATGACGTTTTGTTTTATTCGTATTATTAACGTAATAAAACAGAAACATCTTTTTATATAAAACAAAATACTTTATTAAAGTTATTCTATAAATAGAATATATTTTATTTTATTTAAAAGATTTTTCTTTAAATATGGACCGTCAGATTAAAGTAATCAATCTGGACCGTTCATGGATTAGTTACTATGCATTCTATTTTTCTATAAATAGCAGCTCATTCCTTCATTATTTCTTACGAATTCACTGAACTCTAGAGAGAGAAACTATAGAGAGAAACTATAGAGAGAGAGAAGAAGAGTATTCTGCTACTTAACTACTTCCTTACTTCAGCTCTTCTTTAAAACGGTAAGGGGTGTTATTCTTTCTTATTCATGAAGAGAACTGTTATTCCATTTCTTATTATTCTGTTGGAATAACCTGTATATGCGGTCTACCCTATACTTGGTGACATTCTTCTATTATTCTGTTGGAACATCCTGTCTGTGTGTTTTACACCGGACCTGGTTCCGTTTTTATTATTATTCTGTTGGAACATCCTGTCTGTGTGTTTTACACCGGACCTGGTTCCGTCTTTATTATTATTCTGTTGGAATATCCTGTCTGTGTGTTTTACACCGGACCTGGTTCCATTATTTATTATACTGTTCTTTATTATTCTGTCGGAATATCCTGTCTGTGCGTTTACGCCGGACCTGGTTCCATTATTTATTATTCTGTCGGAATATCCTGTCTGTGCGTTTACGCCGGACCTGGTTCCATTATTTATTATTCTGTTGGAATAACCTGTTTGTGCGGTCTATCGCATGCATGGTGATTTTTTTTGTTATTCCATTCTTTATTGTACTCAGTTGGTTAAGTTTTGACTTCTATACTCCATGAAATTTGTGAAATATCCTTGATAATTGCGTTTCATCCAGTATCTATTCATGAAAATATTCTCCTGATCATTCTTGAATTTTACTCCACAAAGTAGTATCATGTTGACAATTTGGACGTTGTTAATTCTTGGATAAATTAATTCTTGAACTTGTTTTATTGAATTCTTATATCATTGTCATCATCCTCATGTTTATATTCTGTTGAAAGTCATCTGTGGCCTGTAGTGCATAGATGGACTTGGTATGATTATGACCAGGGATTATTCGGTGTAATCATGACCGTAATGTTACAAATGATGTGGTAAAAGTCCTCATTGGCCCGTAGTGCATTGATGGACAGTTGTTGGCATGATCATGACCATTAATGAATATACGAATATCCTTGGCCGTAGTGCAGGGGTGATTCGATGATGTGGATTATTTTATTAAGCTGAGTCTCAGCGATCAAAGTGTTGGAAAATCTTTTAAATCATAAAAGATAGTAGAGTTTATTTTCTACTTGACTCTTTTAATGGATTGCTTATTCCGCTACAGTTAAACTTGATGTCTATTATATTTTATCAGTTTAACATTGTTGAAGGCTAATGATAATTTATTTTGCATTATCTTAGTCATAATATTTCTTACTGGGCTAGTTGAGCTCACCCTTTCTTTCACTGTTCTCTTCAGGAAATGAGAACGTAGCTGGGACAAGTCGGGGTACGGAGTGATGGTCCGAATGATAGTATTAGTTAGTAGTCCTCACTATTCTATGTAATGGTGTGTTAATAAATGTAATGAGGACTCTTTTTGAGTATGAATACTCTCTAGAAGATAATATTTGTATTCAAACTCACAGTTTATGTTTTGTCGTATTGTACCCGACAGTTGTATTATTAAGTTGTATTTGTATTCTGTACTATGTATCTGACGACCCAAGATGGGTGATGTATACCTAATTTTGGGGGCGTCACAGGTTTTGCCAGAGCTAGTAGAGACCACATCACACTAGGATTTAGATGAACCAAGTTTCAAACATGGAATTTCACCTTTCTCAACAGGAGAAGTAGGAGAGCTGTTTGGAATAGAGACTGAAATGTTGTTAATAAGGGTAGCAGTTTGAATAGCAGCGTTAGCCCTAAGAGGAGGGGCCTAGTGAGGTTGGACCACAAGCTCCATCCCAGAAACCTCGCCCACAGAGGGAATAAGGTCCAGAGGTTTGCCAAGGATAGACTGGTCAGAAACAGAGCCAGGCGCGCAAGGGTGCATCAGTAATTCTGTGAGGACTTGCATCAAACATCTTTTGGGCATGACTGATATTTGCTAGTTTCCCTACAGAAACAAAAGCGTTGATATCGCTAGCAGAGAATCCATGCGCCAACTAGCAGTTCATAAGATCTGCATTTTTCTTTCTTTCAAATAAAACTTCTTCTTGATCCTTTTGAGAGAAATGTTGTGCAGCTTTGAAAATTTTAGATACATTGGATTCGAAAGCTTGACCCAAGTTGCTCTCAATCTCTTTTGCTAATGAAGTAGAGCCTTGTTGGGTAAAATATATACGCGCAAAACACGCAAGTTTACGTGGTCAATAAGTAATATAGTAGTGAATAAAGTATTGTTCCCACGAAGACAAATTAGCAAGAATTTTAACTTCACAATTATCAATTTACTATTAATCCTAATTTTATTAAACTATTCAATTCAATGGTTTAAAATTATTGAAACTAAATTAATAAATAAATAAACTATTACAAAACAATCACTAATATCAAAATACGAAATTTCAAACAATTGATGGAGAATTAGACTTATGATTTCACCCTAAGCTTCACTCTGATTTTCAAACCTTTATTCTAACTCAATTTAATATCCAAGTTTATTAATCAAGAACATGAATATAGTACTAGTCACCTCTCGATGCACTAATACCGTATTAACGTCAATCCACAATTAAGATAGAAATCTGTTAAACACCTTAATTAATTAACCCACTATATCTCTATGTGAATTACACTTGAAGAAGGTTTAAGAATAAGTTCTCTATCTGATTACATGTGATGTCAAGCATATCTCTACCTTAACAATAATCAAGAATCTGCTATTCACAAAATTCATGACGCATGCTATATTAACTAGGTCTAGATTTGAATATCCTCTCTCGATTCCGTCCAATTTCACAAAGAATTGTTGATCAGGAAATTCATAAATTCACGCTCGAATTAACATAGATAAACTGAAAATATTTTATTGAATTGGAAATCAAAGTTATAGAATCATCGTTTCACCCAAGGATCCATCACAAGTCTAATAAACGAATTAGTTCATAACGAATGAATTAAAAACTGAATAATCTGATGAAAACATCCTTCCAATTACAAATAAAAGACTAAGGAGAAGAAGAATAATGAACACCCTTCACGTAGCCTAGAATTGCAACCGTCATGATAATCTCTTCAAATTACTCCTCCAAAGCTCACACTTGAATCCTGGAATTTATCTCTATATTAAGCTCCTTCTGTTATGTGAATTGTGTTTTCAACGTAATATCCAGCTCCTCTTTTGTTTTGGTCGAGATCCCCTTATTTAGAGTCCAGGAGCCTCACAAAAACATCAAAAGTCCAAGTTGCAACAGTCTTCAAAAGCCAGCAGGATTCTCAGGATTCGGCACCCCCGCCCCGGCGGGCATGGCTACTTCTAAAGAAAAATTGCGACTTAATGCGTTTTTCCACTTTCGCTCCAAAACTCCGTCTTTCTTCACCACTTGCATTCATGACCACCCTACACATAAAATAATATGAAACAAGTGAAAACGAACACAAAACAAGAAGATAACTACGAATTTAAACTTGAAATGAACATCGATTCGTGTATATTAAATCCACTTATCAAATCTTCAGAGCTTAAAGCAAAAGTAACAGGATTTGGGTCTGATTCCATCATTTCAATCGAGTCAAGTCCCACGTTAAGGGACAGATCAGCAGAGGCAGCCATGTCAGCACTGCTAAGCACCAAAGGAGAGGAAAGAGAAGGAGAATTTGGGTTTAAGACACCAAATTTAGCAAAAATATCCCTAGAAATAGAGCTCAGAGAGTTCCCAGCAGAGAGATGGGAATGACTAACCATGGTAGCGAGGGGATTAGGTTTAGACTAGACGTCGAAAAGGCCAGAAAGGAGGGAAACGGTAGCTGGGAAATGGAAATGAAAGAAACCAAGAAGGGTAAACAGAAAAGTTTGGTGAGGATGGAAAGGGTAGGTGAGGATGGGCGTGACACTAAAAAAGGAATGAAAAAAGTTAACGATAAAAAGAGAAAGAGCAAATGGATGGAGAAAGCCGGTCTAAAATCCTAGTGAGAAGGGAGAGCAAAATTCTAGAGAGAAAAACTAACCCATAGCTACAAGAGGTTTCAGACATGCTTAATTAGAAGATATGAAGAAAAGGAAAGGAAGTGCGACTTCTGATTTAGGTATATATGTTATAAAAGTTAACTTGTCTACTTCTACATCATGGGTATTGGATATTGGATGTGGTTCTCACATTTATGTAGTGTAGGAACTCCAAAGGAGTAGGACTTTGGCAAAAGAAGAGGTTGACCTATGAGTTGGGAATGGAGCAAAAGTTGCTGCACTGGCCGTAGGAACTTATCATTTATCTTTGCCCACTGGGCTAGTATTAGAATTAAAGGATTGTTATTATGTGCCTGCTATAAGCAAAAACATTATTTTTATTTCTTGTTTGGACAAGAAAGGTTTTTCATTTATTATAAAGAACAACCGTTGTTCGTTTTACTTAAATGATATATGCTATGGTGTTACACAATTGTTTAACGGTCTTTATATTCTTGATTTAGAAATGCCTATCTATAGCATAAATATAAAACGATTTAAATCAAATGATTCAAATCTGACATATCTCTGACATTGTATTTTAGGCCATATAAATGAGAAACGCATATCCAAACTCCATAAAGATGGGTTTTTGGATTCATTTGATTTTGAATCATATGAGAAATGCGAGTCTTGTTTATTAGGCAAGATGACTAAAGCCCTTTTCAATGGACACAGTGAACGGGCTAGCGATGTATTGGGACTTATACATAGTGATGTATGTGGACCCATGAGTTCGTTAGCAAGAGGTAGGTTTTATTACTTCATTACATTTACTGACGACTTCAGTAGATATGGATATGTATATCTTATGAGACACAAATCTGAATCCTTTGAAAAGTTCAAGGAATTCAAGAATGAAGTTCAAGACCAATTTGGCAAAAGCATAAAATCCCTTCAATCCGATCGAGGAGGTGAATACTTAAGCCAAGACTTTGATGACCTTCTAAAGGAATGTGGTACTATATCACAACTCACTCCACCTGGAACACCACAATGGAATGGTGTATCTGAGAGGAGGAATCGCACCTTGTTGGACATGGTACAATCAATGATGAGTCATGCAGATCTTTTAATACGCTTATGGGGTCATGCCCTAGAGACAGCTGCTTTCACACTTAACTGTGTTCCTACAAAGACGGTTCAGAAGACACCATATGAGATGTGGACTGGTAAATGTCCTAGTATGTCATTCATGAAGATTTGGGGTTGCGAGGCATTTGTAAAACGTCTGAATTCTGACAAGCTCGACCCAAATCTGACAACTGTAATTTTGTGGGATACCTAAAGGAAACAAAAGGGTATTATTTCTACAAACCTTCTGAGAACAAAGTGTTTGTTGCTCGAACTGATATTTTTCTAGAAAGAGAATTTGTCTCTAAAGGAAACAGTGGGAGGAAAGTAGAACTCGGAGAAATTCGAGAACCAAAATATCATTGAACCTGAATTGGAATGTGAGTAGGAACTACAAGATATTATGGAAACTGAACCTGCTCAAGTTACACAAGGCATTCGTAGATCTGGTAGGACACGCCACGAGCCCGAGAGATATTATGGATATCTTGTGACTCAAAACGGCGATGTGATGCTCATAGATCAGGATGAGCCTGCTTCCTACCAAGAAGCTATGAATGGACCAGATTTTGAGAAATGGCTTGAAACCATAAAATCTGAGATGGACTCCATGTATACTAACCAAGTATGGACTCTGGTTGATCCACCCGAAGGGGTAAAACCAATCGGGTGCAAGCGGATTTTCAAGAAGAAAACTGACATAGATGGTAACGTACAAACTTATAAAGGCCGACTGGTAGCAAAAGGTTTTAAACAAGTTCAAGGTTTTGACTATGATGAAACCTTCTCTTCAGTGGCAATGGTTAAATTCATCAGGATTTTACTTGTTATTGTAGCTTTTTATGATTATGAAATCTGGCAGATGGATGTCAAAAATGCTTTCCTTAATGGAAATCTCCTTGAGGATGTGTATATGACACAACCTGAGGGTTTTGTCGCTCCCAAGGATGCTGGAAAGGTATGTAAGTTGTAGCGATCCATTTATAGATTGAAGCAAGCCTCTTGGAGTTGGAATCTTCGATTTGATGAAGTAGTCAAAGAGTTTGACTTTATAAAAAATGAAGATGCACCTTGTGTGTATAAGAAGGTTAGTGGGAGTCACATTATATTTCTAGTATTATATGTTGATGACATATTAATTATTGGGAATGACATTCCTTCATTACAGGCTGTAAAAACATGGTTAGGAAAATGTTTCTCCATGAAAGATTTGGACGATGCAGTCTACATTTTAGGTATTAGAATCAATCGAGATAGATTGAGAAAAATGCTCGGGCTAAGTCAAAGTACATATATTGATAAAGTGTTGAAATGGTTCAGCATGCAAGAGGCGAAAAAGAGGACACTTACCCGTAACTCATGGTGAGATGATGAGGAGCGTATGAGAAAGATCCCTTATGCTTCAGCAATTAGATCTATCATATATGCAATGATATCTACTCGTCCGGATCTCTCGTATGCTTTGTGTAACGACCCCAAAATCCATACAAATTAAATCTCAACTTTGGTCGTTAACCATACATTAAATCTCTAATTTTACATCATTGTTCGATATTAAAAACACTAAAATTTGCGGAATATTTAAAACGTTTATACATTTCGTACTTTCTTGCCCTGAATCGCAACCTTTACATTACATCTCTTTGATTCAATCTTATATCATGAATCGTTACAACAAAATAACTATACAAAGCCTTACATCATAACTACATATCCATATACATTGGATAACTCAACTTATAATTCAACAACATGTTACGTTCAAAATATAAAATACATTTCTCATAAAACATAAGTAATCTTCGTGAATATAGATCTCTATAACTCACATAGCACGTATCTTTATCTTAAAATCTTGACATGCAAAAGTGGTTATTTGCAAGAGTGAGCTCGACAGCCCAGCAAAGTCTAACAGTTTTCATGAATCACATAACACATAATAACATGCTCAATATACATCTCATTAAAGTATCATGGTATACATGCTTTTAATTCACATAGCAAATATAAAGATTGAGTTCCTTACTCAATCATCATTACTTAGACAAAATAATGCAGACATATATTGACTTTAACATTTCATGATTCAACATGCATAATATATCATGTAATTTAAAACAGTTCATCAAGTCCACGTAAAAAATAGGAACCGAAAGACTTACCTTGATCGTTGTTTACTAATAACAGTTTAACAGCTTACAGTTATCTGCACTTCACGTGCCCTATACAATTATATAATCATACACATCAACTATTAGTCACATAACAACACATAGTAATTTGTAATGTAAACTCTACTCCACATCTCATAATCTTTTCTATTAATTAGCACACAATGTTCAATTAGATTGTGTAAACTTTAGACTTATAACTCACTATATTTCATATTCGCAGTTCATTCAAGTGCTTAAGTCTTGCTAGGACTACTTATTAGCTTTATATTAAATCCACTCCATATCTTATAATATTCATTTCAATTGAATTGAAACATTTTTTAAGTCCATTAACACTTGGCACGACGTTTCGACGTTCAATTGTCACACGCCCGATTTGCCTCTCTTGTGTATGCTTACTATGCTTCTATAACTTATCTAATACATTATTTATTAATGTTAAGCATCATTATATTTACTAAGCTTCATGTTTTATAACTTAAGACATCATCTTTTACGGTTTGGAGCACTACACATGCATATGTGCATGCCCGACACCCTCCGATTGCCTCCGAAAACACAATAGTCCTAACGATGACCATTTTGACCCATCCTAATGACCTCAAATTGAAAAAATTAAAGAACTAAAGTTGTAGGTCTACTCGTTCTCGTTCCGGATCATCTTGAATCACCTCGATCGGAGTTCGTATGAGGAAGTTATGGCCATTTTACTACAGGAGGTTAAAACTGTCGAAGTCAGACTTCTGTCCCCGCGCTGGGGCGCGAGGACTAAGCCAACTAGTGGCGCTGGGGTGCGAGATTGGCGTTGGGGTGCGAATGTCAGCGCTGGGACGCCAACTTCTGGCGCTGGGGGGCGAATTTTGGCGCCGGGGCGCGATTTTTGGCGCTGGGGCGCCGAAACTTGCAGAACCCAATCACGAAGAACACAACAAAGCTACTGTCTTTATTTTTAACAGCAACTAACCCCAATTAACATGTATAACTTATATAAATTACACATATACACACTACCCAACATGCATATACTAGTTTAAATTACTAAACAATAATCATAGAAAACTAAATTCCTTCAAAACCTTATTTTAAAATAAAACTCCATGTTTGACATTTGTTAAACACAATGAACACTGTAAATTCTAATAACCACCAATTGGTTTACTTTAATTACGATTCTCTGAACTTCTTAACAATAGAAATAACATGTTCACAGTTTTAATTTCCCAATTAGCTACCAACAATTTACTGATTTTGATCTTCTTAACAACCAAACTAAACTAATGAATATTTTGACTGTTAACAGCCATGTGCCGGAATATATACTGAAAAAAAAACAGTTTCCTTCCTTTTAAATGAAATTAACATAACCTTTCATGTTTAAACACTACTTCTAACATCATACACCCATAAAACACCATAGTTCAGTTATATAACAACTACTACAAAATTTTGTAAAAACATTATATATACAGTGAAACAGAAGAACACAGACTTTAGTATCACAATGTAAAACATATGAGATTATGGGAAAAAATACCTTCTTGTTGCTTTAAAATTACTTGCTAACCACTGAGAAACGTTTTGGAATTACAGAACCCTTTCTCTCAATTTTTCTCTGATATTTCTTTCTCAATCCCTCTGTAATTCTCCTTCTCAGAAAACTTCTATTTTTCTTCTTAGGCTTAAGCCAAAACACACTGTACGTAAAACTAAACTGATAACAATTATGCGTAAAATAAAAACTGATATGGCCTTAATAATCACCATAACTATTATCAGTTACCAAAATAATAAGCGTATATCCATTATAAATATATTTTATTATATATTATTTATAAAAATTCAAAATTTAAAAACCAAAAGCCATAGGGCTTTGTTTGGCAAAATAATTTAAAACTAAAGACTTAATATATTTAAGCCTTGTTTGGCAAAATAAATAAAAACTACTTTAATTTATTTTAATAACCACTTATAATTATTTGTCACACTTCTATCTAATTAAGTTTTCATACTTAATTTAATTAATTCTAATAACAATTCATTGCATATTATAATAATTTATTTAATCATTATAAACTCTCTAACTTAATTATTGAATTAAATTAGATTACTATTTCAAAATAATTACTTTCCTTAACTCATTAATTATTTATTAAACAAATAAATAATCAAATCACATCAAATCAATTAAACAAATACTTATTCAACGATAAGCACATCCATTAAATATTTATATAATTCAATAAATATTTAAATATTATAATAAAAATCTAGATTGTTACATCATTCCCTCCTAACAAGGATTCTGTCCTCAGAATCACAACTCAAGCCACTCATTCGTTACAATCTTCCCTACTTACAAAGATTCTGTCCCCAAAATCGAAGACACAAATAACTCAGAGAAATCTTTCATCATTTTATCTAAATATAGATATTATATTTCCTACTATATTCATTACCTAATAAATTCTAGGTTTCATTTCATAACTTTCTTTTGAACTCAATTATATTTTGAGTATTATATATCTTTTAACCCATTCATTTCCTTTTCTAAGGATCGTTATCATAAACACTCGGGAATCGCTATCATAAACACTCGGAATATTACATTCACCCTTTCTTTTAAGAATTTCGTCCTCGAAATTTTATTTATTAATTTTTATTCATTCAATCTATCAAAGTAGATTTTTACGTCACTACTTCATTCATTCATTGGCTTCTATAGCCACTTTCTTTCCACAAATATCTTTCTACAATTATTAAACTTTTCTATTAAAAGTTTCACATTATTCTTTTATAACTCATCTACTTCTCACTTCAAAATCTCTTTTCTCATTTAATCAACATATTCATCATTCAGTGTCGTATTCTACGACTTACTTCTTTCTAAGGAATATTTTCCTTTTTCACTTCCATCTTGCAGAATAACAAGAATCTTCCACAATTGTTCAATAATTGGGAAGTAGTATGAATAACTCAGGAATATAAAAGATTCCAAATCATGCTGAGGGTCACAAGACCACGAACTATGTCCACAGTTGCAAGTAATCTTTCAACTTCAACTTTAACAGTCAGAAGACTATAAGAACCCCCGTACTTAGGGTGTTAAGCCTTTCGTACGATGTATTGTGCACAAATATTTAAACGCTATGCATATGTCCATAGTTATAAGTAATCTTTCAACTTAAACTTTAACAGTCATAAGACTATAGGGACTCCTCGTACTTAGGGTGATCAGCCCTTCGTACAATGTATTGTGCACAAACATCTCAACGCCTCCGCACAATCCCCTATAAAAGGGTTATTCATCTCAGCTTTTCAACATCTGAATCCGCACCAAAACAATTTGGATTGGCATAACCTCTCAAGAAACTCTTGAATTTCATGAACATCTTTCAATATTTGTCTAGCTGAATCAAATAGCATAGACCTCTACAATAACTCGGACATTAACCGAAATATACATATACATACATACATATGTATTCTCATATCTTAAAGAAATCTCAAAAAAAAAAAATTTATGACGTCATGATACCGCACTGTATTTACAGTCCGTTGAGGATTCCGTCATTTGGTGACTTTATCATACTACATCATACCATAGTGGACTAACGATCCTTAGATCACATCCAACACTAGGTAATACTGCATTGATGACTCCATCGTTTTTATCATCTTTGCACCAGGTTACATGATGCATTAATGATATAAAATACATTTTGATATATTACAAATCATTTTTGTCTAGCCGAAGTAATTAGCATAGACATATGAATAATAGTATTTGTTGTTAAAACTCATTGGTTCCATCATTTGATCCAATGTTTTTCAAGAAAATAAAAGTGTAAACATCAGCACGAAGTCAATAAATTTCGAAAGTCTAGCATAGCTAGTAGATTTAGAATACCTATGCTTCCACCATCAACTCCACTTTCTATAATGATCCATTGCTTAATAGGTCTATCTATTCCTATCATCCTCAATACTCCATTCACACTTAATTATACCCTAGTTCATCAAACTTACCACACGTTATGAGTTCAGGAACTTGCCACAATCATATGAGTTTAAGAACTTATCCTAGTCAGACCATAGGCGTCCATTCGCTGAGGGGTTCAAAAACATACCATATAATTATGAGTCACGAACTTACCATAAGTATGAGTTTTAAGAACTCGCACTTAACCTTATAATATTCTCTAACTATACCCTACCTATCTGTTATACACATGCGAAAAGAATCACCTTCTCAACAGGCATATAGCAAATAGCGCGACACAAACATTCCAATGATTATCAATGTGATAAACTTAGTGCAAGCACAAAACCCTCGTCCATACAAAGATTTGTACAACTCAGCCATCACAGGAGTCCTCAATTGAAATCCCACTTAACTCTATTTTGCTCTTAACTTGCTCTTTGCTCGATACGAATTCCTCGTATCACATCATCTATAACTCCTCATGAGTTATCTCGTACTATTTTATAGTACACCATCTTCATAGCATTAAGCTATAATCATTCAAACATTACAGACCATCTTTCTTTTATAACTTAAACAGATCACGTCGTGACCTTATTCTATAATCATCTCTCTTAAAATTCTTTTGTTAACTCGTGATCGTTTTGTTTTACGATCCTCATTCTTTCTCTTTTTCATCATTTACGACATTATTCGTTATCTTGGCTATTAGAGTTAGGAAACTCCCATTTCTTATCTTTATATCTTCAAGATTCTTCTTTGAATCTTCTTGTTTATAAAACAATTCTTCCTTTAAGAATTTCTAACTTCATTTACATCGCTCAAAATTTCATTCAAGTTCTAAACTCTTATCATACGTGTCCATTTCTACACTTGGAACACATCGAGTCTCTAACAGTTTCAATATGGTACGCTGAGTGGTTTCCCACAAACAACCAACAAACTAGGTTCCGAGTTGCTAGTTCGTATATACCTCCGCTCCATGAAGGAATCGTTTAGCCCAGATACCATACATCAACTATTAAAGAGTACAATTGTACCACGCTTAGACATAACTCTATATTCATAACTTCTTTATCATTCTCTTTTTTTAAAGACATTGTCTATTTATTATCACCTTATATCCTTATTATTGGAGTTGGGTAACCCCACATTCATATTCCTTATAACTCTGCAAGATTCTTCTTTGAATCATTTCACGCAAGTTTTATCCCTTCTTTATACATTTCTTACATTACTTCTTATTGTTCAAACTCTAGTTGAGCTTATTTGTTCCTTATCTTCACCTTTCTTCTCTAAGGTTATAGCCTAAGGTACTCTTACCTAAGGTTTCTAACCTATCAGCTTTGATACCAACTGTAACGACCCCAAAATTTATACAAATTAAATCTCAACTTTGGTCGTTAACCATACATTAAATCTCTAATTTTACATCATTGTTCGATATTAAAAATACTAAAATTTGTGGAATATTTAAAACGTTTATATATTTCGTACTTTTTTGCCCTGAATCGCAACCTTTACATTACATCTCTTTGATTCAATCTTATATCATGAATCGTTAAAACAAAATGACTATACAAAGCCTTACATCATAACTACATATCCATATACATTGGATAGCTCAACTTATAATTCAACAACATGTTACGTTCAAAATATAAAATACATTTCTCATAAAACATAAGTAATCTTCGTGAATATAGATCTCTATAACTCACATAGCACGTATCTTTATCTTAAAATCTTGACCTGCAAAAGTGGTTATTTGCAAGAGTGAGCTCGACAGCCCAGCAAAGTCTAACAGTTTTCATAAATCACATAACACATAATAACATGCTCAATATACATCTCATTAAAGTATCATGGTATACATGCTTTTAATTCACATAGCAAATATAAAGATTGAGTTCCTTACTCAATCATCATTACTTAGACAAAATAATGCAGACATATATTGACTTTAACATTTCATGATTCAACATGCATAATATATCATGTAATTTAAAACAGTTCATCAAGTCCACGTAAAAAATAGGAACCGAAAGACTTACCTTGATCGTTGTTTACTAATAACAGTTTAACAGCTTACAGTTATCTGCACTTCACGTGCCCTATACAATTATATAATCATACACATCAACTATTAGTCACATAACAACACATAGTAATTTGTAATGTAAACTCTACTCCACATCTCATAATCTTTTCTATTAATTAGCACACAATGTTCAATTAGATTGTGTAAACTTTAGACTTATAACTCACTATATTTCATATTCGCAGTTCATTCAAGTGCTTAAGTCTTGCTAGGACTACTTATTAGCTTTATATTAAATCCACTCCATATCTTATAATATTTATTTCAATTGAATTGAAACATTTTTTAAGTCCATTAACACTTGGCACGACGTTTCGACGTTCAATTGTCACACGCCCGATTTGCCTCTCTTGTGTATGCTTACTATGCTTCTATAACTTATCTAATACATTATTTATTAATGTTAAGCATCATTATATTTACTAAGCTTCATGTTTTATAACTTAAGACATCATCTTTTACGGTCTGGAGCACTACACATGCATATGTGCATGCCCGACACCCTCCGATTGCCTCCGAAAACACAACAGTCCTAACGATGACCATTTTGACCCATCCTAATGACCTCAAATTGAAAAAATTAAAGAACTAAAGTTGTAGGTCTACTCGTTCTCGTTCCGGATCATCTTGAATCACCTCGATCGGAGTTCGTATGAGGAAGTTATGGCTATTTTACTACAGGAGGTTAAAACTGTCGAAGTCAGACTTCTGTCCCCGCGCTGGGGCGGGAGGACTAAGCCAACTAGTGGCGCTGGGGCGCGAGATTGGCGCTGGGGTGCGAATGTCAGTGCTGGGACGCCAACTTCTGGCGCTGGGGGGCGAATTTTGGCGCCGGGGCGCGATTTTTGGCGCTGGGGCTCAAATTTTGGCGCTGGGGCGCCGAAACTTGCAGAACCCAATCACGAAGAACATAACAAAGCTACTGTCTTTATTTTTAACAGCAACTAACCCCAATTAACATGTATAACTTATATAAATTACACATATACACACTACCCAACATGCATATACTAGTTTAAATTACTAAACAATAATCATAGAAAACTAAATTCCTTCAAAACCTTATTTTAAAATAAAACTCCATGTTTGACATTTGTTAAACACAATGAACACTGTAAATTCTAATAACCACCAATTGGTTTACTTTAATTACGATTCTCTGAACTTCTTAACAATAGAAATAACATGTTCACAGTTTTAATTTCCCAATTAGCTACCAACAATTTACTGATTTTGATCTTCTTAACAACCAAACTAAACTAATGAATATTTTGACTGTTAACAGCCATGTGCCGGAATATATACTGAAAAAAAAATAGTTTCCTTCCTTTTAAATGAAATTAACACAACCTTTCATGTTTAAACACTACTTCTAATATCATATACCCATAAAACACCATAGTTCAGTTATATAACAACTACTACAAAATTTTGTAAAAACATTATATATACAGTGAAACAAAAGAACACAGACTTTAGTATCACGATGTAAAACATATGAGATTATGGGAAAAAATACCTTCTTGTTGCTTTAAAATTACTTGCTAACCACTGAGAAACGTTTTGGAATTACAGAACCCTTTCTCTCAATTTTTCTCTGATATTTCTCTCTCAATCCCTCTGTAATTCTCCTTCTCAGAAAACTTCTATTTTTCTTCTTAGGCTTAAGCCAAAACACACTGTACGTAAAACTAAACTGATAACAATTATGCGTAAAATAAAAACTGATATGGCCTTAATAATCACCATAACTATTATCAGTTACCAAAATAATAAGCGTATATCCATTATAAATATATTTTATTATATATTATTTATAAAAATTCAAAATTTAAAAACCAAAAGCCATAGGGCTTTGTTTGGCAAAATAATTTAAAACTAAAGATTTAATATATTTAAGCCTTGTTTGGCAAAATAAATTAAAACTACTTTAATTTATTTTAATAACCACTTACAATTATTTGTCACACTTCTATCTAATTAAGTTTTCATACTTAATTTAATTAATTCTAATAACAATTCATTGCATAATATAATAATTTATTTAATCATTATAAACTCTCTAACTTAATTATTGAATTAAATTTTATTACTATTTCAAAATAATTACTTTCCTTAACTCATTAATTATTTATTAAACAAATAAATAATCAAATCACATCAAATCAATTAAACAAATACTTATTCAACGATAAACACATCCATTAAATGTTTATATAATTCAATAAATATTTAAATATTATAATAAAAATCTAGATTGCTACACTTTGAGCATGACGAGCAGATACCAATCGAATCCAGGTGAAGGTCACTAGATAATAGTCAAGAATATCCTCAAGTACCTGAAAAGGACTAAGGATTCATTCTTGGTATAGGTGAAGACAAACTGGCAGTAAAGGGTTACACAGATGCTAGTTTCCAGACTGACAATGATGGCTATAAGTCTCAGTCAGGTTTTGTGTTTTGCCTTAATGGTGGAGCTATTAGCTAGAAGAGTTCGAAGTAAGAGACAGTAGCCGATTCTACAACAGAGGCTGAGTATATTGCTACTTCTAGTGCGACCAAGGAGGCTGTATGGATTAAAAAGTCCGTCACTGAACTTGGTATTGTTCCAACCATTGTTGATCCGGTTAAGTTATACTGTGATAATAATGGAGCCATTACACAGGCTAAGGAACCCAGATCTCACCAACGATCCAAGCATATACTTAGGCAGTACCATCTCATCCGTGAAATCAATCAGTGATAGAGGAGCTGTACATATAGGAAGAGTGCCAACAGATGATATTGTTGCAGATCCACTGACCAATGCTTTATGGCAGCAGAAGCACGAAGGTCACACTAGTTCCATGGGTATTAGATGCATGAGTGATTAGCTCTAGTTCAAGTGGGAGGCTGTTAGAGTTTGTGCCTAAGAGGCCAATTATTTGATATAATTTCCTAACATTTTGATATTATATTTGATTGAATAAATGAATGATTTTATTATGGTTTTATTTACTGGGTTATATAAATGTTAACATAATAAAATTCTTTAGAATAGTGATATAAATTATATAGTTTCAAGTATGTGACTTGAACATGAGATTATATAATTATAATTAGTAGTATTATTGCTCTTAAATGTCCCTAGTAGAATATCATTATTGATGGGACAACAATGATACATTAAGACTAGTATGTGGATTGACTGATGACCAAATCTCATTGGTCATAAATATATGAGATATTAAGTCGATGCATAGGTACGTATTAGAGAACGATATACTGGACATACCCACCATGAGAATTCTATGTGGAGCATTACGCGAAGTGTCATTAGCAATTCTCATAGTGACAATGATGTAATGATCCTCCGACCTGAAATCACTATATTACTATATGAAAATTTATGTACTTAGATATCAACAAAGGTCACCTTTAATAGGGTGGACTATAAAGGTGATTATTGGGTACATTATGAATCGTGTGAGGAATATGAGTGATCTAGATGGAATTTAACCCTCCTATATATTAGGGGTGATATCCATAGGCCTCTTGATTGAGTAGGACTATGAAATTCATGGTCATGCTCAAATAGTGATTTGTTTCATATAGTCTACTCATTGATCAAGAAAACTCAAATTAAATTATGAAGAGTATGACACATTCCATGACTCAAGTTTAATTCAGGATGTCAAGGTTAAAATAATTAAATTACATTGAAACATTGGTCACGAAAAGGTTGCATCGAATCATCGATCTTATTATTACTTGGGTAGCAGTGATGCATTACTAGATGCCGCTCACTATTTATAATTTTATAATATGATTTTAAAGTTATTGCCAACATAATAATAATCTATAGGGTCACACACTTAGAACGTAATTAAAGGGGAATTAATTTAAATTGTAAGATTTAAATATGTCAATATGATTGATAATATTTAAATTAATAAGATAATTTGTATATATGTATATTAATTAAGTAAGACTTATTAATATATATATATATATATATATATATATATATATATATATATATAATTCTGATCTTATTGGAATTAGGTTTTAATTAATTCCTTTTGACAGCTATATATATATGATATATCAGCCACTTTAGGAATTAATCAAAAAAAAAATCTTAGCCGCTCTTAGAGAGAGACTAGAGAGAAAAACTTCAGATCGTGTGACTGTTCACGAGACGTTCGTGTGGATACCGTAGAGGCGCAGTGTTAGGTTTGTAATATTCATGAACGCAATCAAATTGCACAAAATAAGCGGAAACGTGTAAAATCAGAGTTTTAAAATTTTACAAACCATATACCCGGATCATCCTTTATGCACAATTATTAATTAAACGAAAAGATATTAAGAACAAGAATCATACCCTTGAAGATTTGAGCTTCCTCAGGTACAAGTTCACCTCCAATCCTTTTCGCGTCCAACTTGAATCCACCGGGTTTGGTTCCTTCCTTTGGTCAACGTTAGCCACCCAAGTGTTTGGCCTCTAGAGGTGATCCACCAAGGAAGAAGAAAGATCCAAGAAGATGGGTATTTGGCAAAACCCTAGTTTTTCTATCTCTCATAAAAAAGAGCGTACTCTCCAACCATTGGAATAACGTATGTTGTAAAAGTCAACAACCCCTCACACCCATAATAAGACTCCTCTTATTTATAGATGTGGGCAACCCTCCTTAACAATTAAGGAATTGGGTTTTATTTTAATTAATTAAAATTCTTTTAATTAATTAAGCTCCCTAATCTTATTAGGGATAATTAATTAAACTCTTTTAATTAATTTGCCTCCTAATCCTATTAGGATATTTGAGAGTACTTTTATTAATTAATTCTCAAACTCCTTTAGGAATTAAATAATAATAATAGTAATAATAATAATAAGACTCCTCTTATTAATTTATATTTAATATTTCTAAAATATTAAATAATAAATATTAAGCTATTTAATTTATTCTATCACCATAGATTAAATTAAATATACTTAACTTATTATTACGATTATGCCATTAACTTCTTAAATAATTATTCTTCCTTTTATGGTGTGACCCTTTAGGTTCTCCATATTAAACCGGTTGTGAATAAATCAATTAGAACAATTCTAATCTTATTTAAATAAATAAATTAAATAAATAATTTATTTAAATAAATAATATTTATTCTACAATAGGGATAAGCCTCCCTAGCGATCAACGACTTTTCAGATAATATAGATTTCAACATTAATCATAAAAGAACCTTTGAGTAAATAGTTACCGTACAATTCAATCCTTCCACCATACAATGTCCCAATTAAATATAAGACATGGAATTACTGTCAAGTCTTATTTTATTTAATTATATGTATTTCGACTCTTAAATGTACAACTCCAAATAATTCAAATTAGAAACTCCTTTCTAATTTCATTCTGCCTTGGCCAAGGACTACTGAGTTGTCATTTATCGAATCACATAGGACATTTCTCTTCTTTTACTAGAAGTGGTAGATTCTTTATTGATCATACATTATCTCCATGTACAACTCATTATACCCAAGCATACCCTTTGATATACCCTAAGGGTCTTAAGGAATAAGTCAAAGTATAACTCATCATACACAAGATACTATGATGATCTCAAGTCCAAGGATCACTTGTACTACTATCACTTCAGGAATTCCTATTGACAGGCAAGTAAAACTCCATTAGGTATTCCTTAGCGAGCCACGTTCAGTGAACTTATTCTCTAATAAGCACCTACATACTTGCTTTAGTGTCTCCACACAAATGATCATGAGATCAATCATCCTCATCCAATGAGCAAGCAACATATGTACCAATCTATCCGGATTCACTAATCCCCAATTTAGTAATCCAATGATTGGGAACTATTTTAGTTAAAAGCTTTCTAAGAATTTAGTTCTCATTAGAATGATCAACATCATTATTCTAAAAGCATTGCTTAAAACTATGGGTTTATCACATATTAAAAAACAGCATCATGTAGATAATTAAAAGTCTTTAATAAATTATTACTTTTTATTAATAAATGAATAAGATTATTACAAAGTATATGCTTTATCATCAAATATGATTGGCTTGTGTGCATATTACTTTCAATCTCCCACTTGCACTAAAGCCAATCGTCATGGTATCTCATACTCTTCTTCTCTAAATGACAATTATCCTGCTGTTGGATAAGCTTTAGTTAATGGATATGTAATGTTGTTCCTGAGAGTCCACTATCTCTATAGTGATTTCCCATCTTTCAATGATTCTTTAATCAAATGAAAGTGCTGCAACACATGTTTCGATCTAAGATGAGACCTAGGAACTATTCCTAGTTCTTTAATGAACTTTTCATCCAAACAATCAACTTGCAGCTTCATTTACAGCTATGTACTTTGTCTTTATCACTAAACTAACAACTCTTTGCTGTTTGGAACCTTTCCAATTCACTGCACCACTGCTCAAGGTAACGCTTTACCTTAAAGTGGATTTTCTATTGTCTTGGTCTGTCTGAAAAACTTGAGTCTGTTAACCCTCTAGTTTTAATTCACACCCACCATGTATTATCACATCTTTAGTGCCGGTTAAGTACTTTAAGATGTTTTCCACTGTCTCACAGTGAACTTCTCCAGAATATGACTGATCAATATCAGGTCTCATATATTTCATTGCATACATGATAGTTACTCATGCGATCTTTCTTTTGGAGTCTATGGGGACTATTAAGAGAGATACACTCTATGGCTCATCAACATGAGACATTTCTTGGAGTTTGTCATGCTAAATAACTTTAGCATCAAATGAATATACGTTCCATGGGTTAAGTCGAGCATCCTTTTAAATATATATATATAGATTTGTATCCCCAATTAAGATACTCTTCCCAAATCATTCATGGAGGAATGTTTAGACAACTTTATCTTTACTGATTGTAGCATTGGTATATCATTCCTTATCCGTAGTATATCAACATATAATACTAGGAATGTCACATCGCTCCCACTGACCCTTTTGTACACACTAGAACTCTTACCTCATCGTATGTAACTCTGGATCAACATCTTCTATGATGCGTACCTCATCATCATCATCCATGATGAATCCATACCTCCTAGGTATCTTCGGTACTATTCCAGATTTACGATTTGGTTGTGGTACAATAGGTCTATCTACAGGTTTCTCTTATTTGACTTATAGTATTTTGTGGTTCTTGAACTCTTCAAGATCTATTATCCTCCCACTAGCCCTTTCAATGATAAATACATTTATCTTAGAAGGCAGTGTGTTTCGCAATAAACACATTTTGCTAAGTAGGATTATAGAACATATACCCTAAACTTACTTTAGGATGTCCCACAAATCTGTACATATCAAATCTTATCCCAAGCTTATCCTTTAAAACCGTTTCACATAAGTTGGACAACCCCTTATCTTAACATACTTAAGATTAGAATCCTCCCTGTCCATAACTTTTATGGAATCTTGGGGCCGGATTTTGAGGTTACCTTTTCCGTAGATATGCAGTCATTTCTAGGACATGATCCTAGAAGGATACTGGAATGTTGGTAAAATCATTATGGACCGTACCATGTCCAACAAGGTACGATTTTTCCTTTCAGATACATCAATTAATTATTGTGTATCAGGAGGCGTCCATTGTGAGAAAACCATTTGAGATGATCTAAAAACTTATTGCACAAGTAATTATTCCTTGATCTAATCAAAGAATCTTAATACTTTGCCAATTTGTTTCACTTCTGAATTCTTCGAACCTTTCAAACAATTCACAATTGTATTTCATCAAATACACATATTCAACTCTTTGAATGATCATCTCCTTTTCTTATACTAGTTTGTTCAATTTATAAAATAAATTTTTACGTAAGTCAAGTATACAAAATCCATTAAGTAATATTCCAGTTCTATACAAAACATTATTATTATAAATAGAACAACAATTGTTCTTAATTATAGTACCAAAAAAATCTTATTGTCCAACAATAAAATAGAAATAATGTTTCTAACAAGAACTGAAATACAATAACAACTTATTGACTTAATAGATTTGCCCGTAGGCAATGCTAAACTATAAGTTTCTATGGCTAATGTAGCAACCTTTGCTTCATTTACCACACATAAGATTACTTATCTTTGTTTAGATTTCTACTTCTACTTGGTCCCTTCATAAATCTATATTTATGATAACCAAAGTCGGTATCCAATACCCGAGTAGAACCTTGACTTAAAGAAATTTTTTTATTTTAAATCATGAACAAATTTGTATTTGCAACCGAAACTTCACTAAGATTCTTTGGTTAGCCTCTGCAAGATACTTCTCGCAGTTTCTTTCCAGTGTCCAGGCTTATTGCAGTGGAAGCAAACTCCTTTGCTATCCATATCAGTTTTATTCTTATTATCCTTTATTTTTGCCTTTCTATTTACCTTCTTTGAATCGTTGTTCTTTTCAGAAGATCCTTTGGCCCCTACCAGTAAGACTTGGTCTTTCTTGGTTGGAAAGTGACTCTCAATATTTTTCAACATGTTAAGCAAATCAGCGAGGCTGATATCTAGCTTGGTCATATGAAAAATTCACAACAATTGTGAAAGGAGTCCGGGAGTGAGTGTAAGATCAAATCTTGGCTCAACTCTCCATCCATGACAAAACCCATTTTCTTAATTGTTCGATCATATTGATCATGTTTAGGACATATGTCTGTACTGTAGTGTCAATGGTCATTCTAGATCGGAAGAGCTTCTTAGATATCTGATATCTTTTAGTCATACTTTTCTCACCATCAACTACTTGACGTGCAGGAGTATAGTAGGAGTATCCATAGTTTCAGGCTGACGCTGAAGCTTGTTACTCATGGATACGAGAATGATGCATTGAGCCAACTGTGCATCATCTTGCCACTTTCTAAAAGTAGCAATCTCTTCCTCAGAGGCATTGTCTGCAACCATTGCAGGGATAGACGTATTAAGGACATAAAATAGCTTTTTCAGCCGTGAGAACTATTCTCAAATTCCTTAACCAATCCGTTTAATACGGTTCGGTTAAATAGCATCTAATATGCTTCGCAGTGATAGTGATTTAGACATTGTAAAATTCTGTAAATGAATTTTATAATTAACAACATTTTACATACATTCTTTTATTAATTACCGAAATAATTTAGGTCTTGTTTTAAATTGGTATCTCCCACTATTTTCATCAAACTATATTACCCTCACAAATATAGTTCGGCAAAATCTAATTAAAGATTTGCTAGTGAGAATATGGATCCCATTTTAAATGTATATAGCCTTGTGGTGACACAACAAACTATATATAAATAAATAGGTAGACAACTCTTGTCAATTACATCAACTATGCAACTCCTTGTATTTTGCCTCTTAGATTATTTTGATCAAGTGGTGGCACATCCGAATCAAAATTATCCAAGTTAAGTCCAACCTAGCACTCCATATATTCAAAAAAGAAAAAATATTGTCCTTGTGGTGACACAACAAAATAATATTGTTCAATTTTCTTTATAAGCATCAAATGTGATAAATTAACATCTTAAATACTTAATACTTGCCTTGTGGTGACACAACAAACTCATATTAAATATTTAATACTCTATTAATTTTATCATGCTAGAAGGCGACGTTCGATATTCCAAATATCTTTGAACGCTTAGGACTTAATATAAAATATTTGAGGGATTTGTTATTAATTTGTCTCATCTTGTTAAGCGCGCATGCACATATATATATAAAATACGCGTCATATTAATTAACATGCGAATCATGTTTGCATAATATATAATATATATAGTATAAGCATGCACATATAGAATACTATATTCTACCCGGATTGATTATGGACTTTTATTCTAGTTTGGTTCACTAGAGCCACCAAGTGAACCAAAAGGTCAAACCCTAGGGGTGCAAGAATTAATATTTAAATATAACTATTACATTTAAACCCGGGCTCCATTATAAACGGGTCTTCACGCGCTCCTTGCTCCTTGATCTCCAATTCTTCAAAATTTAATTCTAACTATTCCTATTACAGAACTTATTTAAAATAAATAGAAACCTTGATCAGCAGTCAAGGGGAAGTACATAGGAGGGAGATAGAATTTACATTAAGAAAAAAATTAGAAAAGACGAGGTACGCAGACCCCATTTAATAAAACCCATACATTCAAGCATCCAACTAAAATAAAATCCAATCACATTGGTCAATAATCCATAATCAATCCCTTTTATTATCATACACATCACCATATGCATCAATAAATAACATTCATCTCATGAATAATAAACATTTAATATATATATTGATATCATTTAATGGGCAAATTTAGTTAGCATAAAATCTAATTTTGAATCAAAATAAACTCCTTTATTTTAATCCAAATTTAAATTAAAATAAAACTATTTTATTTTAATTTATCCAATTTTGAATAAAATAAACTATTTTATTTTAATCAAAATCTTTAATCAAAATAAACTCCTTTATTTTAATTAATTATGGAATCCAATTCCATGTAAAAAAAAATAAAACTCCTCTATAAAAGGAAACACGGATTCTCTTTCCTATTCACAAATAAACTCTTTTATTTTGAATAATATGAAATCTTATTTCATATCTAAATAAACTCTTTTATTTAAGGAAATACGGATTCTCTTTCCTATTCACAAATAAACTCTTTTATTTTGAATAATATGAAATCTTGTTTCATATCTAAATAAACTCTTTTATTTAAGGAAACATTGAATTCAATTTCAACTCTAATTAGTTATCATGGAATCTAATTCCAACTCTAATTAGTTAGCATAAAATTTAATTTTAAACTTAAAATAAACTTTTTATTTTAAGATTAAAATAAACTATTTATTTTAATTATAAAATTATATATATATATATATATATATATATATATATATATATATATATATATATATATATATATATATATCCGTACGTTTTTAAAAAAAAAATGAAATCATACTAATAATCCTATTCATTATCCTGGCCACATGATTACATGAATCCTATTTATGAATATATTATATAATATAAACATTGATATGCCTTTACATGAAATCATTGAAGCACTGAAGCATTATAACCGTATTATATATAAATATATAATAACCATATATCACATGATTCCCACGTTGAAGCACGACACGCGAATAACGGAACAATTAGGATAATTATTAACCAAAACATTCACGTTAATGTGCAGGATAACACTTTCGAAAAATTAAATCAATCAAAACACGGATTACACGAAAAAGAGATTCGCGATTTTTTTTTTTTATTTTAAATTTTATACAACAAATTATGCCCATGTAAATTATTCTAAATACATATCAATATACATATCAAATCTGAACAATTAATAATTTGCATAAATGTTTGGCTCTGATGCCACTGTTAGGTTTGTAATATTCATGAACGCAATCAAATTGCACAAAATAAGCGGAAACGTGTAAAATCAGAGTTTTAAAATTTTACAAACCATATACCCGGATCATCCTTTATGCACAATTATTAATTAAACGAAAAGATATTAAGAACAAGAATCATACCCTTGAAGATTTGAGCTTCCTCAGGTACAAGTTCACCTCCAATCCTTTTCGCGTCCAACTTGAATCCACCGGGTTTGGTTCCTTCCTTTGGTCAACGTTAGCCACCCAAGTGTTTGGCCTCTAGAGGTGATCCACCAAGGAAGAAGAAAGATCCAAGAAGATGGGTATTTGGCAAAACCCTAGTTTTTCTATCTCTCATAAAAAAGAGCGTACTCTCCAACCATTGGAATAACGTATGTTGTAAAAGTCAACAACCCCTCACACCCATAATAAGACTCCTCTTATTTATAGATGTGGGCAACCCTCCTTAACAATTAAGGAATTGGGTTTTATTTTAATTAATTAAAATTCTTTTAATTAATTAAGCTCCCTAATCTTATTAGGGATAATTAATTAAACTCTTTTAATTAATTTGCCTCCTAATCCTATTAGGATATTTGAGAGTACTTTTATTAATTAATTCTCAAACTCCTTTAGGAATTAAATAATAATAATAGTAATAATAATAATAAGACTCCTCTTATTAATTTATATTTAATATTTCTAAAATATTAAATAATAAATATTAAGCTATTTAATTTATTCTATCACCATAGATTAAATTAAATATACTTAACTTATTATTACGATTATGCCATTAACTTCTTAAATAATTATTCTTCCTTTTATGGTGTGACCCTTTAGGTTCTCCATATTAAACCGGTTGTGAATAAATCAATTAGAACAATTCTAATCTTATTTAAATAAATAAATTAAATAAATAATTTATTTAAATAAATAATATTTATTCTACAATAGGGATAAGCCTCCCTAGCGATCAACGACTTTTCAGATAATATAGATTTCAACATTAATCATAAAAGAACCTTTGAGTAAATAGTTACCGTACAATTCAATCCTTCCACCATACAATGTCCCAATTAAATATAAGACATGGAATTACTGTCAAGTCTTATTTTATTTAATTATATGTATTTCGACTCTTAAATGCACAACTCCAAATAATTCAAATTAGAAACTCCTTTCTAATTTCATTCTGCCTTGGCCAAGGACTACTGAGTTGTCATTTATCGAATCACATAGGACATTTCTCTTCTTTTACTAGAAGTGGTAGATTCTTTATTGATCATACATTATCTCCATGTACAACTCATTATACCCAAGCATACCCTTTGATATACCCTAAGGGTCTTAAGGAATAAGTCAAAGTATAACTCATCATACACAAGATACTATGATGATCTCAAGTCCAAGGATCACTTGTACTACTATCACTTCAGGAATTCCTATTGACAGGCAAGTAAAACTCCATTAGGTATTCCTTAGCGAGCCACGTTCAGTGAACTTATTCTCTAATAAGCACCTACATACTTGCTTTAGTGTCTCCACACAAATGATCATGAGATCAATCATCCTCATCCAATGAGCAAGCAACGTATGTACCAATCTATCCGGATTCACTAATCCCCAATTTAGTAATCCAATGATTGGGAACTATTTTAGTTAAAAGCTTTCTAAGAATTTAGTTCTCATTAGAATGATCAACATCATTATTCTAAAAGCATTGCTTAAAAATATGGGTTTATCACATATTAAAAAACAGCATCATGTAGATAATTAAAAGCCTTTAATAAATTATTACTTTTTATTAATAAATGAATAAGATTATTACAAAGTATATGCTTTATCATCAAATATGATTGGCTTGTGTGCATATTACTTTCACGCAGTTCATTTGGATTGCGTTGGAGATTCGATCGTATCAATTCTAGCTTTTATAATCGGTATAAATTTTTAACCACTGAATAAATGTGTTTTTCTCATGGATCCTATTTTAGGGATTTGAAATTGGCTTTGAAAATTTTATATTCCGCTGAGTTTTCGTGCCGAAACCCTTATAGAGGATTAATCAAGAGACGGCAATTCAAAATCTTCCGAATTAGTTAGATCTAATGTTCAAAGCCTTAAACAACTGTGCTCAAAATAATTGGTGTTATGACATGGATTCCAAGATTGACGAAGTGCCTGACCCAAATCTACAGCTGGATGAGCCACAAGATGTTGAAATATAGGAAACAATCGGGTACCAAGAAAAGGAGATCGATGAAGATTTAACTGTATGCTTCAACAAAGATGAGCCGATTTCATTAGTATCCCATGTGCCTCCTTCACCAAAGTTTAAGAATCCGGGCAGTTTTGCCAAACCATGCCTAATTAGCAGTCATGTTGTTGGCAAAGCTCTTTGTGACATAAGAGTTTGTACAACCGTGGAGTCATGATGGGATGAAAAGGAGAAGATGGAGGAAGAGCCCATTGTATTTATTAAGCTTCAATGCCCCAATCTGATCATAGACATAATGGAGAAAACACCAAGTTGTTTGAGGTTCTTAATGGGGATCCTATCTGAAAGGATCATGCTTAGTGACTTTAATGTAAGGGCCTTTGCTAATGGGAACCTACCAAAAGAGACATTGTTATTGATGGATGGATTTCTTAATTTTCGTAGGGGAATTGGATAGAGAATTGAAGAAGTTAGGCTGAGACTATAAAACAAGCGCTTATTGGGAGGCAACCCAAGTTTAATTTTTAATTTTAGTTTTTATTAGGTTTCATAGTAGTTAATAAATTTGCATTTATTTAGGATTTAATAAACTTGTTTCTATTGTGTTCACAGGTTAGTCAAGTCTAATCCACGGTGGTGCCCGATTCATTCTAATGTGCCTAGCCTATTCTCCAAACTTAGCAGACAAGGAGAAAGATTGCTATATTTTCAGGGAAGTCCTTGCGCTTAATTTTTCTTTATATTGACGTAATGAAGACATTACTTGTGTTAAGTTTGGGGGGGACTTGATTGGTGTCGTTCATTCATTTGCATATATATATAAAAAAAGATTTTTTTTTTTGTAAAATCTCAAAAATATTAATTTAGTTTACTGTTTTATTGCATTTAGTATTGCATTGCATGATTCCAGTTGTTAGATAGTTTAAGTCTATTTTTGCTAATGATGAGAATGGAATTGTATAAACGAGCTAGTATTGATTATTTAGGCTTTGATGTGACCTCCTGTTATGAATTGAATCTTTTTCTATTTAAAACTGGTATAATCAGGTTAGCACATTATAAACAACTTTGTTGACTGATTAAGTTTAAATTGACACGTAATAGAATTCTTAAGGATAATACTAGTTTGAATGAATGAAAGATATAAATAGGCGGAGATGGCTAGATTTAGATAAAAACCTAAGTTTGGGGGAAAATTTGGGATATATAAGCTAAAAAAAATGAATAAACATGTAGCTAGTCTAGTTTTGTGGCCTTTGTTACTTGAGTAAGTAAGCCCGAGGGGATGTCTCTACACCTAGTGCCCTAAGGCCTTAATGGCTTGGGAGTCGTTGGTCGAAAGCTCGTTAAGGTAGCATTGAAAATCCTAAGGGAATAAGACATTGCACAGCCATGAGAAAAGTTTATTATATAAAACTAAATAATAACAAAAATGAATAAAACGGGAAATAAGAGCAAAAGGCCCCTGTGAATGAAAAAGAAGAAGAAGCATAAGTATCCCTTTTTGATCCTTGAATCTGGTAGTTGTTTGATTTTAGTTGGATCTTACATGTTTTTGAATTTTTGGAGTTTACATTGTATGAGTCCTTCAAAGAGGTTTATTATGTGTTGTATTTAGCTTTATATCAGTTAGCATGGTTGTTGAGTACACATGCACTATATCAGTGACAATAGTCTAAGATTTAATGATTGATTGAGAAGTTATTGATTTGCCTTAATATGATATACTGTCATGTTTACTTGATTTTTATGAGGTCGTGTGATTAGACTATGTTTTGTCTTACTGCTTGATTCGTAGGCATATATAGTAGATGCATTTGCATTGCATATCATGTTGCTTGGGAACAAGCAACTGTTTAAGTATGGGGGTATTTGATAAGTAGGTTTTATACCTACTTATCCGGTATCTATTACTTGAATTAGTTGCTTAAACCTATGTTTTGTAGTTACTTTGCATGCATTGTGTGTTCATTTTATATATTTTATGTTATTTTGTAGGCTATGACATGGCATTGGCAGGAAGAAGCAAGGAAAAGCAATTCAAACATCTTTTGGACTATAATATGTGTAAGACCCCAACTTATTAATGAATAAAATCAAATTTTCTCTAAATATTATTGTGAATAATAAGGGGTTAATTTGATATAATACTTTGGTTATGGGTGAAATGTGCAAATTTTGCAAAATAAGCAAGTGGTTATAAAATATTTATTTTTGGTCGGTGAATATTCGGTTGGTCGTGGAATATTCTTGCTGTCGGGGAATATTCGTACGACGACGCAGCCTTGTGTGGGCCCCATAACGGAAAGCGATTGGATGGAAAAAACGACAAGTATAAGTTGTTTATAAATAACGGCGTAGTTGTTACCGTTAATACTGTTGGAATACCCGGTGGTTAAAATACAGTAGCACACGGTATTGCACCAATTATTGATTCTTACGTAAGAAGGCACTACTCAATAATTGTTACAGTAGTTATTATTCAATATTTTATTTTATTGATTCAATAATTGCTGCGTTGATATTTTATATTATTGTTGTTTCAATAATTGTTGCTGCACAGTATTTTCATTTATCAGATCAATAATTCATATTATTTGAATAATATTATTAGATAACATTATTGGCAATGTCTAGAAAGTTCTGTCTAAGGAGAGGTTTGGTCATCTAATTGCGCGCCAGTAAGGAGAAATCCTTATTGGAAAGCCCCCTCTTTCCTGGGAACGGCCTGGTTGTCATAAATGTGATTCTGTAATATTATTTGTGAATAATTAATTATTGATTCATATGATAAGGAAATATTTATTTTATGTGGATATAAATGAGGGATATATTTTTGTGGTTAAAAATGAAGGAGTTAATGTTGAGGTGTTTTATCAGTATTTTTATCGGAATGGAGGTATTAAAAAATCAAATCAGGGTTTTTGAGAAATATTGCGGGTGTTATAATTTTTAATCCGACCGTTGGATCGTGGTAATTTTTGGATATGTTATACATATATAAGTTGAGTATATGTCCACAAATTTTGAACCGTTAAAAATGAACGTATGATTTATTATGAATTTTACAAGATGACTGGTTCAGAAATTGTTGAATTTTCGGAGTTTATCATTTTGATGGAAAATTCTAGAATTGGTGGGCCCCACTTGTGGTTGGTGAAGAAATGTGCTGAATTATATTTCAAATGTGGTAGGTGGGAATAGTAGCAGGTAAAGCCATCAGGTTGCAGGTCAAACCTACCAAAATTTTCCTATAAATAGAGGGCTAAGTTAGAATTGAAAATTACACCAGAAACAAGTTTTCTCTCTTTCTCTCTCTAGATTATTGAGTGTATTTTGTGAGTATTTAGATACTTTGAGAGTTTCTATTCATCAGAGCAAGTTTCTTTCAGCCTTATACCGGTATTCCGACCAGAAGTACTGATATTTTGAGGTAAGGGATATTATTTTCTTCTTAATGATATTATTTTCTTCAATATCATTATGCTGAAATATTGATATGAGTTTTTATCAAATTTGGAACTTTTTGTGTCGGGGGTTACTATTCACGTATACGGCACTATTCACGTATACGGCACTATTCACGAATACGGCACTATTCACCGAAAAATAAAATTTTCCCTTTTTGTCCAAGATGTCTATTATGGTTACTATCTTTGATTGTATCCATGTTTTGATCTTTATTTTTGAATTCTGCTTCACAATTGATTATTATGAAGTATTATTGATCTTGGATAAACTGTTATACGAATCCCTACTATTTGTCCTTCTGTCTCATTGGATTCGTTCTCTTTAAGATATTTTTCATCATCCTCAGTCCTAAATGATGATACAAATGAATATCTTTGGCCTGTAGTGCAAAGATGTATAATTACTTGATGAATATCTTTGGCCTGTAGTGCAAAGATGAACAGGTGTTGAGATGAACATGACCGACTGATGATACAAATGAATATCTTTGGCCTGTAGTGCAAAGATGAATATTTGGTTAAAGATGATTATTAATTGATGTTACAGGGATAAAATATTGATGATGGACTTTTAAATCTTAGAAGATAGTAGAATTCTTTCTCTACTTGACTCTTCTAATGGTTTGTTGTTTCCGCTGCAGTTGTTGATCTAAAACTTGTTGTCGATTATATTTTATCAGATTTTTCCCTGTTGAAGACTAACGATAATTTGTTGTATATTATCTTAGTCATAATATTCTTTACTGGGCTAGTTGAGCTCACCCTTTTCCTTTTTGTTCCATTTTTCTTCTCAGGAGGTGAGAACATAGCAGGATCTAGTCGGGGTATGGAGTGATGGTTCTAGAAAGATGTATTAGCAGTCCTCACTATTTCTGTAAAATAGTGTTTGAATAATTGTAATGAGGATTTATTTGAGTGTGGATATTGTCTAGAAGACAATATTTGTATTTAAACTCACAGTATGTGTTGTCGTATTTTGCACGACAATTGTATTATTGAAGTTGTAGTTTGCTTTCTGTACCATGTATTTGGCGACTCAGAATGGGTGTTGTATACCTATTCTGGGGGCGTCACAGTTGGTATCAGAGCTTAGGGATATGATCCCTGGCTGAGATGTGAGACAAGAACTAGGAGGGGAGAGACGGGGAATTCCTTCGCTAGTATGACCTGACTAAGTTTATTTGGTGTTTATTTGGTCGGTCAGAGTATAGGGATAATATATGACATGACTATTAACCCTTGTTTTATGGCAGTATTTAAGAATGGCAGCTGAGAACGTTAATAATGGAGTAAATCAGACCGTGGAGACACCTTTGATCACTACCCAGGGGAACGTGCAACAGGAAGGCAATATTCCTCCTGTAAACAACGTTACCGAGCAAACGATGAATGATGGAATGTTTAGGAGCTTTTTGCAGTTCATGCAAAATCAGACGAGGGAGACTCGTGTGCAGAATACGGGTGGAAATGATAACAACGCGCGGTTTGTCACAGCTAAGCAGTTCAAAGAATTGGGACCACCAGAATTTAAGGGAAAGCCGGATCCGATCATGGCGGAAACGTGGGTCAAGCAAATTACCAAGATATTTGATGTCTTGGGATGCACGGAGGAACAGAAGGTTCCATTCGCCACATTTATGTTCCGCGGTGAGGCAGACTACTGGTGGGAGTCTGTGAAGCGTACCCAGCCTGACGCACTCAACATGTCCTGGGAAACATTTCAAAAACTGTTCAATGACAAGTACTTTCCTGAAAGTATTCGTCATATGAAGGAGGTTGAGTTTATTAGACTGGAACAAAACAACATGACGGTGTCCCAGTACGAGGCGAAGTTTGCAGAGTTATCCAGGTTTGCACCTCATTTGGTCGAAAATGAGGAACGAATGACGCAGATGTTTCTGAGAGGTTTAAAACCTGAGATTCGTCAATACCTTATCTCTCATAAATTTTCTCTGTATTCAGACGTTGTCAACAGGGCCCAATTATTAGAGAGAGATAATGAGTATACTCAACCGAGGGACCACAACCAGGGTCATACCGGTGACAGCAATCATCAGAGCGATGATAACCAACGAGGAGGGAAAAATACGAACAAAGGCGGTAACCACTCGGGTGGTCATCGTGGCCATGATAATAGGAGAGGTGAGTCAAGTGGAAATTTCAGAAAGAGGAGATTCAACAATGACGGGAAGACATCAGCACCAGCACCAGCACCAACAACAAATTTTAGGGGAGGAGAACGACCGCCAGTTAGATGTTACAAATGCGGGAAAGAGGGACATATCAGCCCAAACTGTCCACAACAATCCAAGGTGTGTTACAACTGTGGGAAGGAAGGTCACATCGCTCGAGATTGTACTATAGCAAAACCAAGTTCAGCGGGAGTGGTGATTCCAAGGGCTGTCCCGGATAAGGCGAAATCAGCGGTTCCTGGAAGAGCGTTTGTCGTAACTGGCCAAAACGTGAGAAACCCGAACGAGGTGATCACGGGTAAGCTAATCTTGAATTCTTGCGAAGTTTATACTTTACTAGATACCGGTTCTACCCATTCTTTTATCTCTCCTGCTTGTGCTCAACGTTTAAACTTGACTCCGGAGAAATTGGACTTTAACTTATCTGTTGAAACTCCGTTGGGTGAAACCTTCGTTACATCTACAGTTTATAAATCTTGCATGATCCAAGTTGGCACTATCACATTACCTGTTGATCTTATCTCTTTAAAGATACTTGCTTTTGATGTGATTTTAGGAATTGATTGGTTAACCACTCATCATGCTAAAATTGATTGTTTTCGTAAGGTTGTTAGTTTTCATATTCCTAACCAACCTGTCATACGAATTCAAACTACTAAACCACTAAAATCAGTCACTGTCATATCAAGCCACAAAGCTATTCGTTTATTGAAAAACGGATGTCAAGCTTTCTTAGCCCATGTTATGGATTTGAACAAAGACAAGTCAGATTTGAATAATATTTCTATTGTTAGAGAATTTTCCGATGTATTTCCTGAAGAACTTCCCGGTCTACCCCCGGAACGAGAAATTGAATTCTTTATTGACCTTGAACCCGGTACAAAGCCCATTTCTAAAACCCCATATCGAATGGCTCCTATTGAACTTCAGGAGTTAAAAGTCCAACTACAGGAGTTGTTGGACATCGGTTTTATTCGTCCTAGTACGTCTCCTTGGGGTGCTCCTGTTTTATTCGTAAAGAAGAAAGACGGGAGTATGCGACTTTGTATTGACTATCGAGAATTGAACCATGTCACCATCAAGAATAGGTATCCGCTACCTCGCATTGATGACCTGTTTGACCAGTTGCAAGGAGCACAATTCTTTTCAAAGATCGATCTTCGTTCTGGATATCATCAGCTGAAGATTAAAACTGAGGATATTCCAAAGACTGCCTTCAGAACTCGGTACGGGCATTATGAATTCTTAGTAATGTCTTTTGGATTGACTAATGCTCCTGCTGCCTTCATGGATATGATGAACCGTGTATTCAAAGAATATTTGGATCAGTTCGTTGTTGTCTTTATTGATGACATCCTCATCTATTCCAAAAGCCGTGAAGATCATGAGCGCCATTTGAAGCTGGTACTGCAAAGGCTTCGTGAAAACAAGCTATATGCCAAACTGAAGAAATGCGAGTTCTGGCTTGAGGAAGTAGCATTCCTTGGGCACGTGGTGTCAAAACATGGAGTATCTGTCGACCCGGCGAAGATTGAAGCCATACAAAGTTGGGAGCAACCGAAGTCGGTAACCGAAGTACGTAGCTTTCTGGGCTTAGCTGGTTATTATCGGAGATTTGTGGAAGGATTTTCTCGAATCGCTACTCCGTTAACTCAGCTGACTCGAAAAGATACAAAATTCGTATGGAGTGAGGAATGCGAGAAGAGTTTCCAAGAACTCAAGAGGAGACTCATTTCGGCACCTGTTTTGACAATACCATCTGGTTCGGATGGATTTGTTATCTACAGCGATGCTTCAGGCAAAGGGTTAGGATGTGTTCTCATGCAACATGGGAAAGTCATAGCCTATGCCTCACGACAACTCAAAGAATATGAGAGGAATTATCCTACTCATGATTTGGAGTTGGCAGCAGTCGTTTTTGCGTTGAAGATCTGGAGACACTACCTTTATGGGGAGAAAGTGGAGATCTATACAGATCATAAAAGCCTCAAATATTTCTTCACCCAAAAGGAACTCAACATGCGGCAACGACGTTGGCTTGAGCTGTTGAAAGATTACGATCATACCATCCAATACCATCCTGGAAAAGCAAACGTAGTAGCTGACGCATTGAGTAGAAGATCATATGCGGGTACGAGTGCAATGTTTTTAACACAAAGGCCCATTTTGTATGACTTGCAAAGGATGGAGATAGAGATGAAGGCTCCAAGTACCCACATGATGATATCAAATATACGAGTAGAACCGACTTTAATCGATAAAGTTAAAGCTGCTCAAGCTACGGATATAGAGCTGATGCGTATGAAGAAGAAAGTGCAAGAAGGTGCTATTCCAGAAGCAAGAATCGATGAAGAAGGAATACTTCGAGTCAACTCCAGACTTTGTGTTCCTAACGATTTTGACTTGAAGCATAGAATAATGATGGAGGCACACAACACACCGTTTGCAATCCATCCTGGGAGTACCAAAATGTATCACGATCTTCGACATACATTTTGGTGGAGCAATATGAAAAGAGAGATCGCGGAGTTTATCTCGAGGTGTTTAACTTGTCAACGTGTAAAGGCGGAGCATCAAGTGCCAAAGGGTCCATTGCAACCACTTGAGATCCCGAAATGGAAGTGGGAACACATTACTATGGATTTTGTTACAGGTCTTCCCAAGGTTTCTCAAGGCATAGATGCGATTTGGGTTATTGTTGATAGATTAACCAAGTCCGCTCATTTCTTGCCGATACGTGAGACTTATTCCCTTGAACGTCTTGCTAGTATGTACGTGAACGAGATTGTGAGATTGCATGGCATGCCAGTATCCATAGTTTCGGATCGTGACCCAAGATTCACTTCACGATTTTGGGTTAGCTTGCAGAAAGCTATGGGCACGGATTTACGATTCAGTTCAGCATACCATCCTCAAACGGACGGACAATCAGAGAGGACTATTCAAACTCTTGAAGATCTATTAAGACTTTGTGTCTTAGATCTCAAAGGGAGTTGGGATAAGTACCTACCATTGGTGGAATTCTCCTACAACAACAGTTATCAGGCGAGCATAGGTATGGCTCCATTTGAGGCGTTGTATGGAAGAAAATGTCGTTCTCCAGTATGCTGGGACGAGGTGGGTGAAGCAACATTGTTGGGACCAGAATTGGTACGCATTACTACAGAGAAGATCCAAACGATTCGACAACGTATACAAACGGCACAGGATCGACAAAAGAGTTATGCGGATCTTCATCGGAAGGACGTGGAATTTAATATTGGGGATCATGTATTGTTACGTGTTGCACCATGGAAGGGAGTTACAAGATTTGGGAAGAGAGGAAAGCTCAATCCAAGATTTGTTGGTCCATTTGAGATTCTTGAGCGAATAGGAAATGTGGCATATAGACTCGCATTACCTCCAAGCATGTCTCGTGTTCATAATGTTTTTCACATATCTATGCTTCGTAAATATGTTAAAGACCCGAACCACATTATTGAGTTAGAACCAGACGAGATAGCTGAAGATTTAACGTACGAGGAGGTACCTGTTAAGATCTTGGATAGGAAAGAGCATGTCCTACGCACGAAGGTTATACCACAAGTTAAGGTTTTGTGGAGAAACCATGCTATTGAAGAAATGACCTGGGAGTTGGAATCAGAAATGAAAGCGAGGTATCCTCACCTTTTTGAAACATCAGGTACGTACGTCAATTTCGAGGACGAAATTTCATAAGGAGGGGAGGTTGTAAGACCCCAACTTATTAATGAATAAAATCAAATTTTCTCTAAATATTATTGTGAATAATAAGGGGTTAATTTGATATAATACTTTGGTTATGGGTGAAATGTGCAAATTTTGCAAAATAAGCAAGTGGTTATAAAATATTTATTTTTGGTCGGTGAATATTCGGTTGGTCGTGGAATATTCTTGCTGTCGGGGAATATTCGTACGACGACGCAGCCTTGTGTGGGCCCCATAACGGAAAGCGATTGGATGAAAAAACGACAAGTATAAGTTGTTTATAAATAACGGCGTAGTTGTTACCGTTAATACTGTTGGAATACCCGGTGGTTAAAATACAGTAGCACACGGTATTGCACCAATTATTGATTCTTACGTAAGAAGGCACTACTCAATAATTGTTACAGTAGTTATTATTCAATATTTTATTTTATTGATTCAATAATTGCTGCGTTGATATTTTATATTATTGTTGTTTCAATAATTGTTGCTGCACAGTATTTTCATTTATCAGATCAATAATTCATATTATTTGAATAATATTATTAGATAACATTATTGGCAATGTCTAGAAAGTTCTGTCTAAGGAGAGGTTTGGTCATCTAATTGCGCGCCAGTAAGGAGAAATCCTTATTGGAAAGCCCCCTCTTTCCTGGGAACGGCCTGGTTGTCATAAATGTGATTCTGTAATATTATTTGTGAATAATTAATTATTGATTCATATGATAAGGAAATATTTATTTTATGTGGATATAAATGAGGGATATATTTTTGTGGTTAAAAATGAAGGAGTTAATGTTGAGGTGTTTTATCAGTATTTTTATCGGAATGGAGGTATTAAAAAATCAAATCAGGGTTTTTGAGAAATATTGCGGGTGTTATAATTTTTAATCCGACCGTTGGATCGTGGTAATTTTTGGATATGTTATACATATATAAGTTGAGTATATGTCCACAAATTTTGAACCGTTAAAAATGAACGTATGATTTATTATGAATTTTACAAGATGACTGGTTCAGAAATTGTTGAATTTTTGGAGTTTATCATTTTGATGGAAAATTCTAGAATTGGTGGGCCCCACTGTGGTTGGTGAAGAAATGTGCTGAATTATATTTCAAATGTGGTAGGTGGGAATAGTAGCAGGTAAAGCCATCAGGTTGCAGGTCAAACCTACCAAAATTTTCCTATAAATAGAGGGCTAAGTTAGAATTGAAAATTACACCAGAAACAAGTTTTCTCTGTGACGCCCCCAGAATAGGTATACAACACCCATTCTGAGTCGCCAAATACATGGTACAGAAAGCAAATTACAACTTCAATAATACAATTGTCGTGCAAAATACGACAACACATACTGTGAGTTTAAATACAAATATTGTCTTTTAGACAATATCCACACTCAAATAAATCCTCATTACAATTATTCAAACACTATTTTACAGAAATAGTGAGGACTGCTAATACATCTTTCTAGAACCATCACTCCATACCCCGACTAGATCCTGCTATGTTCTCACCTCCTGAGAAGAAAAATGGAACAAAAAGGAAAAGGGTGAGCTCAACTAGCCCAGTAAAGAATATTATGACTAAGATAATATACAACAAATTATCGTTAGTCTTCAACAGGGAAAAATCTGATAAAATATAATCGACAACAAGTTTTAGATCAACAACTGCAGCGGAAACAACAAACCATTAGAAGAGTCAAGTAGAGAAAGAATTCTACTATCTTCTAAGATTTAAAAGTCCATCATCAATATTTTATCCCTGTAACATCAATTAATAATCATCTTTAACCAAATATTCATCTTTGCACTACAGGCCAAAGATATTCATTTGTATCATCAGTCGGTCATGTTCATCTCAACACCTGTTCATCTTTGCACTACAGGCCAAAGATATTCATCAAGTAATTATACATCTTTGCACTACAGGCCAAAGATATTCATTAATATCATCATTTAGGACTGAGGATGATGAAAAATATCTTAAAGAGAACGAATCCAATGAGACAGAAGGACAAATAGTAGGGATTCGTATAACAGTTTATCCAAGATCAATAATACTTCATAATAATCAATTGTGAAGCAGAATTCAAAAATAAAGATCAAAACATGGATACAATCAAAGATAGTAACCATAATAGACATCTTGGACAAAAAGGGAAAATTTTATTTTTCGGTGAATAGTGCCGTATTCGTGAATAGTGCCGTATACGTGAATAGTGCCGTATACGTGAATAGTAACCCCCGACACAAAAAGTTCCAAATTTGATAAAAACTCATATCAATATTTCAGCATAATGATATTGAAGAAAATAATATCATTAAGAAGAAAATAATATCCCTTACCTCAAAATATCAGTACTTCTGGTCGGAATACCGGTATAAGGCTGAAAGAAACTTGCTCTGATGAATAGAAACTCTCAAAGTATCTAAATACTCACAAAATACACTCAATAATCTAGAGAGAGAAAGAGAGAAAACTTGTTTCTGGTGTGATTTTCAATTCTAACTTAGCCCTCTATTTATAGGAAAATTTTGGTAGGTTTGACCTGCAACCTGATGGCTTTACCTGCTACTATTCCCACCTACCACATTTGAAATATAATTCAGCACATTTCTTCACCAACCACAAGTGGGGCCCACCAATTCTAGAATTTTCCACCAAAATGATAAACTCCGAAAATTCAACAATTTCTGAACCAGTCATCTTGTAAAATTCATAATAAATCATACGTTCATTTTTAACGGTTCAAAATTTGTGGACATATACTCAACTTATATATGTATAACATATCCAAAAATTACCACGATCCAACGGTCGGATTAAAAATTATAACCCCGCAATATTTCTCAAAAACCCTGATTTTTAATACCTCCATTCCGACAAAAATATGATAAAAACCTCAACATTAACTCCTTCATTTTTAACCACAAAAATATATATCCCTCATTTATATCCACATAAAATAAATATTTCCTTATCATATGAATCAATAATTAATTATTCACAAATAATATTACAGAATCACATTTATGACAACCAGGCCGTTCCCAGGAAAGAGGGGGCTTTCCAATAAGGATTTCTCCTTACTGGCGCGCAATTAGATGACCAAACCTCTCCTTAGACAGAACTTTCTAGACATTGCCAATAATGTTATCTAATAATATTATTCAAATAATATGAATTATTGATCTGATAAATGAAAATACTGTGCAGCAACAATTATTGAAACAACAATAATATAAAATATCAATGCAGCAATTATTGAATCAATAAAATAAAATATTGAACAATAATACTGTAACAATTATTGAGTAGTGCCTTCTTACGTACGAATCAATAATTCAATATACTGTGCAATCCGTGTGCTACTATGCAACCACGCGTTATTACTGTATTTTAACCACCGGGTATTCCAACAGTATTAACGGTAACAACTACGCCGTTATTTATAAACAACTTATACTTGTCGTTTTCTTCATCCAATCGCTTTCCGTTATGGGGCCCACACAAGGCTGCGTCGTCGTACGAATATTCCCCGACAGCAAGAATATTCCACGACCAACCGAATATTCACCGACCAAAAATAAATATTTTATAACCACTTGCTTATTTTGCAAAATTTGCACATTTCACCCATAACCAAAGTATTATATCAAATTAACCCCTTATTATTCACAATAATATTTAGAGAAAATTTGATTTTATTCATTAATAAGTTGGGGTCTTACAACCTCCCCTCCTTATGAAATTTCGTCCTCGAAATTGACGTACGTACCTGATGTTTCAAAAAGGTGAGGATACCTCGCTTTCATTTCTGATTCCAACTCCCAGGTCATTTCTTCAATAGCATGGTTTCTCCACAAAACCTTAACTTGTGGTATAACCTTCGTGCGTAGGACATGCTCTTTCCTATCCAAGATCTTAACAGGTACCTCCTCGTACGTTAAATCTTCAGCTATCTCGTCTGGTTCTAACTCAATAATGTGGTTCGGGTCTTTAACATATTTACGAAGCATAGATATGTGAAAAACATTATGAACACGAGACATGCTTGGAGGTAATGCGAGTCTATATGCCACATTTCCTATTCGCTCAAGAATCTCAAATGGACCAACAAATCTTGGATTGAGCTTTCCTCTCTTCCCAAATCTTGTAACTCCCTTCCATGGTGCAACACGTAACAATACATGATCCCCAATATTAAATTCCACGTCCTTCCGATGAAGATCCGCATAACTCTTTTGTCGATCCTGTGCCGTTTGTATACGTTGTCGAATCGTTTGGATCTTCTCTGTAGTAATGCGTACCAATTCTGGTCCCAACAATGTTGCTTCACCCACCTCGTCCCAGCATACTGGAGAACGACATTTTCTTCCATACAACGCCTCAAATGGAGCCATACCTATGCTCGCCTGATAACTGTTGTTGTAGGAGAATTCCACCAATGGTAGGTACTTATCCCAACTCCCTTTGAGATCTAAGACACAAAGTCTTAATAGATCTTCAAGAGTTTGAATAGTCCTCTCTGATTGTCCGTCCGTTTGAGGATGGTATGCTGAACTGAATCGTAAATCCGTGCCCATAGCTTTCTGCAAGCTAACCCAAAATCGTGAAGTGAATCTTGGGTCACGATCCGAAACTATGGATACTGGCATGCCATGCAATCTCACAATCTCGTTCACGTACATACTAGCAAGACGTTCAAGGGAATAAGTCTCACGTATCGGCAAGAAATGAGCGGACTTGGTTAATCTATCAACAATAACCCAAATCGCATCTATGCCTTGAGAAACCTTGGGAAGACCCGTAACAAAATCCATAGTAATGTGTTCCCACTTCCATTTCGGAATCTCAAGTGGTTGCAATGGACCCTTTGGTACTTGATGCTCCGCTTTTACACGTTGACAAGTTAAACATCTCGAGATAAACTCCGCGATCTCTCTTTTCATATTGCTCCACCAAAATGTATGTCGAAGATCGTGATACATTTTGGTACTCCCAGGATGGATTGCAAACGGTGTGTTGTGTGCCTCCATCATTATTCTATGCTTCAAGTCAAAATCGTTAGGAACACAAAGTCTGGAGTTGACTCGAAGTATTCCTTCTTCATCGATTCTTGCTTCTGGAATAGCACCTTCTTGCACTTTCTTCTTCATACGCATCAGCTCTATATCCGTAGCTTGAGCAGCTTTAACTTTATCGATTAAAGTCGGTTCTACTCGTATATTTGATATCATCATGTGGGTACTTGGAGCCTTCATCTCTATCTCCATCCTTTGCAAGTCATACAAAATGGGCCTTTGTGTTAAAAACATTGCACTCGTACCCGCATATGATCTTCTACTCAATGCGTCAGCTACTACGTTTGCTTTTCCAGGATGGTATTGGATGGTATGATCGTAATCTTTCAACAGCTCAAGCCAACGTCGTTGCCGCATGTTGAGTTCCTTTTGGGTGAAGAAATATTTGAGGCTTTTATGATCTGTATAGATCTCCACTTTCTCCCCATACAGGTAGTGTCTCCAGATCTTCAACGCAAAAACGACTGCTGCCAACTCCAAATCATGAGTAGGATAATTCCTCTCATATTCTTTGAGTTGTCGTGAGGCATAGGCTATGACTTTCCCATGTTGCATGAGAACACATCCTAACCCTTTGCCTGAAGCATCGCTGTAGATAACAAATCCATCCGAACCAGATGGTATTGTCAAAACAGGTGCCGAAATGAGTCTCCTCTTGAGTTCTTGGAAACTCTTCTCGCATTCCTCACTCCATACGAATTTTGTATCTTTCCGAGTCAGCTGAGTTAACGGAGTAGCGATTCGAGAAAATCCTTCCACAAATCTCCGATAATAACCAGCTAAGCCCAGAAAGCTACGTACTTCGGTTACCGACTTCGGTTGCTCCCAACTTTGTATGGCTTCAATCTTCGCCGGGTCGACAGATACTCCATGTTTTGACACCACGTGCCCAAGGAATGCTACTTCCTCAAGCCAGAACTCGCATTTCTTCAGTTTGGCATATAGCTTGTTTTCACGAAGCCTTTGCAGTACCAGCTTCAAATGGCGCTCATGATCTTCACGGCTTTTGGAATAGATGAGGATGTCATCAATAAAGACAACAACGAACTGATCCAAATATTCTTTGAATACACGGTTCATCATATCCATGAAGGCAGCAGGAGCATTAGTCAATCCAAAAGACATTACTAAGAATTCATAATGCCCGTACCGAGTTCTGAAGGCAGTCTTTGGAATATCCTCAGTTTTAATCTTCAGCTGATGATATCCAGAACGAAGATCGATCTTTGAAAAGAATTGTGCTCCTTGCAACTGGTCAAACAGGTCATCAATGCGAGGTAGCGGATACCTATTCTTGATGGTGACATGGTTCAATTCTCGATAGTCAATACAAAGTCGCATACTCCCGTCTTTCTTCTTTACGAATAAAACAGGAGCACCCCAAGGAGACGTACTAGGACGAATAAAACCGATGTCCAACAACTCCTGTAGTTGGACTTTTAACTCCTGAAGTTCAATAGGAGCCATTCGATATGGGGTTTTAGAAATGGGCTTTGTACCGGGTTCAAGGTCAATAAAGAATTCAATTTCTCGTTCCGGGGGTAGACCGGGAAGTTCTTCAGGAAATACATCGGGAAATTCTCTAACAATAGAAATATTATTCAAATCTGACTTGTCTTTGTTCAAATCCATAACATGGGCTAAGAAAGCTTGACATCCGTTTTTCAATAAACGAATAGCTTTGTGGCTTGATATGACAGTGACTGATTTTAGTGGTTTAGTAGTTTGAATTCGTATGACAGGTTGGTTAGGAATATGAAAACTAACAACCTTACGAAAACAATCAATTTTAGCATGATGAGTGGTTAACCAATCAATTCCTAAAATCACATCAAAAGCAAGTATCTTTAAAGAGATAAGATCAACAGGTAATGTGATAGTGCCAACTTGGATCATGCAAGATTTATAAACTGTAGATGTAACGAAGGTTTCACCCAACGGAGTTTCAACAGATAAGTTAAAGTCCAATTTCTCCGGAGTCAAGTTTAAACGTTGAGCACAAGCAGGAGAGATAAAAGAATGGGTAGAACCGGTATCTAGTAAAGTATAAACTTCGCAAGAATTCAAGATTAGCTTACCCGTGATCACCTCGTTCGGGTTTCTCGCGTTTTGGCCAGTAACGACAAACGCCCTTCCAGGAACCGCTGATTTCGACTTATCCGGGATAACTTTTGGAGTCACCATCCCCGCTGAACTTGGTTTTGCTACAGAACACTCTCGAGCTATATGACCTTCCTTTCCACAGTTATAACATACCTTGGATTGTTGTGGACAGTTTGGGCTGATATGTCCCTCTTTCCCACATTTGTAACATACGACCGGTGGTCGTTCTCCTCCCCTAGAAACAGTTGATGTTTGTGCTGACGTCTTCACGTTATCATTGTTGTACCTTCTCTTCTTGAAATCTCCTCCCGACTCGCTCCTTCTATTATCACGACCACGATTACCACCAGAGTGGTTACCGCTTTTGTCCGAATGTTTTCCTCCCTGCTGGTTTTCATTGCTTCGATGACTGCCGCCACCGGTATGACCCTGGTTGTGGTCCCTCGGTTGCACATACTCATTATCTCGCTCTAATAATTGAGCCCTGTTTACAACATCTGAATATAAAGAAAATTTATGAGAGATAAGATATTGCCGAATCTCGGGTTTTAGACCTCTCAGAAACATCCTTGTCATTCGTTCCTCATTTTCGACCAAATGAGGTGCAAACCTGGATAACTCTGCAAACTTCGCCTCGTACTGGGACACCGTCATGTTGTTTTGTTCCAGTCTAATAAACTCAACCTCCTTCATATGACGAATACTTTCAGGAAAGTACTTGTCATTGAACAGTTTTTGAAATGTTTCCCAGGACATGTTGAGTGCGTCAGGCTGGGTACGCTTCACAGACTCCCACCAGTAGTCTGCCTCACCGCGGAACATAAATGTGGCGAATGGAACCTTCTGTTCCTCCGTGCATCCCAAGACATCAAATATCTTGGTAATTTGCTTGACCCACGTTTCCGCCATGATCGGATCCGGCTTTCCCTTAAATTCTGGTGGTCCCAATTCTTTGAACTGCTTAGCTGTGACAAACCGCGCGTTGTTATCATTTCCACCCGTATTCTGCACACGAGTCTCCCTCGTCTGATTTTGCATGAACTGCAAAAAGCTCCTAAACATTCCATCATTCATCGTTTGCTCGGTAACGTTGTTTACAGGAGGAATATTGCCTTCCTGTTGCACGTTCCCCTGGGTAGTGATCAAAGGTGTCTCCACGGTCTGATTTACTCCATTATTAACGTTCTCAGCTGCCATTCTTAAATACTGCCATAAAACAAGGGTTAATAGTCATGTCATATATTATCCCTATACTCTGACCGACCAAATAAACACCAAATAAACTTAGTCAGGTCATACTAGCGAAGGAATTCCCCGTCTCTCCCCTCCTAGTTCTTGTCTCACATCTCAGCCAGGGATCATATCCCTAAGCTCTGATACCAACTGTGACGCCCCCAGAATAGGTATACAACACCCATTCTGAGTCGCCAAATACATGGTACAGAAAGCAAACTACAACTTCAATAATACAATTGTCGTGCAAAATACGACAACACATACTGTGAGTTTAAATACAAATATTGTCTTCTAGACAATATCCACACTCAAATAAATCCTCATTACAATTATTCAAACACTATTTTACAGAAATAGTGAGGACTGCTAATACATCTTTCTAGAACCATCACTCCATACCCCGACTAGATCCTGCTATGTTCTCACCTCCTGAGAAGAAAAATGGAACAAAAAGGAAAAGGGTGAGCTCAACTAGCCCAGTAAAGAATATTATGACTAAGATAATATACAACAAATTATCGTTAGTCTTCAACAGGGAAAAATCTGATAAAATATAATCGACAACAAGTTTTAGATCAACAACTGCAGCGGAAACAACAAACCATTAGAAGAGTCAAGTAGAGAAAGAATTCTACTATCTTCTAAGATTTAAAAGTCCATCATCAATATTTTATCCCTGTAACATCAATTAATAATCATCTTTAACCAAATATTCATCTTTGCACTACAGGCCAAAGATATTCATTTGTATCATCAGTCGGTCATGTTCATCTCAACACCTGTTCATCTTTGCACTACAGGCCAAAGATATTCATCAAGTAATTATACATCTTTGCACTACAGGCCAAAGATATTCATTAATATCATCATTTAGGACTGAGGATGATGAAAAATATCTTAAAGAGAACGAATCCAATGAGACAGAAGGACAAATAGTAGGGATTCGTATAACAGTTTATCCAAGATCAATAATACTTCATAATAATCAATTGTGAAGCAGAATTCAAAAATAAAGATCAAAACATGGATACAATCAAAGATAGTAACCATAATAGACATCTTGGACAAAAAGGGAAAATTTTATTTTTCGGTGAATAGTGCCGTATTCGTGAATAGTGCCGTATACGTGAATAGTAACCCCCGACACAAAAAGTTCCAAATTTGATAAAAACTCATATCAATATTTCAGCATAATGATATTGAAGAAAATAATATCATTAAGAAGAAAATAATATCCCTTACCTCAAAATATCAGTACTTCTGGTCGGAATACCGGTATAAGGCTGAAAGAAACTTGCTCTGATGAATAGAAACTCTCAAAGTATCTAAATACTCACAAAATACACTCAATAATCTAGAGAGAGAAAGAGAGAAAACTTGTTTCTGGTGTGATTTTCAATTCTAACTTAGCCCTCTATTTATAGGAAAATTTTGGTAGGTTTGACCTGCAACCTGATGGCTTTACCTGCTACTATTCCCACCTACCACATTTGAAATATAATTCAGCACATTTCTTCACCAACCACAAGTGGGGCCCACCAATTCTAGAATTTTCCACCAAAATGATAAACTCCGAAAATTCAACAATTTCTGAACCAGTCATCTTGTAAAATTCATAATAAATCATACGTTCATTTTTAACGGTTCAAAATTTGTGGACATATACTCAACTTATATATGTATAACATATCCAAAAATTACCACGATCCAACGGTCGGATTAAAAATTATAACACCCGCAATATTTCTCAAAAACCCTGATTTTTAATACCTCCATTCCGACAAAAATATGGATAAAAACCTCAACATTAACTCCTTCATTTTTAACCACAAAAATATATATCCCTCATTTATATCCACATAAAATAAATATTTCCTTATCATATGAATCAATAATTAATTATTCACAAATAATATTACAGAATCACATTTATGACAACCAGGCCGTTCCCAGGAAAGAGGGGGCTTTCCAATAAGGATTTCTCCTTACTGGCGCGCAATTAGATGACCAAACCTCTCCTTAGACAGAACTTTCTAGACATTGCCAATAATGTTATCTAATAATATTATTCAAATAATATGAATTATTGATCTGATAAATGAAAATACTGTGCAGCAACAATTATTGAAACAACAATAATATAAAATATCAATGCAGCAATTATTGAATCAATAAAATAAAATATTGAACAGTAATCACTGTAACAATTATTGAGTAGTGCCTTCTTACGTACGAATCAATAATTCAACTATACTGTGCAATCCGTGTGCTACTATGCAACCACGCGTTATTACTGTATTTTTAACCACCGGGTATTTAAACAGTGTTAACGGTAACAACTACGCCATTATTAATAAACAACTTATACTTGTCGTTTTCTTCATCCAATCGCTTTCCGTTATGGGGCCCACACAAGGCTGCGTCGTCGTACGAATATTCCCCGACAGCAAGAATATTCCACGACCAACCGAATATTCACCGACCAAAAATAAATATTTTATAACCACTTGCTTATTTTGTAAAATTTGCACATTTCACCCATAACCAAAGTATTATATCAAATTAACCCCTTATTATTCACAATAATATTTAGAGAAAATATGATTTTATTCATTAATAAGTTGGGGTCTTACATTCTCTCTTTCTCTCTCTAGATTATTGAGTGTATTTTGTGAGTATTTAGATACTTTGAGAGTTTCTATTCATCAGAGCAAGTTTCTTTCAGCCTTATACCGGTATTCCGACCAGAAGTACTGATATTTTGAGGTAAGGGATATTATTTTCTTCTTAATGATATTATTTTCTTCAATATCATTATGCTGAAATATTGATACGAGTTTTTATCAAATTTGGAACTTTTTGTGTCGAGGGTTACTATTCACGTATACGGCACTATTCACGTATACGGCACTATTCACGAATACGGCACTATTCACCGAAAAATAAAATTTTCCCTTTTTGTCCAAGATGTCTATTATGGTTACTATCTTTGATTGTATCCATGTTTTGATCTTTATTTTTGAATTCTGCTTCACAATTGATTATTATGAAGTATTATTGATCTTGGATAAACTGTTATACGAATCCCTACTATTTGTCCTTCTGTCTCATTGGATTCGTTCTCTTTAAGATATTTTTCATCATCCTCAGTCCTAAATGATGATACAAATGAATATCTTTGGCCTGTAGTGCAAAGATGTATAATTACTTGATGAATATCTTTGGCCTGTAGTGTAAAGATGAACAGGTGTTGAGATGAACATGACCGACTGATGATACAAATGAATATCTTTGGCCTGTAGTGCAAAGATGAATATTTGGTTAAAGATGATTATTAATTGATGTTACAGGGATAAAATATTGATGATGGACTTTTAAATCTTAGAAGATAGTAGAATTCTTTCTCTACTTGACTCTTCTAATGGTTTGTTGTTTCCGCTGCAGTTGTTGATCTAAAACTTGTTGTCGATTATATTTTATCAGATTTTTCCCTGTTGAAGACTAACGATAATTTGTTGTATATTATCTTAGTCATAATATTCTTTACTGGGCTAGTTGAGCTCACCCTTTTCCTTTTTGTTCCATTTTTCTTCTCAGGAGGTGAGAACATAGCAGGATCTAGTCGGGGTATGGAGTAATGGTTCTAGAAAGATGTATTAGCAGTCCTCACTATTTCTGTAAAATAGTGTTTGAATAATTGTAATGAGGATTTATTTGAGTGTGGATATTGTCTAGAAGACAATATTTGTATTTAAACTCACAGTATGTGTTGTCGTATTTTGCACGACAATTGTATTATTGAAGTTGTAGTTTGCTTTCTATACCATGTATTTGGCAACTCAGAATGGGTGTTGTATACCTATTCTGGGGGCGTCACAATATGCAAGCAAATGCAAGAAGGGTAGATTTCAGGGCTTTTAGAACTAAGTTGGCTGCATGTTCTTGGTTTGAAACTTGGATTTTATTGTAGATATACTTCTTAGTTTTCTGGAACATCTTGAATTATTCCAATCGGAGTTCGGATGTGAGAGTTATGGCCTTTTTATCAACAAAGATCAAAGCTCAGAGTTGTCATGCTTGCTATTTACATAGCATCTACTTCAAGCCCAATTTCAACCTTTATCCTGCCAGAATCTGTCAATTCTCAAAGAATAAAAGTTGTAGATCTCGTTGATATCTTTGATTTGATAGGTGGCAGGCCCCGAAATTCTTAATGGATCAAAAGTTATGCCTGTTTTACCAAAGGACGTCTCAACAAAAAATAGAGCAATGCAGGGCGCGCCAGAAACGGTGCGGGGCACGTCGAGCAGTAGATTCTCTGCTACAGTAGCGCGGGGTGCAGCCAAATTGTCCTAGGAGCAGCACTGGGCGCGCCGATCGGCAGGGGAAGAGTTAATTTGGGTGTTATGTTGTCCAATTTGAGCTAAAATAGGATTCTTAGTTGCCTAACTTGCTATGGTGTCTATTAGAACTATAAATACTTGATTTTAACTTGGATTGGGAGGCTATTTTCTAGGATTACATTTAATCCCTCTTGGGATAGATTTATGTTAAATTCATCTGTACTTTCTTTCTTAGATTAGGAACCCTATATTAGATTAGAACTGAAGATTGAAGCTATTGATCATCATTGGAGAATCAGATTGGAAGCAAGAGAATACAGATTTGTTTATCTCAATTCTAATTTCTTTTCTTATCTATTTGTATCTTTTAATGCTTAATCAATTGTGGATGATGGATTCTAGTTTCGTTATGAAATAAACTCTGTTTTGAGATTACTATGGATCTTATTGTGTAGTTTACTTTGATATGCTTCTTTGTTAGTCTTATTAGCTATATTTAGATTGTCTGTTATGGTTCGCTTAATTGCCTAGCTAACAATTACTGTGATAATCTATATGAAATCAAGAGACGGATTATGGGTTTAGATATGATCATAATAGCATGTATTTATGTGTTCTACATGGAGTTGGAATTTATGATTTGTGCTTAGGATAGAGATATACCGAGGCATTGCATGTAGTCTAATAAGAACTTGTACTTAAACCCATTTTAATTGTAATTCACATAGGTATATAGTGGATTAGTTAATTAGGGTGTTCAATTTGATTCTATCATCTATGGATTTGATTTGATATGAGTATGGTGCGTTGAGAGATGACCATATTTTACTTTCGTGTTCTTGATTAACAATCCAGTATAAATAACTTGGCTTAACAGGAAGTGTGTTGACTTAAATGAAATAATAAGTGAAATTGTAATCTCGAGTCTTCATTATCTTGTTTCATTCTAGGGATAGTTAGTAATTGTTTAATTAATTATTTAAAATTAAAATATTAAATCATTTGTTTAAATAAGATTAAATTGGTTATAGGTTAGTACTTGGTAATTCTTGTTAACTAATTCTCTGTGGGAAGATACTCTACTTACTATTATATTACTTATTAACCACGTATACTTGTGTGTTGTGCGTAATTAGATTTTACCCAACAATACTTACTATGATTACAAAAATGACTGACTTAAGTTTTTAACGAAGCTAAAAGTAGGTTGAGAGAAGAACCAAATCTTGACCACTATAAAAGAAACCAAAGAGGAATTTGACTTTTAAACTTGTGGTCAAATTGAATGAACCACGAATGACTAAAAGATTGGTTTTGGTAAAGGAAGATCTTATTCCAGGCTTCTATATAATCGAAATAACAGAATGAGTTATTTTGATTAGAAAGATGACGAAGATCAGAGGGGTGATTTCCCCAGTTAGTTATTTGAACGATTTGTTTAATGTATAATGAATGATAAAGGACTTTAGATTCATCATCCCTAGCATAAATAGGTTTGATGAAAATTGACTCGGTTTGAAAGAGGATATCCGTATAATACGCAAGGGATTTATAAGGAGCAAGGGGAATAAAATGACATCCAGTAGGAAAATACTGGGAAGTAAGCTTAATCGGATTATCTCTTGATTTCATATGAGATTCAATATGAAACAGATTATTTTCCCAGTTGAGTTTGAATTGAGAAGAAGGATGAACGGGAATTGAGGGTGTGGCACTTGAAGGGTCACAAAATGGGTCAATGGGTTTGGGGTTACTGGCAAGAACTGAGCTATAGGGCTTAGGAACAGTTCCAAGAACTTGAAACCTATTAACTGGATTGGTTGAAGGGACTGGGTTAACCAGGTGAGGAACCAAAGATTTTTTGGGTTTATTATTTGGGCCTGAAGGGCGACCCGAACCACAAGAAAACGAACTTCCTCGCACACTCATTTTGAATGTAGGGTACTTGTATTAATCAACTCCCGAGTAAGAAAATCAGGAATTGAATTGTTACTACCTTTGATATACTTAATCTCAAAATCAAAAATGCTTAATAGGGCTTGCCATCTAGCGAAAGACTGTTTAGAGGCTATATTTTCAACATCTTTCTCTAAGATATATTTTGCAGATTTGCAATCAATCCTGACTAAAAACTTTTGATTTAGCAAGTCACTTTGAAATTTATTAATGCATAAAACTAAAGAAAAATTTTCTTTTTTAATAGTACTGAAATTTAACTTTGTAGAATGCTATGCATCGGAATGAAATTGGACAATTTGTTCAGAAGAAGTAGGAGTTAATTTTTGTTTGAGGATACCTCCGACTCCAATTTTTGAGGCATCAGTTTCAACAATTTTGAAAGCTGAATCATTGGAAATGCCAAGGCAAAGCAAAGCCTTAACATATTTTTTAACTTGTTGGACGACAGAAGTCTGAATGTCAGTCCAAGGGTGAGAATTATCTTGCAAACGCTGAAAGAGAGATTTGCAGATTTTCCTGAGATTTTCATAGAACTTGCCGATATAATTGAGCGAGCCTAGAAATCTCTGAAGTTGGGTTTTATTGGTAATCTTATCAGGAAATTTGTCAGCAAATTGAATAGCTCTATCAATAGGCTGAATAAGTCCTTGATAAATATTGAGACCAAGAAACCGAATTTTAGTCTGAAACTGGCTGCATTTAGAGAGGGGACAAAACTAGTCCATTGGTTTCAACTATTTTAAAGAATGAATTTAAATGTTTAATATGATGTTCTTCAATGGTTCTGGAGAAAAAGAGGATATCATCGATATAAACGATGATAAAATGACTGAAGGGATTCAGAATGTCATTGAGAATGTTCTGAAATTCACTAGGGGCATTTTTTAAACCAAATGACTAAATGTTCCATTCATAATGACCAAATGGGGTAGTGAACGTTGTTTTGTACCTATCATCTAGGTGAATGGCAACTTGCCAGCATCCTGACTTTAGGTCAAATTTACTGAAAATGGTGGCACAGCTTAATCTATTAAGGAGGTCTTCCTTATTGGGTAAAGGATACCTAATCCATTCTAACACTTTGTTTAATGGTTTGTAATTAATGACTAGACGAGGGACACCTCTTTCCTTTTTTGCTTCATTATTGACATAAAAGGCAAGGCAGAACCAAGGGGATTTACTATGTCTAATTAATCCTTTACTATAAATTTCTTTCTTGCATAACTCCATTTGTTCATGATTCATTTGTATGGGTCAAGCCTTAGTGGGAATCAAATGTTCTTTGAATTTCTTAGAGTAAGGAAGCCTTACAACATGCTTTTTCCTATGCCAAAAAGCATTTGGAGAATCTGAACAAAGATTTTCATTTAAATAGGTTTTTAACTCTCCAATTTTTTCTTGAACCTTCTTATTTTTAAGCTGTTCTTCAATTTTCTTATACTTGATTTCTTCCTTTAAGAAGTTTAAATGGGTGGACTTGCAATTTAACAAATTCAAAGAATTAGAAATAGATATTCATCTTGAATGAATCTTAAATCTCTTTCTTTAGGTTTAATAAGGAATTTGAATATTATCTTTTTACCTAAATGATTATAGCTTAATCCTTCATTACTGGTAGTAAAAGGGTATAATAAATATATAAACAGTAATCCTAAGATGATCATATCTGTAAGATTGCGAATTAAAACAAAAGATGTTTTAAAACACATATTATCTTGACAAATATGAACTTTAGGCAGTTTATATATTATTTTCATTTGACTACCATCGGCAGAGTTTAATTTTTCACTAGTTTTTTTTATAATACTTGGTAGGGATTAAACCTTCTTGAATACAATTCAGATCTGCACCCATATCAACTAAGGCAGGAAGTTGTATTGAGAAAGTTTTATCAATTACCAAGGTAATAGAAATATACCACTTTTAAATCGTGATATCCTTGATTCTTTTGAGAGAAAGACCTTGAATAAGAAAATTTTGACTCTTTTTTAGCATTTGATGATTCAGGTTCATCATGATTTTCATCACTAGAAGAAGAATCATGCACTTGAAGGTCTGATTTCTTGACATCAATTTCTTTTCTTAAATTGGAGATGTCCAACTTTAGATTAGAAATTTCTCTTTTTAGTTTGTTAACTTCTTGATTTAATTCAGGAAGAGTAACTTCTTTAACTGGAGTTTTAAACCTTTCAAGAGTTTTATTAAGGCTAAATATAGGTTTTTCTTTAGCTTTAATAATCTCGTCCTTTATCCTATTATCTTTTGTTAATAAATCATTTAATTGCTTTGTGTATTGAAACTTTAACTCAGGGTCTGAAATTTTACTAATTAAACCAATTAACAAACAACTCTCTTATTCATCTTTGGTAATTACACTTAGTCTTTTATTACAACAATTCTCATTGCAATTATCAGCACAAATAGTGACTTCTTCATTATCACTATTTGTTTCATTAATATTGATATCAGAGGAATAAGGAATATCAGAACATTCATCATTACTGATGTTGTTCTCAATCCTCATTAGCTCTAACAGTTGTTCAGTATCCTCACTTAAAACATTTAACTGAGATAATTTTTGTTTTATTTTGCACTCATTTTTGTAGTGCCCTTTCTGCCCACAATTGTGGCACACAATTTTACTCTTATCATATTTTTTAGATTTGTTGGATTTTTTACCTGAAGTTCTGGGTTTATTATAATAACTATCCTGAACTTTGTTTTTACGATGACTATGTTTTTTCTTGTGACCTTTGTCAATATGCTTATGCATGTGCTTTCTTCTAGAGGGAGCGACAGGGGGTAAACCATATTGTTCACAAAATGTCCCTAACTCATATTTGGCTTTGTTTTTATCTTTACCAGCTTGTTTGGCGAGTTTAAAATCTATACACATTTTTAATCCAATTTTTTGAATATAACTGATAATATCACCATATGTTAAATTGTCATAATCAATATACCCTAAATTTTTACTCAATTCTTCACGAACCTTATGAGCAAATAATGAAGGTAAACCATTAACGAATTTTTCTTTCCAAAATGGTTTATTGCTATCATTACGCATCATAACTTGAGAAGTAAACACATCTTTGTACCACCTAAAATCACTTAGGGTGGGACAAGTGAGATTACTTAACTGATCGTTAATTCTTTCAGTGATATTACTGGGAGTACCAACAAAATGTTTGATTATAGTAAATATCAATGTATTAACACCATCTGGCGGACCAACTCCAGCATCTTCATCAAAGATGGGATTACCGTCGTCATCCATTTGGACAGCATGGATTATGGATAATCTAGTATCTTCTGTGAGATGTTTTTCCCACCAAGATCTAAGAATACCAGTGAATCCGCTAGCTATTAATTCAACAATATCTGGTTGAGTTAGGTTGTTGAATTTAGTGATATAGCTATTGGCTACCATGGACATATGGTTTAATTTGTTAAGAATTTCTTGTTCACTGAAACCATCGATATTCCATTCATAACTTTTATTTGAAGAAACTGAAAATTATTTATCTAGATTTCTTTCTTCGAACTATAGATCCGGAGGAGTAGATCTAGAATACTAATTCCTTGTTATACTAGTGTTATTGACGGTTAATTTATTTAACTAATCATTAAACTCCAAAATTGAAATAGTATCAGACTGGTCTGATTGGGTAACACTCTCATTGTCAGATTCAACTTGATCAATGATAACTATAGTACCACTTGTTCCAGTTTCAGTTTTTAATTTTTTAATAAAGTTATATATAACTTGGACAAGTTCTCCATCGTTATTGGGTAAGCCTAATTTAGTTCTATTTTTAGGTAATTTTAATAATGGTTGCTCAATTTTTGAATCGGATTTTTTAATGATTACTTCATCAATCTTTTCTTCAATTTTATCTAGTTGTTTGCCTATGGTAGCTAGATACTGATTTGTGAAATTATTTTGTTCAATGATTTTCTTTTCATCTTTATTATCATCTGAAATTTTGAAAGGACTGGCAATAACAGATGTGTTTTTTACTGAAAGGAGGACCGTTTCGAGTGGAGGATGACTAGAAGAAACTTTTGACTTATCTTCCTTAATCCACTGCGTTTTGGTTATAACATTACATTTACCATGATATTTTTCATATCAATCGTAAAAAGTAATGTTTATCTGTTCATTTTTAATAAATCTTGTCCATCTATTAACAATTTTATCTCGTTCTTTTTCAGTTGGGTGATTTGAACGAAATAAATGTCTCTTTTCTTTATTAGATTTGGAATTAAAATTTTTAACAAGATTATCCCAATCTATAAAGAATTTTTTAATAACTCTTAACTAACTAATTATGAGTAGGAATTTCAAAATCTGACTGAATAGGATACTCTGAAGGACTAGGAGAAGAATCTTCTTCTTCTACTGGTTCATTAGAAGTATAACAGGGATGATTAGTTTGACCTTGATTTAAAATACCTTTTATTTTAATATCTTGAATAGAGGGGTTACTTAGTACTTCAATATCTCTTCTAGTATGAATAGAGGGTGTTGAAGAACTAGTAAAATCTTTTATGATAACTGGTCTTCGAGTTCGTTCAAAACTTATTTTGACAGTACCGTCGAAGAATTGTTTAATATTTTCCATGTTTAACAAATTGTTAATTACTGGTTGCTGAGGTATTTCACTGGGCAAAGTCCATTGACTAGGTAATGTAATATCTTTCCAGAGGATGGTTCTCGGGATCTGGATATTAGCATCACTAGTTGAACTTTGAATTAAAACAGTATGATCCTTAGGACTCTTATTAAAAGCATGAACATTTAAATTTGTTTTCTATATCCTATATATCAAAGCTAAAGGTTGAGAACCCTCTATCATTTGAGTGATTTCTCATGCAGTTTTAATGTTTAAGGTTAAAGCTTTTAATAAATTGTGATCACTCAGGCTTAAAGTGAAATCAGGAAAGCAATTGAAATGGATTGGTCCATTATGCAGACTTGATTCCATAACTCCAATGATACTTGGGAAATAATTAAAAAATCTAGCATCTCTTAGGCAGAGGTAGATACTTGAATTAATTCCTTTAATGTTTAGTGGTTTGACTGTAACTTGAACAAGTCCTATATGAATAAAATTATAACCCTTTTCCCTATGTTTTTTAATAATATCAGGAGATAAAAGACTACAATTTTCATACTCTTTATTTATAGCATAAACCTTTTAAACTGTTTTGACATTATAATCAGTTTTAAAATTATCTAAAAAAGTTTATTGATAAATTTCTCTAGGAGAAACTTTGGGTATGTTCTAATTACTCAAAACTTGACTAATATTTTCATAACTATGCTCTTCCTGGTTAACTATGTCTGGAACAAGGGGCAAAGTTGACCGGTTATTAGCTGAGGAGCTAGATCTAAATAATCGACTCATCTTTACTAAGTTCAAAATTTATTCTGATTCATTATTCTTTCATGCATACCCTCTTACCTTTAGCAGACACATACCTATGTTCTTTTGCTATAACCCGACACTGCTCTAACCTGAGACTTACAAGGGCTGAACTTATATGAACAAGGTGGACTACAGTAAGTTAGGTGACTTCTAAATAATGAAAAGTAGTTGATTTTGAAAAATGAAAAGAGATTATTGATTATAAAGGTCTCACACAGCAACTAGAAACAAACAATACAGCTGAGCTCTGATACCATTTGGGGAGGAATGTAAATATTTTCTCATATCAGTAAGACTAAGTATCTTCGCATACAAAAATACAACAAGTATTATTAAAAGATAAATAGTCTTACAGATATGAGAAAATATTTACAAACAATACTGAAATATATATATATATATATATATATATATATATATATATATATATAAAGTGAGAGAAGTAGAAGAAGAACAAAAGAAGCGCATACAAACACAGTGTCAATTACTAAAAATTTATAATTTTATTGATAACTGAAAACTATTTACAAATACAAGAAAATAAAAAGTGACTTACAGATTTTAACTGAACATTAAAGAAGTAGAAGAAGAAGAGAGTCTAAAGATTCGTCAGAGAAGGAGCTCTGAGTCTTTTTAAGTCTGAGTCTCTAATTAAGTTCTGGTTCCTTTTATAGAATAAGGAAAGAACTGTTACAAGGATCCTATTACATTAACTGAGGTAAAAGTACAAAATAAATTACTAAAGTAAACGTAAGAAACATGTTACTAAAGTAAAAGTAAAGTAAAAGTAGATGCGTGACATCTGCTTTCGGTGGAAAAGTAGACGCGTCTTTTGACTGAGGTGGCTGTGGGGCCAGCTTGTGACTAAGAGATACATTCGGTGGAGAAGATAGCTTTTTGACTAAGGCTGCTTGAGTAGGTGCATAATAATAGGCTGCTGGAGCAGGTGCCGGAAAACTGTGACGTCAAGCAAATGGGTCTTGAGCATTCTGAAGATTGATGGTTCCATATGGATCATCAGCTTCTTCGTCTTCATTTTTACTAGGACTAGTGTTTCTGGAGAAGGAAGAAGCAGTTTCTGAAGCTTCAATTTCTTCATGTAACTTGTCAATTCTTTTATGGATTGCATCAGCAAGAAGTTTTAACTCTGCAGATGAACATTTATTGACTTTAGTAATATCAATAGAACCTGAAGGACTTTCAGAACTGGGTTTTAATGGTTTTGATTTACTGGAAGACCCCTCTGCAGGAGTCGAGCTAACTGGGAGAACTAAAGTAGGAGCAAGAGAAAATTCCTTTTGGACTTGACCTACAATCCTATCGACACCAAATTTATCCCACCATTTGATAAAGAATTGGCTAGAAACATAGGTAATTGGAGATACAGTAGTCTGAGTCGTCAGATTAGTGAACGACGGGGACTGAAATGTGGTTACTTCATAGGGAGTGAGAACTACGTACTGCCATTTAAGAATCCAAGGAATCTTATATTTAGTAATGAACTGGAGGAAAACTGAGATTCCCTCATACTTGGGATGATATTTATTATGATTGCTAAAATGACTGAGTTGAGCTTTAAGAGGATCAGAAAGAAGCTCAAAACATGACCCGAATCTAGACCACCAAAGAGTAAACCAGAAAGGGATTTGACTTTTGAATTTATGATCAAATTATAAGAACCACGAATGATTATGGTCCTCATTCTGATGGAGGAAGATCTTATTCCAAGCTTCAATATAATCAAAATAACAATATGAGTTAGTTTGATTAGAAAGTTGTCTAAGATCTGAAGGATGATTTTCCCAATCAAAAAATTAAGAATGTGTTTAATATAGAGGGAATGATAAAGAATCCTTGATTCATTATCTTTTGCATAAATGTGTTTAATGAATATTGACTCAGTTTCAAGAAGTATGTCCTTATAATACGCAAGGGATTTATAAGGAGCCTAAGGGATAAAATGCCATCCAGTAGGAAAATATTGGTCAGCCAGTTAAATGGGGGTCGTCTTTGGGCTTTATATGAAGTTCTAAATGGAATAAATGTTGTTCCCATTTAAGAACATACTCAGAAGCGAGATAACTGGGATTTGAAGAGGCTGCCCTCGTTTGATTGCAAAAAGGATCGACTGGTTTAGGCTGACTGGCTAAGACAGATGAATAGGGCTTTGGGACTGTACCAAGTGTGATGCCCCCAAAATAGGTCCATTCCACCCAACCCATTCTGAGTCGCCAAATACATGGTACAGAAAATAACTACAACTTTATTATTACAATTTTGTGCAAAATACGACAACACATATACTGTGAGTTTAAATACAAATATATACCAATTGTGACTCATGTCCCAACTATGGATAGCACGTCACAATGACACCTTACATAAAGGTACAGTCAATAACTGTTTTAGAAATTAAAATCTTTGGAAAATGATCAAGAAAACCTTCGTACATGGGAGGCCATGCATCTAAGTTATAATAGATATCATATGACTCGAGAATTATCCTTGGTTGACCCAAAGACCCCAAAGAAAAACGAGAAGATTGCTATCATGTTCTTTCTAATGGTGAGTCTTCTCTTGACATATAATTATCTCCATTGTCTCCAATTAAGAATTATATTTCAACCAAACTCTAAGATTATATAGGTAGTGCTCGTAGATATACTCAGCAAGTGGATGTGCACAGTCTTATGATTATACGAAGTCGCATGTCATTAGACATCTTGTATGATAGTAGCAAAATACCCTTCCAACGTTGGGTTCGTCGTACCCTATTGGATTCACCAAATATAACTACTAAATGATGTATAAAATACAACCCACTATTCTAGAGTTCTCAATAAAATTATTTTCATACTGTTTAGGGAGAACCTCCACAGCTAGAGACCACCGTTCTATTCCCCTGTTACCCCCGCTAGACCCAGCTACACTCTTATTACCTGAAAGAAATTGTGAAATAAAAGGGTGAGCACAACTAGCCCAGTAAAGAATATCATAACTAAAGATAATTAAATTATCAATAGCCTTCATCAATAATGAATCAGATATTTAGAACATATAGTAGATGAATAAACTTTTCAACCATAGTTGCAGCGGAACGAGCAATCCATTAGAAGAGTCAAATAGACCATAAATTCTATTATCTTCTCCATGTTAAAAGTCCACCAATAATGTTTTATCCCTGTAACATCAATCAACAGTTCTAGTCCATAATTATATGAATAACTCATAATCATAAATATTGTTCTAAATTTCTCTTCGCACCCAAGACGAAGATAATTTTCATCACCTGTCTTTACCTGAAATATCAAAGATCATGGTTATACCAAATCACAGTTCCTATTCATAATCATACTAATAAGTTCATCTTTGCACTACGGGCCAAAGATATTCATCAACAATTCATCTTTGCACTACCGGCTAAAGATATTCAACAACATGTCATCTTTGCACTACAGGCCAAAGATATTAATATCTCAAAGAATTATATAATCATTTCAGAAGTTATATAAACGATAATTATAACCATGTTGATCAATTCACCTTTGCACTTAAGCTAAAGATATTCAATTATAAATTCAATGGTCATGATCATACCAGTCAACAATTCATCTTTGCACTACTGGCCAAAGAGAACTCATAGTCACGATCATACCAATAATCTACCCATCTTTACACTCAAGTGAAAGAGAAATTTCAACACTAGGGTTATAAAAATGTTATATATAATAATAAAAATAATATAATCAAAACATGAGTTTAATTTCAAGAGTAAGATTCATAAATCAACGATAACTTGGTCAGAAAAAGAAACTAATTTTATCGTGAATAGTAGCTCGTGAATAGTAACTCGTGAATAGTATGAATAGTAACTCGTGAATAGTAACTTATGAATAGTAACTCGTGAATAGTAACTTATGAATAGTAACTCATGAATAGTAACCCCGACATGAAAAGATAAAGTTTCACAATAAAATTCATATCAATATTTACAACACCTTAATCCAAATGTTATAAATCACTTAATAATCTCATAATCTAAAATTATTAATATTACAATAATATTTTAATCATTTCTTAAACTTATAAATAATTTATTTTAATTGTTTACACTTTACTAATTAATGCATTTAATCATCCTAAAATGTCAAACTCATAAGATTTCATCACTAATAACCAAAACCCTCATCAAAACTCTGCATATAAAATTCTATTTTTCAATTTTCTTACTTCACTAACATATTTAATTCATTTACTCACAACTAGTCTATTTTCATGAAAAATACCAAATCAGTCCCAAAAAATATCTTTTCTGGGATTTAGCATAATATAGTCCCATATTGAACATATATTTTTTTAAAATTTTTAAAATTCATTTACTATTTTTTATATGGCCAAAACTGCCGAATATTTAGACATTTATCATAAACTGTACTTTTGTCCAAAAATTCTGAAATTTACAGAGTATACAGCTGTTATATACATGTACTCCCAATAAAAATTTTACCAATTTTAGAGTTAACCACAAGGAGTTATAAGGGTTTATTTTTAAAATAGTATTTTCCCATAAAATTCATAACTCCTAATCTATACATCCAAAAATTGCCATTTTTGGACACAATCTAGAAAACTCATCAAATTATCATTTCAAATTTTTTCAGAATTTTTGAAGGTTCGAAAAAACTACGAAACTGAAAAACATAATAACTCTTACAATCCCTTACTATCCCTTACCTCAAAAGAGCAGTACTTCTGACTGGAATATCGGATATAATGCTGAAGGGAACTTGCACCGTATAGTAACACTCAAAATATCTAAAAACTCACAAAAATACACTCGATAATATAGAGAGAGAAAACTTCAGTTTCTGGTGTGATTTTCAATTATAACTTAAGCATTCTATTTATAGGAAAATACTTAGAACACCAAAGCAAAAAATTTAATAAAATATTATTATTTATAAAATAAATTTCTACGCACACCTTACAATCTGAATTTTAAATTTTACACATGCAAGTGGGGCCCACCAAAATGAAAAACATGTTTTAAATATTTTTTGTAACAAAATCAATTCAGACACAATATTTCGAAACTTTAATAATTCATAATAAATAGCCTTTTTATCAAAAAAATTCAAATCTTATGTCCATTCCATAGGAAATTCAATTCTCTACAACTTTGTAAGTTTAAGTTTTTTCAAATTCCAAACAGAAATTGACCGAAATTCACATATAGGCGATTTTACAGGCTATAATCAAATTTTAGTCAAAAATTGGGTCCACCAACATGTTTAACATGTTTTTAGCATTTATTATAACAAAAATATTATTCCTCCTCATTTATTCATATATCACACATTCATTATAAAAATATCACCATTATTATATTATTAAAATATAATAATATATTTAAATAAATTATTTTATCAGAAAAGATAAAATATCAATTTTCAACAATTGTCACTTTTCTAAAAATTCCATCATTTATATCCATATAAAATAAATATTTTTCTTATCATATAAATCAATAATTAATTATTCACAAATAATATTACAGAATCACAATAATGACAACCAGGCCGTTCCCAGAAAAGAGGGGACTTTCCACTAAGGATTTCTCCTTATTGGAGCGCAATTAGGTGACCAAACCTCTCCTTGACAGAACTTTCTAGACATTGCCAATAATGTTATCTAATAATATTATTCAAATAATATGAATTATTAATCTGATAATGAAAAATACTGTGTCGTGACAATTATTGAAACAACAATAAAATATCAACGTAGCAATTAAAATATTGAACAGTAATTACTGTAACAATTATTGAGTAGTGCCTTCTTACGTAAGAATCAATAATTGGTGCAATACTGTATGCTACTGTGCAACACCGCGTATTACTGTGTTTTAACTACCGGGTATTCCAACAGTGTTAACGGTAACAACTACGCCGTTATTTATAAAAACTCATACTTGTCGTTTTCTTCACCCGACAATTTTTCGTTATGGGACCCACAAAAGGCTGCGCCGTCGTACGAATATTCCCCGACAGTAAGAATATTCAACGACCAAACGAATATTCCCCAATAATAATGAGTATTTTATAACCACTTACTTATTTAAAATATTTATATATATCACCCTTAACTTTAACCTTTTATCAATTTAACCATTTACTAAATAGAAAAATTGAATACTTTTATTTCATAAAATTCGGGGTCTTACACCAAGGACCTAGAATTTGTTAACTAGGTGAGGAACAAGAGTTCCTTTTAATTGATTACTTAGGCTAGAAGGGCGGCCCTAACCTCGAAAAAAAGATCCTCCTCATACACTCATGGTGATGATATGGTACCTGTGTTAATTGTTAGAGTTTATGCCCTAGAGGCCAATTATTTGATATAATTGCTTAACGTTTTGATATTATATTTGATTGAATAAATAAATGATTTTATTATGGTTTTATTTACTGCGTTATATAAATGTTAACATAAAAAAAATCTTTAGAATAGTGATACAAATTATATAGTTTCAAGTATGTAACTTGAACATGAGATTATATAATTACAATTAGTATCATTGTTCTTAAATGTCCCTAGTCGAGTATCATTGTTGATGGGACAACAATGATGCATTGAGACCAGTATGTGGATTGACTGATGACCAAATCTCATTGGTCATAAATATATGATATATTAAGTCAATGCATAGGTACATGTTAGAGAACGATATACTGGACAGACCCACCATGAGAATTCTACGTGGAACATTATGCAAAGTGTCATTAGTGATTCTCATAGTGACAATGATGTAATGGTCCTCTGACCTGAAATCACTATATTACTACACGAGAGTTTATGTACTTTGATATCATCAAATGTCACTTTTAATAGGGTGGACTATAAATGTGATTATTGGGTACATCATGAATCGTGTGAGGAATATGAGTGATCTAGATGGAATTTAACCCTCCTATATATTAGGGGTGATATCCATAGGCCCCTTGATTGAGTAGGACTACGAAATGCATGGTCATGCTCAAATAGTGATTTGTTTCATAGTCTACTCATTGATCAAGAAAACACAGATTAAATTATGAAGAGTATGACGCATTCCATGACTCGAGTTAATCTAGGATGTCAAGGTTAAAAGGATTAAATTACATTGAAACATTGGTCACGAAAAGGTTGCATCGAATCATCGATCTTATTATTACTTGGGTAGCAGTGATGCATTACTAGATGTCTCTCACTGTTTATAATTTTATAATATGATTTTAAAATTATTGCTAACGTAATAATAACCTATAGGGTCACACACAAAGAACATAATTAAAAGGGAATTAATTTAAATTGTAAAGATTTAAATATGTCAATATGATTGATATAATATAAATTACGAATTTAAATTAATAGGATAATTTATATATATGTATAATAATTAAGTAAGACTTAATTAAGATATATACATATATATATAAATTCAAATTTTATTTTAATTAGATTAGGGTTTTGATTAATTCCTATTAACTACTATATATATATATATATATATATATATATATATATATATATATATATATATATATAGTAGCTATTTTAGGTAACGAATCATAACCTAAGAAAACCCTAGCCGCTCTTAGAGAGAGACTAGAGAAAAACGGTTTCGAAAATCCTCATCCTTGGTGGCTAGTACCGCAGTTCCTTTTTCTATAGATCATACGACGATTCGCGAGGCATTCGAGTGGATACCGTAGAGACGCAGTTCGTTTGGATTGTGTTGGAGATTCGACCGCATCGATTCTAGCTTCAATAATCGATATAAATTTCTATCCACTGAATTAATTATTTTTCGCATGGCTCATGTTTAGGGTTTCAAAATTGCTTTAAATTGTTCTATTTCCACTTTGCGTTTCTGTGTCGAAACCCTTCATTAATAAATTCACGAGTAAAAAAAACTGGGACTGAATTATTACTACCTTTAATATATTCAATATCAAAATCAAAGATGCTTAACAGCGCTTGCCACCTAGCAAAAGAATGCTTAGATGCAATATTCTCAACATCTTTCTCAAGAATAAATTTTGCAGATTTGCATTCTATCCTAACTAGAAACTTTTGATTCAATAAGTCACTCTAAAATTTATTAATACATAATACTAAAGAAAGAAATTTTCTTTTAATAGTACTGTAATTTAACTGTGTGGGATTCCATGCGCCGAAATTAAATCAAACAATTTGTTCAGAAGAGGTAGGAGTTAACTTTTGTTTAAGAATGCCTCCGAAGCCAATGTTTGAGGCATCAGTTTCAACTATTTTGAATGCTGAATCTTTTGAAATGCCAAGGCAAGGCAAAACCTTAACATATTTTTTAACTTATTGGACTACAGAAGTATGAACGTCAGTCCAAGGGGGAGGATTATTTTGCAAACGCTGAAAAAGGGGTTTGCAAATCTTCTTGAGATTTTGGTAATACTTGCCAACATAATTGAACGAGCCCAAATATCTCTGCAGCTGTGTTTTATTTGTAATCTTATCTGGAAATCGGTCGGCAAATTGAATAGCTCTGTCAATAGGCCGAGTGAGTCCACGATAGAGGATTAGACCAAGAAACCTGACTTTTGTCAAAAATAGACTGCACTTGGAAGTAGAAAGAACAAGGCCATTGGTTTTAACCGTTTTAAAGAATGAATTCAAATGCTTAATATATATATATATATATATATATATATATATATATATATATATATATATATAAGTTCTGATTTATTAGTATTATAATAGTAATAAAACAGAAAACTTTTTATATAAAATAGAATATATTATATTTTATATAAAATTTTTATTTTATTAGAATATTTTATTGCACAGTAATGAATAGTAAAAAAAATTAGAATTCTCGCCCATGAAATCGTCTAAATTTTACTGAGCGCCCGTGATTATTTTTCTTAAGTAGTTCCCTTCCATTCTTCTATAAATAGGATGCTTAGTTTTGAAATGAAAATCACACCAGAATCAGAGAATTCTTTTTCTATAATATTGAGCGTATTTCTTTTAAGTTTAAGGAAACTTTGAGTGTTGCAAATAATGCAAGTTTTCTTTAAGAATATCTCTGCTATACCAATCAGAAGTACTCTTCTTTTAAGGTAAGGGATATTATTTTTGTTCAATATTCGTAAGAAATAATATTTTCTTCCATACTCTGTAGTATGTAACTAATATTATTTCGTTTCATATTCCTAATTCTACACTTATTTTGATAAATATAGCTTCTATACTCCTTGAAATTAGTAGAATAATCTTGAAATTTGCGTTTCATCTAGTATCGTTTCACAGAAATATTTTTCTAAACATTCTTGTTAAATTTTATTCTTTTTATGTCGGGGTACTATTTACAAAGTACTATTCACGGGATACTATTTACTCGGGTACTATTCACCCGGGGTACTATTCACGATAAAAATTAATTTCTTTTCTGTCCAAATTATTTTTGATACATGAATATTATTCTTGAATTTTACTCCACAAAGCAGTTATCATGTTGACAATTTAGACATTCTTAAACTCTGGATATATTGAATTATAAATTTTTAAAATTTATCATTGATCTCACTTAATTAAATTCTTATATCATTATCATCATCCTCATGCTTATATTGTGATGAAAGTCATCTTTTGCCCGTATTGTATAGATGGACTATTGATTGGTATGATTATGACCAAGAATTATGTATCGATATAATCATGACCTGTAATGTTACAAATGATGTGGTAAAAGTCTTGTAGACACTCAAAATTTTGCATTCTTGTTACTAATCTTGCAAGAGGGCAAAATCGTCTTCCGAAGATAACCCTGGAAGTCAAATCAGTTAAATCCAGGAGACAACCCCAGGATACTCAGTTTTCCATTTCGGAGATAACCCTGAGATACTTAGTTCCAGTTCTAGAGATAACCCCGGGAGATACAGTTCCAACCTCGAAGATAACCCCGAGGGATGCAGTTCCAACTCCAGAGATAACCCTGGAGAAGTCCGTTCTAATACCCAGAAGTCAGCTTCAACCTCGGAGATAACCCCGAGGCGCTCAATTCCAATCCCGGAATAACCCCGGGAGGTCAAACACACCTCAGAGACAACCCTGAGGACATTCAGTACCTTTAACATCTCAATCTCAGATATAACCCTGAGCAATGACTGCTAAATCAGCCCAAAGCTAGAGATAACCCTGGTGAGGGGTAAAATCATTATTTTGCCACCACGATCCCACATTCACGCTGTCTCAGCATCATTTCATACCACATTCTACGCAGAAGTGTCCCACAAGAACCATAACTCAAATCCCGAGTGACTACTATGCAAGACAGTACACCGGATAAAATTTGAAGACTTGAAGATCTGGTCATGGACCCATCTTCCCGGCTTTGTATAACCTCTTATCCCATGTCATTGTGTAGCTCTCGACAACAACATTTCGAAAAGGTATTATACGCCTCAATTGGATGCCCGGATTGCAAGTTATGAAGGTTCAAGCGAACAAACGCGTTGTATGCGTGCACATAATTCGAGACAGCGGGGCCCACGGAGCCTGGGGAACCCCGGGTAGCCGCAGGTACACCTGTGGCTCCCCCATCTATAAATAGAGGGCTTGGGGTGGCCATTTTCAAGAGAGAAAAGGCGAGGAAGCCCTGTCCATTTTGCTTTGTACACACTTTAAATTGAGTGCTTTCTCTTTCCAAATACCTGTGAGCTTGTGTTTTGCTACATTTTACCGGTGGAAATCGAGTATTCATTCATTTAAAGCTATCTGAAGTCTTCTTGGCAGCCCACTGTAAGACATCTCAGATTTCTTAAAGTTTTTATCCACTTTCATTCACACACAGTTATTCACGTTTAGTGTCGTGTTGTGTTCGTATGCCCAGATCGTCGATTCGTGGCTTTTATTGCTTTTATATATACATATATACTTATATATATTATTATCGAGTTATGCCTCGATTGAGCCCAAATATAATATTCGGAGCGTTTACCGCTTATATATATATATATATATAGGCCACGGATCCAGTCCGGGAGTCTGGACTTTTTTAAGTTACGGAATTTTATTTTTTTTGCTTTTTTTTAAAAACAACTAAAAAAAATTTAATATTTTATGGAACTGAAATTTTTACATAATATAATGTTTTTGGTGTGACTATACAAACATGTTTTATTATATGTATCCAAATCACACCCAAAATACTGTATTATGTAAAAACTCCAGTTCCATAAAATATTAAAAAAATTTGTTATTTTAAAAAAAAAGCAAAAAAAAAAGTTTGTATTTTAAGAAAATGCGGGAGTACGGATAGGAACCGGACATATATATATATATATATATATATATATATATATATATATATATATATATATATATATATATATATATACATATATATAACTGTTTACAGCTTTTGTACATATTGCATCATCATGTGAGCCTAGGAATCATGTGATCACAAATTCAGTTCTTGAATCTAGATTTGGTTCCTGTGATGGACATTTTCAGCTACAGCCTGCTTGTAAATTATTCACGGTGTCCAAATTTTCTTAGATGGCTCTCAGGCCCACAAGGAGTTCGGCATTGCTATGTATCTTGTTTTCTCGAAGATGCTTCGCATCTCGAAAATAATAAAAGCAATCAAACCGAATACATAATAAAATGGAAGTATCAAAGACCTCAATTACTATTGAGCACAAGGGTTTGAAAAACCTGATTTACAAAACATCACTGCCATATCTCGTTAAAATTGAACTTTTATACAAAATTTAAACCCTTTGTATATAGGTGCAAACGAGGTATAACACTACTTCCAAACAACTGAACATAGACCCACACACACACACACACATTCAGTTAAAAGTTTAAATTGAAAAGTGGCGGTCACCGTGTTACCATGGAGGTCGGGTGGTGCCTAACACCTTCCCTCCGCATAATCAAGCCCCCGGACCCTAACGAATCTCAGTTTCACAGACCAGTTATATAGTGTCACATCACTAGGTCTATATGCAAACCATTTCTCAGTTGAGTTGGTGCAACCATTTAAAAATACCAACTGGCAACTCTTACAGTCTAATCGTCGACATATACATGTCGGACCTTTTCACAACTTGATTTTTCATACAAATTTCACCTACATGAGAACACCAAAAGACAAGAACAGAAAATGTACAATTAAAAATCCCGACGTTGACAAGTGGCGACTATGCTGGGGACATCCAGTAAGAGGGCTTAAGCCGCTATTTAAACCTTTTCAAAAATGTTTATCTGCTTGTGTGTGGATGTTGCATTTACATTTGAATGAATGTGTACTAATGCAAACTTACTGCACTTAGTTCTTCGCACTATATCTGCCTGTGATATTAGTGCTTCGTACATGTCATCATTTTCATACGATGAGACACATTGTATGTGAATGTATGTTGTGTGGTCCCTCCACCAGGAGGTTATCCTGTCGGTGTTTGATTACTGGACTCGTAGGGAGACTAATTCCAATGAGGCTTAGTAAAGGCACCACCCAGATTAGCTCCAGTTGAAAGACCGGATTAACTTCCCATCAAGTAAATTGCGATGATCTTGAGAACATTCATGCCAAAAAGTCGCGAGAGTAACCGAAGATAGGTCAGCCTCTGATAAACCAAACACGGAGGGAAGTCTCTTCATACCCTCCCATTTCAATTACTTGTAATTTCAATTACTTGTAATTTCATTTCCATGTCAATCTCAATGTAATGGAAAATATAAAGGAATATGTGCACATACATTCCCTTTTTATATCAAAACCTGTCATGCTATCTTGTCAACTGACATTCATTTCGCAGGATAATACTCCTAAACAGACACATTACATAGCATGTAACATTCATACATTCCATCAAGACTAAACTACATAAGTCTTTTTGTAGGGAAACAATTGGTCCTGCAGCCAAGCATGGCTACGTCTAGCCAGTCTAATCCTATTCATGTCTCTCGCGAGGAGTTCGAAGGGTTAAGTAACCAAATTACAGAGTTGGCTGTTCTGCTCAAAGAACTACACAAGTCCACTCAGGGTCCACAAATACCCATCAACACAGAATCCTCTGCACATGGAGGAACCCAGGGTCCGGACAAAGAAGTTCCAACACTTGAGTCTGACAAAACCAACAAAACCCCAAAAATCACCCATCTCAAAGAAGATCCAGACACTAGTGATATCAAGAAAAAAGTGCTACAAATGGAAGAGACCATTCGGTCCATCAAAGGGATTGGAGCACACGGGAGTGTTTTGTATTCAGACCTTTGTATCTTCCCTGGGGTTCAGTATCCGGAAAAGTTCAATACTCCCGATTTTGAAAAATATGATGGATTGGGAGATCCTTACACTCATTTAAAGGTATTCATTAGAGAGCTCGGATATTATGCCGAGGATGAAAAGCTCAGAATGTGGTTGTTTCATAATAGTCTGACTAGAGAGGCCAGAGCAAGATTCATAGCTAGGAGGAGTTAGCCCATGCTTTCCTCAGTCAATACAGCTTTTAAACTCAGATGGCTCCAGACCGGTATCAAATTACCAAGGTCAAGAAATAAGTCAATGAGTCTTTCAAAGAGTATGCCCAAAGATGGAGGCTTCTAGTTGCTCAAGTTATTCCATCTATGACTGAGTCTGAAATGGTTATGACCTTCATAGACATTCAAGAAGCTCCCTTTTATGAGAAGGTCTTAGCCGGTATAGGCAAGCCATTCTCTAAAATGATCAAACACGGAGAAATGGCTGAAATGGGATTCAAATTAGGGAAGATTCAAGTCCTTGCCGCTCTAAAAGCTGTAGCTAAGCACATCCAGTCTGGAAGTTATGGAAACAACCCCTGGAGGGTCCATAAGAAAAAGAGGAGGATGTTTCCTTGATACTACAAGGACAAAAAGGCAATAAGAACATGCATATTCAGAGGAGAAACTACTCCCCTTTTCAAGCACAGTCCTCAAACCCTCCATTGTCAAAAAGTGGAGAAGTCATACGTACCCGAGTGTTCACACCTTTAGGGGATTCACTCGCCAATATTCTCAAACTTCTGACAGCTCAGAAGAAAATTGCCCATCTTCTTCCACTAGCCAACCCGAGTGGAAAAGGTTTTAATGCAAGTAGAACATATACTTACCATGCTGGAGCTCCAGGGCATGATACACATGATTGTTGGGCCCTTAAGCATTAAATCCAGAATTTAATTGATAATAGTGAGATTGTGGTAACCAAACCCGATCAACCTCACGTTCAAGACAACCCTCTTCCTCAACACAAGGAAGAGGAGGTTAACATGATTAACTGGAGCAGTGGACAGAGCTCCAAATATGTGGGTGCTTCATCCCAAACCAGCAAGGATAATGCTGACAAATGGGATTTTGCACAGTTCCAGTTTATGATGGAACGGGAAATGAAGGCTCTGGGCGAGCAAGTCAATCAATTGGTAGAACTGGTGGTTCATCTGCACCAAGTCACACGTCAATTATTCAGTCAGGAGCATGCTAGCCTCCTTCCCCTTATTACCACTTACTCCAGAAAGTGAAACACTGGAGGATAAAATTGCAAAAAGAGCAAAAGCCAAAGCCCATCGGGACTTCGCCAACAAAAGAGAATTCACCTATTTAGGTCAACCGATGGAAGAGATATTGCAGATGCTGATTAATGAGGGAAGAATCGCAACTCTGCAACCTCCAATCAGCCCACGCTCAAGACAGTTTGATTCTACTGGAGTATGTTAATACCACTCCCACTCTCGCGGTCACATCACTGAAGAATGTTGGGCACTCCGCCATCTTATTCAGAACTTGATTGACAGTGGTGTCCTGTAGATGGCAGACAATGACGCAGTATTACTTGAGAGTGGGGATACATTTCCTACCAATTGGAAGGAAGTCGTAGCAGTTATATCCATTGAGGGAGAGTTAGCTGCCACACCACTTACAATTCAACCTATTCAACTCAAAGGTGTTGAAAACCCTTTGAAAGTGGCTGCACCAGAGCCAATTATATTGCCTTTCAGGCCACAGTATCCTGTTGTCAGCCTACAGAAAGTGCCATGGAACAATGGAGAGGCTGAAGGTTCCACATCCAATACAACTGCTGCAGTGTCGAAAGAAAATCCACTGTACCTTTCCCAACGGGTAATGAAGCCTACCATCAGGTCAAAGGGGAAAGTTCCCATGGAGAAGATTGAAGAATTCCTCCGTACTATGGGACACAATGAAGCCAAGGTAGTTTTAAGCTTGAAGGAAGCTCCACAATAGATTTCTATTCCGGACTTGGTTTTCTCCTCAGAGGATTATCGGAAGGTCTTACTGAGAGTCTTAGAAGAAGCCCACTTGTCAAAATCAGTGGATGTTGAAAAGTTCCATCATCTGGTTGATCGCATCTTCAACAGCAATGTGATATCCTTCACCGATGATGACAATACTCCCGAAGGGACGTGCCATTGCAAACTGTTGCACATAGCGGTTATGTCCTCTGGATATGTGGTGGGAGGAGTTCTGATAGATGGAGGGTCATCTTGAAACATCTGCCCCTATGCCACACTAGAGAAAATGAACATCAATCTCAACAGGATCTGAAGCAGCCATACAATTATTAAAGCCTTTGATGGATCCCAACGAAATGCTATCGGAGAGATTAAACTACCTGTAGAGATTGGTCCACATACATTCTGCGTATCCTTTCATGTGCTCAAGATAGCTACAAGATACAATCTACTTTTGGGAAGACCGTGGATTCATATGGCTGGAGCCGTCCCATCCACTCTCCATCAGCAGCTCAAATACATCATTAACAGTAGCCTAGTCACTGTTAATGCTGAGCCAGAATGTCCTGTACAAAGTGACATACCACTCATCAATTTCAATATAGAAGTTGAGCCCATCAGCTTCTAGGCCCTTGAGGTAAGTAAGCAACACTCACTATTAACCTATTGGGGCGCCACCTCTAATACCCAGAGTTTTTGCCGAGGTAATGTCGGCAAGTCATGAGATGATATCCTTGGGTTTTTAACCTGGACAAGGGTTAGGAAAGGTTTAGCACGGCATCAAGCGCCCAATTCAAGTTCTAAGTCAGACAGGGATAGTCGGACTAGGCTATTCTCCTTGGTTCAGTCACAAGAACCCTTACAAGCACAAACAAGTTCATTCATCTTCAAGGCAATTGCCTAAACCTACAGAGCCTGAACCTCTACGGCCGTCATTAAAGGTCCCTGCCTATGTGGTAAATATGTTGTTTCCTAAGCCGATACTGGTCGAAGGAAAGGAAGTCCTGATTCCAGACCCCGAAGTAGAGGAAAAGGATCAAAAACGTAAACAAGACATTGCAAGGTGGTTATCAAACCTGCGCGTCCTGATCCATACGGAGGGTATGAATAGAGACATTCCAGATTATGATTGTCTAGACATTATGGTCATCATTCAAGAAAAGGAGGACAACAACAGCCCTTTCACCACAGCTGTCCACCAGGACTTCACCCTTGGCAATTGGAGCAGCACTCCTTGCATTTGCCAACAAGGGTAAAAAGGGCAGAAATTCCCTCTGCCCTGGAGATAACAATAACTGCTTATTTTTGCTATACAGTATTAGCAGTTGTTTTTGTCATTTCATGCTAACACTTTTATGATTAAACAGTTTCATATATTAAGTGAAAGCATTTTGTTTCAGGACGCTAAAGTTAGATGTGCCTAAACTTGCTGATGAGATGCCTATTCTTCACAAGGACTATAACTTTGATGTAAAGTTGGACTCAGACTTGATGGAGATTGAACAAGAGGACTATGAGATACCTCAGGAGATCAAAGAATGCGTCGAAGACAAACCCAAGCCAAATCTTGATCAAACCACCTCTTTCAACCTCGAAACCTTAGAAAACCCCAAACAAATCCAGATTGGTACGGACCTTACTCCAAACCAAAGGAATAACATGGTTACTCTATTGACCCAATTCTAGGATATGTTTTCATGGTCTCATGAAGGCATGGTTGGTTTGTCCACTGACATTTTCATTCATCACCTCCCCATCAAAGACGGATTCAAGCCAGTCAAGCAGAAGCTCAGGCAATTAAAACCTGAGTGGAGTTTAAAAGTTAAAGAAGAAATTGTGAAACAATTTCAAGCCGACATCATCATGGTGTCAACATACCCTGAGTAGCTATCGAACATAGTCCCCGTGCCTAAATCTGGAGGGAAGGAGCGAATTTGCGTGGATTACAGAGATCTGAACAAAGTTTATCTCAAAGATAGCTTTTCTGTGCCATTCATCCACATACTCATTGACAATATAGCTCAGTATGACATATACTCCTTTACTGACTGCTTTGCGGGGTACCATCAAATCATGGTTACTGAAGAGGATCATGAGAAAACTGCATTCAACACTCCTTGGGGAACCTTTTGCTACAGACGGTTGTCATTCGGCCTCATCAATGTCAGAGCTACCTATCAGCGAGCCATGATGGCTCTTTTCCATGATCTAATGCACAAAGAGATAGAAATCTATGTGGATGACATCATTGTCAAGTTCCGAAGGGAGGAAGATCACTTAGACCATCTCAAAAAGCTCTTCAACAGGTTGCGTTAGTATAACTTAAAGTTGAATCCAGCCAAGTGCGCCTTTGGTGTTAGATCAGGTAAGTTGCTAGGATTCCTAGTCAGCCACAAAGGGATTGAGATGGATCCCACAAAAATCTAGACCATCACGTAAATGCCTATACCTCAGAAAGAGAGGGAAATACGGGGATTTTTGGGAAGAATCAACTTTATCAGCTGATTCATCTCCCAACTCACAGAAACCTGTGAGCCTATTTTCAAGTTGCTAAGGAAGAACTCCTCCATGAAATAGAATGATGAGTGTCAGAAAGCCTTCCTTACAATCAAAGAGCAGCTAATCTTCAGTGCCGGTAATTTTAGATCGGGAATTCGGCTTCTTCAGTGCTTGCTTAGTATTGGCAGATTGGCAGCTTCATTTCGGCACCAGTTTTGTTCATTTGGTTGCTTAGTTTCTACTAATTGGTTGTTTAGGCTTTCGGCCTACTTTTTTATGCTAGTAGTTAGCATTAGTCCTGCTTTGTAATGTTCCTTGTTCTTTCTTTTGGCTTGGCTATTAGTCTTTAGTTGTCCATTTTGGAGGTTGTCCCATGTGGTTCAATCTAAAGCTTCTGGGGTATGCCCTTAGCGATTGTTTTATCTCTTTTTCTTTTCTATATACAAACAAACTTAGCGAGAAAAAAAAAAAAGAGCAGCTAATCAAAGCTCCTGTTTTGGTACCTCCCAGGGATGGTGTTCCCCTGTTCATGTACCTATCAATCAATGACAATGCCATGGGCTACATGTTGGGATAGAAAGATGATAGAGGCCAAGAATGAGCTATCTATTACCTTAGCAAAAGATTCAGCAGCAGTGAACACAACTACACTCTAATTGAGAAAAGTTGTTGTGCTTTAGCATGGGCTTCCATGAGATTACAACATTATCTCCATGGTCACACAACCCATCTCATATCCCGCGTGGATCCTCTCAAGTACGTGTTTAGCAAATCCATGTTAAATTGTCGACTGTCTAAATGGTAGTTGATCTTACAACAATTTGACATTGTCTACGTGACGTAAAAGTCTATCAATGGTCAAGGAATCGCAGATCAACTGGCCGCCGTACCTTCAAGGAATTTTAAACCCTTTGAGACATACTTCCTTGATGAAGGGGTAATGACAGTTCAGCAACACCGTCGGGACGATACACACCAACTATGGAAGATGTATTTTGATGGAGCTATAAACATGGAAGGTCCTGGAGCTGAAGCAGTTCTAGTATCAAATACAGGGGATCAGCATCTTGTCGCCGCCAAATTACAGTTTGTCAGCACCAACAACATAGCTGAGTATAAAGGTTGTATCATGGGGTTGAAACTAGCCCAATCAATGGGCATCAGATGGTTAACTGTCTTTGGAGATTCTGAATTGGTAATCAGACAAACTACGGGAATCTATCATACCAAAGAGCTACATTTGTTGCCTTACCATCGGTAGGTTATACAGATGGCTTTGTAGTTTGAAGAAATATCCTTCCTCCACATTCCTCGGAATAGGAATGACTTTGCAGTTTCGTTAGCAACTTTGGCCTCCTTAATCAACATACTTGACAAGGAAAATATGCCAAACATCACATTTGCCTTGCAAAAGGCTCCAGCCTATGGGAACTACATTGGAGAAGTATCAGATGAGCTACCTCCCATCCAACCCCCTAGTTATCAACATATCAAGGAGTATCTATGAGATGGATCTACACCCGCTGGGGCGAGTCAGGTTGAAAGAAAGCGGATCCATTGAATGGAAATTCTACCTGAGCGGAGACGTACTCTACAAAAGAGATGCAGGACTAGGTCTCCTCCGATGTCTGGACAAAAAGTCATGGATGAAATCCATGGTGGAGTATGCGGCCCACACATGAGCGGCCCTCTACTTGTCAAGAAAATCCTAAGAACAGGGCATTACTGGCTCTCTCTCAAGGCTGACTGTGATGATCATGTCAAGAGATGTTACCAACGCCAAATTCATGGGAATGCTATCCACGTCCCTCCAAGGGAGCTCCACAATATAAGTTTGCCCTGGCCCTTCTCAATGTGGAGAATGGATGTGATCGGGCCCATCGAGCCCAAGGCTGTAATGGTCATCGATTTATCTTCACCGTGACCGACTACTTCACTAAGTGGGTAGAAGCAGCCTCCTTCCCTAGGGTTACTAAAGAAGTTATCATTGGTTTCATCAAATACAATGTCATTTGTCAATATGGACAATTAGAGGTGATTGTGTCAGACAATGCTAAAAACCTCAATAATCAAATGATGGATGAGTTATGCAGTAAATTCCATATCAAACATCTTAACTCCGTCATCTACCGTCCAAAGATGAATGGTGTTGTTGAAGCGACTAATAAGAATATCAAAAAGATCATGCAAAAGATGTCCGCCAATCATAAAGGATGGCCTAACTTGTTGCCTCCGACTCTATTAGCCTACAGAACATCAATGCGCCCTTCCACTGGGGCACCCCTCTACTCATTAACCTATGGGATGGAAGCAATGCTCCCCATAGAAGTGGAAATAGAATCCCTCAGAGTGTTGATCGACGCTCAACTGGATGAAGACCAATGGTTACAAGATAGGTACCACCAATTATCTCTAATAGATGAAAGGCGGGCCACAGCCATCTTCCATGGTCAGTTATACCAATAGAGGATCGCCAGATCTTACAACAGAAAATTCTATATACGGCAATTCAAGGAGCATGACTGGTCTTGAAGAAAATTCTTGACAATCAAGATCAATCCAAAGGAAAATTCGCCCCAAACTGGGAAGGTCCGTTTGTTGTCAAGGAGGTATTGACAGGAGGGGCTATCAGATTACAGGAGATGGATGGCGATGAATTTCCACAACTCATTAACTCGGACACCGTGAAATGGTACTATATATGTCTGAAGTTACCAGCAAACCAACATCCTGGGTTTGTATCACCAGATCCCCAATCAATTCAGGTTTTCAAAACCTTTCGCTACATACAACCTTTCTTCACATCCGTTTGCCTCATCAGGGACAAAACACACCTTCCAACCAGTAGCCTGGTTTTGAATCATCTGATCCATCACTCTATTCAGGTTTTTTCAAAACCTTTCACACCTTCAGTTTGTACCACCAGGGATCAAACACTCCACAACTTCAATTTTTCCCACCAGGGATCAAACTTTTCATCTGCAGTCAGTCCTGTACACGGGGGAAACTACGCAGACCTGATCTCTCCAATACACGGGAGTACGTAGGCAGTCATTTTTATGGTTCGGTCTCACCATAAAAAAAATAACAAAAAAATAAAAACAAATACACCTCTACACCCACTTTACCACATACAACTTTGAACCTTTACGCTAGATTCAAACTACGCAGACTCCCCTCCTCAATGGGAGTACTATGGCAGCCATTCATGGTTCAGTCTCACCTCTACCAAAACACAAAAACTTATCAGCGGTACTGGGATCATTCTTCAAACCATACATCATTGGCTTAGACCAAAGGAATGGAACTACCTGGTCTCCCCACACAAATTGGAGAATCGGCGGCCATCTAAGCTGTTGTTAAGTCCTCAAAGAGAAACACCAATCCATAAGAGATGAAACTACCTGGGCTCCCCAATACAAAGGAGTACCGGCGACCATATGTGGGGCGGTCAACCTCAGAGAGGAAAGTCACACTCCTCTCCATAACCACATATAGAAACCAGTCCCTAGACACTAAAGGGTAGGGAATACACACAGATCAACGATCCATTCTGAAAGATCCTGAGACATCTAAATGTCCATCCATCAAGGTGAAGTTCAGAATACATCAAGATCACAAGCCCTGGAGAAACAGACAAATATCAAGCAAGTAACAAGGCATAACTAAAAGGAAAGTGAATCAAAATATATTTTCCTGCCATATATAATATTGTTTGATATATACAATATGTACTATACATGACAAAAATGGCTAAGCTAATCTGTGCAGGAAAATCCAGGCCCAGCTATAAATCAATGTATATGTGTGCTATCAAATCCAACATGGCATCCGTCTCAGAAGAAGGGGGTAACAATGTAAGCTCCTGCCCTATGGTATCAATACGAGCCAAAAGGTCCACAGCCATCTTCATGGTGACTCTATGCTCATCAATATATGTGCTTATCTCTGCAATGATACCAGTAGTGTGAGACCTCACTGCAATGCTATCTGTAATAGCGGCATCTCAGACAGATAGAGTGCCATCCCACTCAACAACCATTGCATCTCTGGATGATCTAGCCTCATCCCGCTCAACAACAGTGGCATCTCTATGAGCTAAGGTGTCATCTCTCTCTACTAGAGCGGCATCCCTCCCAGCAAGAGCTGTCAACATCAAGGCTCTAGCCTAATCTCTCTCAAATGTCATCAGATACAGACTCTGTTCTAAATACTCTGCCGAATGCGGGGTCACAGTAGCAGTCATACTGGGAGAATCAACAAGAGTTGCTGCCAACCCAGCAAATAGCTCATCCTCAGTGGGAGAATCAGCGTCCTCCATGAGCTCCCCACTATCAGAATCAATCCCCGGCACGGTGGATATAACCCCAACTGATGTGATCTCTACCTCCATCCATGCATAATACTCTGTAGAACGGCCGGGATGGCTAACAGAAAATTCAGCCATCTCACGCTGAGCCCAACAGGCATACACCCTGGATCTATCCTCTACTGATAAATGTCGAAAAGACAAATGCTGACCCAATGCCCCTCAAAAGGATGAACATCCTGAACATGGTCGAACTATGCCATCATAGCCAGTGGGTGATACATGGTTATGCCCCTCAAACCAGCCAGAGGGAGATAATCCATGCCCAGTGCATGAATAATGAAGCTGTAGGGAGAATTAAGCCCTGAACACAGCAAGATGTCAAATGGATCCTCGATCCCTGCCAAGAACACCGACCAAGATGCAGCATCTGTACACTCTGCAGGCTGAAAGGAGTAAGACATGGCTCATGGGAAAAGCAATACCCATAGCGTCAAAAGGTGTCGATCGGTCCCAAGTGTGACATGAACCAGACATACAGCAAGACCGAGCTACCTGTAAATACCCCTGCAGGATGGGTGTGGCAATACGTGGCTAACCTCAATGTCTCTGCCACAATCATCGGTATAATGGTATGTCCCTCCTTGAGGGCCCGTACTGCCATCACTACACCGATGTCTAAATGATCCAAGTACAGTGGCATGTACAGATAGGCTACTACATACATCATGAGTATATCTACTCTGGCAACACGCCACTATTCCTCCGATGTGGTGAAATCCATAGAGTGTTGTGTATAACTGTCCAATAAACCAAATCTGTCTATCAGAAAATGCTAGGACACTACATGCCCGGAGGTGATCTCATCCTGGGCTACTCTACGCCTCAACCTTATGAGGGTCATAAATTGTCGGCTCATATCCCCGGCATCCATCTGAGCGTAAGATCTGTCCAATGGCAAAGCTGTCAAATGCTCATACTCCTCTAAGGGGGGAGTCAACTCCTGGGTTTCAAACCAAAAAACCTGCCTCTCCGGTACCCAGTGCTCCGACATACCCTCTACAAAACCTATAGGAACCTGGAACATCAGGAGGGTCACAGAGTGCTACAACAGATGATCTACAGTCACCCGATCTGGAGGTGACAAACTGTCATACCATGATCTCAAACATGAGGCTACCAATACTAGTGGGGTGTGATCAATGCGGCTAACTGTCGAGGAAGACATCTGTGTGGGCCGTACCATAAAACCATCCAGGGGTCAATGCTGAATATCTCTGGACATCCATATGCATAACATAATACATACATGATAAACAGTAGATGGCAATATGATGTAGGAAATGGAAAATAGTACATATACATTCCTAAGTACTTCATCATCTAATACATCATCTATGTACAGCTAGAAAATATAGAGAAATGGGGCACAGACGCCCAATAACTAACAGAGGCCTATCAAAAGATATAACGAGAATGGGGCACAGCCACCCAGTATCTAACAGAGGCCTATCAAGAAAGGAGGTCCAGTTTGAGTTGCAAAGGAGGTCTCACAAGTTGAAAAAGTCAAATCAGGAAAAAAGTCGCTACGCGATTGAGCAAAAAAGCCTGAAATCCTGATTTTCAAAGACCAAACTGCGGGTCTACATATCACTCATTAGTATTCGGCCAGACAAAGGGTTCACAACATCGATAATCATAGCTATTGCAAACAACTACACTTGAAAATACCTCACAAAGGTCTGATGCCGTCAATTCGGGGTCATAACTCCAGAAAAACCTCTCCCTAGTGGAAACTTCATACAATCTCAGTCGTTGAAGTACATTTTAATGAAGGTCAAGCAACCTTGACGTTCTTTAGCCGTTGGCAAGTAAATCCAGCGAAGCATCGAAGGTGGTCTGATGATCTCGGCCGTTGAAATACATTTCAACGAAGGTTAAGCAACCTTGACGTTATTCAACCATTGGTAAGTAAATCCAGCGAAGCATCGGAGGTGGTTCGATGATCTCAGCCATTGAAGCACATTTCAACGAAGGTCAAGCAACCTTGACATTCTTCAGCAGTTGGAAAGTTAACCCAGCGAAGCATCGGAGACGGTCCAATGATGGTATCCATTGAAGTACATTTCAATAAAGGTCAGGCATCCCTGACAACACAAATTGTTGGCAGTAACTCCGACAGAACAAGGGATACCTGGCGAAACAAACCATGGAAAATCATCCTCATCGGGGAGGACCGATGATGGAATCTGTTATACAAATCTTGATCAGAAAAAATATCATTCCCCCATAGTCTGTTGTACATGAGAAGAACGTCTGCGGTAGAAGGTCTATGCCAAGGATTAAAGACTTTGGTGATAACCCCAATGTTAACATCCTGAAAGTTCCTGTGAGCTTTGGAGTAGACATCCAAGCACTTTATCAGGATCATCCGTGACAACCCCAGTCCCCAACAGAAAGTATGGGAGCAGATAGTCATCACATCACGTTGGAAAACGGTTCAACAAACCATATTTAGCATACATTTGTATCATGCTGCATTATATTGCATCATGATTATCTTGTCACATTTCAAGTGTCTAGTATTCTTTATCCTATCCATGTCATTACATTGCATGAATATGATAAAGAGGGGCATCTGTAGACACTCGAAATTTTTCATTCCTGTTACTAACCTTACAGAAGGGCAAAATTATCTTCCGGAGATAACCCTGGAAGTCAAATCAACTCAATCCCAAAGACAACCCCGGGATACTCAGTTTTCCATCTCAGATATAACCCCGAGATACTCAGTTCCAGTCACAGAGATAACCTCAGGAGATACATTTCCAACCTCGGAGATAACCCCAAGGGATGCAGTTCCAACTCTAGAGATAACCCTAGAGAAGTCCGTTCTAATCCCCAGAAGTCAGCTTCAACCTCGGAGATAACCTTGAGACGCTCAGTTCCAACCCTAGAGATGACCTCGGGAGGTCAAGCACACCTCAAAAATAACCCTGAGGACATTCAGTACCTTCAGCAACCATATCTCAGAGATAACCCTGAGCAACAACTGCTAAATCAGCCCAAAGCCAGAGATAACCATGGTGAGGGGCAAAATCATCCTTTTTCCACCACGATCCCACATTCACGCCATCTCAGCATCAGTTCATACCACATTCTACACAGAAGTGTCCCACAAAAACCATAGCTCAAATCCCGAGTGACTACTACGCAAGACAGTACACCGGATAGAATTTGAAGACTTGAAGATTTGGTCATGGACCCATCTTCCCGACTTCGTACAACCTCTTATCCCATGTCATTGTGTAGCTCTCGACAACAGCATTCCGGAAAGGTATTATACGCCGGATGCCCGGATTGAAAGTTATGAAGGTTCAAACGGACAAACGTGTTGCATGCGTGCACGTAATTCGAGACGGCAGGGCCCACAGAGCCTGAGGCACCCCGGGTAGCCGCAGGTACACCTGCAACTCCCCTCTCTATAAATAGAGGGCTTGGGGTGGCCATTTTCAAGAGATAAAAGGCGAGGAAGCCCTATCCATTTTGCTTTGTACACACTTTAAATTGACTGTTTTCTCTTTCCAAACATCTGTGGGCTTGTATTTTGCTATATTTTACCGGTGGAAACTGTAAGACCCCAACTTATTAATGAATAAAATCAAATTTTCTCTAAATATTATTGTGAATAATAAGGGGTTAATTTGATATAATACTTTGGTTATGGGTGAAATGTGCAAATTTTGCAAAATAAGCAAGTGGTTATAAAATATTTATTTTTGGTCGGTGAATATTCGGTTGGTCGTGGAATATTCTTGCTGTCGGGGAATATTCGTACGACGACGCAGCCTTGTGTGGGCCCCATAACGGAAAGCGATTGGATGAAGAAAACGACAAGTATAAGTTGTTTATAAATAACGGCGTAGTTGTTACCGTTAATACTGTTGGAATACCCGGTGGTTAAAATACAGTAGCACACGGTATTGCACCAATTATTGATTCTTACGTAAGAAGGCACTACTCAATAATTGTTACAGTAGTTATTATTCAATATTTTATTTTATTGATTCAATAATTGCTGCGTTGATATTTTATATTATTGTTGTTTCAATAATTGTTGCTGCACAGTATTTTCATTTATCAGATCAATAATTCATATTATTTGAATAATATTATTAGATAACATTATTGGCAATGTCTAGAAAGTTCTGTCTAAGGAGAGGTTTGGTCATCTAATTGCGCGCCAGTAAGGAGAAATCCTTATTGGAAAGCCCCCTCTTTCCTGGGAACGGCCTGGTTGTCATAAATGTGATTCTGTAATATTATTTGTGAATAATTAATTATTGATTCATATGATAAGGAAATATTTATTTTATGTGGATATAAATGAGGGATATATATTTTTGTGGTTAAAAATGAAGGAGTTAATGTTGAGGTTTTTATCATATTTTTGTCGGAATGGAGGTATTAAAAATCAGGGTTTTTGAGAAATATTGCGGGGGTTATAATTTTTAATCCGACCGTTGGATCGTGGTAATTTTTGGATATGTTATACATATATAAGTTGAGTATATGTCCACAAATTTTGAACCGTTAAAAATGAACGTATGATTTATTATGAATTTTACAAGATGACTGGTTCAGAAATTGTTGAATTTTCGGAGTTTATCATTTTGGTGGAAAATTCTAGAATTGGTGGGCCCCACTTGTGGTTGGTGAAGAAATGTGCTGAATTATATTTCAAATGTGGTAGGTGGGAATAGTAGCAGGTAAAGCCATCAGGTTGCAGGTCAAACCTACCAAAATTTTCCTATAAATAGAGGGCTAAGTTAGAATTGAAAATCACACCAGAAACAAGTTTTCTCTCTTTCTCTCTCTAGATTATTGAGTGTATTTTGTGAGTATTTAGATACTTTGAGAGTTTCTATTCATCAGAGCAAGTTTCTTTCAGCCTTATACCGGTATTCCGACCAGAAGTACTGATATTTTGAGGTAAGGGATATTATTTTCTTCTTAATGATATTATTTTCTTCAATATCATTATGCTGAAATATTGATATGAGTTTTTATCAAATTTGGAACTTTTTGTGTCGGGGGTTACTATTCACGTATACGGCACTATTCACGTATACGGCACTATTCACGAATACGGCACTATTCACCGAAAAATAAAATTTTCCCTTTTTGTCCAAGATGTCTATTATGGTTACTATCTTTGATTGTATCCATGTTTTGATCTTTATTTTTGAATTCTGCTTCACAATTGATTATTATGAAGTATTATTGATCTTGGATAAACTGTTATACGAATCCCTACTATTTGTCCTTCTGTCTCATTGGATTCGTTCTCTTTAAGATATTTTTCATCATCCTCAGTCCTAAATGATGATATTAATGAATATCTTTGGCCTGTAGTGCAAAGATGTATAATTACTTGATGAATATCTTTGGCCTGTAGTGCAAAGATGAACAGGTGTTGAGATGAACATGACCGACTGATGATACAAATGAATATCTTTGGCCTGTAGTGCAAAGATGAATATTTGGTTAAAGATGATTATTAATTGATGTTACAGGGATAAAATATTGATGATGGACTTTTAAATCTTAGAAGATAGTAGAATTCTTTCTCTACTTGACTCTTCTAATGGTTTGCTGTTTCCGCTGCAGTTGTTGATCTAAAACTTGTTGTCGATTATATTTTATCAGATTTTTCCCTGTTGAAGACTAACGATAATTTGTTGTATATTATCTTAGTCATAATATTCTTTACTGGGCTAGTTGAGCTCACCCTTTTCCTTTTTGTTCCATTTTTCTTCTCAGGAGGTGAGAACATAGCAGGATCTAGTCGGGGTATGGAGTGATGGTTCTAGAAAGATGTATTAGCAGTCCTCACTATTTCTGTAAAATAGTGTTTGAATAATTGTAATGAGGATTTATTTGAGTGTGGATATTGTCTAGAAGACAATATTTGTATTTAAACTCACAGTATGTGTTGTCGTATTTTGCACGACAATTGTATTATTGAAGTTGTAGTTTGCTTTCTGTACCATGTATTTGGCGACTCAGAATGGGTGTTGTATACCTATTCTGGGGGCGTCACAGTTGGTATCAGAGCTTAGGGATATGATCCCTGGCTGAGATGTGAGACAAGAACTAGGAGGGGAGAGACGGGGAATTCCTTCGCTAGTATGACCTGACTAAGTTTATTTGGTGTTTATTTGGTCGGTCAGAGTATAGGGATAATATATGACATGACTATTAACCCTTGTTTTATGGCAGTATTTAAGAATGGCAGCTGAGAACGTTAATAATGGAGTAAATCAGACCGTGGAGACACCTTTGATCACTACCCAGGGGAACGTGCAACAGGAAGGCAATATTCCTCCTGTAAACAACGTTACCGAGCAAACGATGAATGATGGAATGTTTAGGAGCTTTTTGCAGTTCATGCAAAATCAGACGAGGGAGACTCGTGTGCAGAATACGGGTGGAAATGATAACAACGCGCGGTTTGTCACAGCTAAGCAGTTCAAAGAATTGGGACCACCAGAATTTAAGGGAAAGCCGGATCCGATCATGGCGGAAACGTGGGTCAAGCAAATTACCAAGATATTTGATGTCTTGGGATGCACGGAGGAACAGAAGGTTCCATTCGCCACATTTATGTTCCGCGGTGAGGCAGACTACTGGTGGGAGTCTGTGAAGCGTACCCAGCCTGACGCACTCAACATGTCCTGGGAAACATTTCAAAAACTGTTCAATGACAAGTACTTTCCTGAAAGTATTCGTCATATGAAGGAGGTTGAGTTTATTAGACTGGAACAAAACAACATGACGGTGTCCCAGTACGAGGCGAAGTTTGCAGAGTTATCCAGGTTTGCACCTCATTTGGTCGAAAATGAGGAACGAATGACAAGGATGTTTCTGAGAGGTCTAAAACCCGAGATTCGGCAATATCTTATCTCTCATAAATTTTCTTTATATTCAGATGTTGTAAACAGGGCTCAATTATTAGAGCGAGATAATGAGTATGTGCAACCGAGGGACCACAACCAGGGTCATACCGGTGGCGGCAGTCATCGAAGCAATGAAAACCAGCAGGGAGGAAAACATTCGGACAAAAGCGGTAACCACTCTGGTGGTAATCGTGGTCGTGATAATAGAAGGAGCGAGTCGGGAGGAGATTTCAAGAAGAGAAGGTACAACAATGATAACGTGAAGACGTCAGCACAAACATCAACTGTTTCTAGGGGAGGAGAACGACCACCGGTCGTATGTTACAAATGTGGGAAAGAGGGACATATCAGCCCAAACTGTCCACAACAATCCAAGGTATGTTATAACTGTGGAAAGGAAGGTCATATAGCTCGAGAGTGTTCTGTAGCAAAACCAAGTTCAGCGGGGATGGTGACTCCAAAAGTTATCCCGGATAAGTCGAAATCAGCGGTTCCTGGAAGGGCGTTTGTCGTTACTGGCCAAAACGCGAGAAACCCGAACGAGGTGATCACGGGTAAGCTAATCTTGAATTCTTGCGAAGTTTATACTTTACTAGATACCGGTTCTACCCATTCTTTTATCTCTCCTGCTTGTGCTCAACGTTTAAACTTGACTCCGGAGAAATTGGACTTTAACTTATCTGTTGAAACTCCGTTGGGTGAAACCTTCGTTACATCTACAGTTTATAAATCTTGCATGATCCAAGTTGGCACTATCACATTACCTGTTGATCTTATCTCTTTAAAGATACTTGCTTTTGATGTGATTTTAGGAATTGATTGGTTAACCACTCATCATGCTAAAATTGATTGTTTTCGTAAGGTTGTTAGTTTTCATATTCCTAACCAACCTGTCATACGAATTCAAACTACTAAACCACTAAAATCAGTCACTGTCATATCAAGCCACAAAGCTATTCGTTTATTGAAAAACGGATGTCAAGCTTTCTTAGCCCATGTTATGGATTTGAACAAAGACAAGTCAGATTTGAATAATATTTCTATTGTTAGAGAATTTTCCGATGTATTTCCTGAAGAACTTCCCGGTCTACCCCCGGAACGAGAAATTGAATTCTTTATTGACCTTGAACCCGGTACAAAGCCCATTTCTAAAACCCCATATCGAATGGCTCCTATTGAACTTCAGGAGTTAAAAGTCCAACTACAGGAGTTGTTGGACATCGGTTTTATTCGTCCTAGTACGTCTCCTTGGGGTGCTCCTGTTTTATTCGTAAAGAAGAAAGACGGGAGTATGCGACTTTGTATTGACTATCGAGAATTGAACCATGTCACCATCAAGAATAGGTATCCGCTACCTCGCATTGATGACCTGTTTGACCAGTTGCAAGGAGCACAATTCTTTTCAAAGATCGATCTTCGTTCTGGATATCATCAGCTGAAGATTAAAACTGAGGATATTCCAAAGACTGCCTTCAGAACTCGGTACGGGCATTATGAATTCTTAGTAATGTCTTTTGGATTGACTAATGCTCCTGCTGCCTTCATGGATATGATGAACCGTGTATTCAAAGAATATTTGGATCAGTTCGTTGTTGTCTTTATTGATGACATCCTCATCTATTCCAAAAGCCGTGAAGATCATGAGCGCCATTTGAAGCTGGTACTGCAAAGGCTTCGTGAAAACAAGCTATATGCCAAACTGAAGAAATGCGAGTTCTGGCTTGAGGAAGTAGCATTCCTTGGGCACGTGGTGTCAAAACATGGAGTATCTGTCGACCCGGCGAAGATTGAAGCCATACAAAGTTGGGAGCAACCGAAGTCGGTAACCGAAGTACGTAGCTTTCTGGGCTTAGCTGGTTATTATCGGAGATTTGTGGAAGGATTTTCTCGAATCGCTACTCCGTTAACTCAGCTGACTCGGAAAGATACAAAATTCGTATGGAGTGAGGAATGCGAGAAGAGTTTCCAAGAACTCAAGAGGAGACTCATTTCGGCACCTGTTTTGACAATACCATCTGGTTCGGATGGATTTGTTATCTACAGCGATGCTTCAGGCAAAGGGTTAGGATGTGTTCTCATGCAACATGGGAAAGTCATAGCCTATGCCTCACGACAACTCAAAGAATATGAGAGGAATTATCCTACTCATGATTTGGAGTTGGCAGCAGTCGTTTTTGCGTTGAAGATCTGGAGACACTACCTGTATGGGGAGAAAGTGGAGATCTATACAGATCATAAAAGCCTCAAATATTTCTTCACCCAAAAGGAACTCAACATGCGGCAACGACGTTGGCTTGAGCTGTTGAAAGATTACGATCATACCATCCAATACCATCCTGGAAAAGCAAACGTAGTAGCTGACGCATTGAGTAGAAGATCATATGCGGGTACGAGTGCAATGTTTTTAACACAAAGGCCCATTTTGTATGACTTGCAAAGGATGGAGATAGAGATGAAGGCTCCAAGTACCCACATGATGATATCAAATATACGAGTAGAACCGACTTTAATCGATAAAGTTAAAGCTGCTCAAGCTACGGACATAGAGCTGATGCGTATGAAGAAGAAAGTGCAAGAAGGTGCTATTCCAGAAGCAAGAATCGATGAAGAAGGAATACTTCGAGTCAACTCCAGACTTTGTGTTCCTAACGATTTTGACTTGAAGCATAGAATAATGATGGAGGCACACAACACACCGTTTGCAATCCATCCTGGGAGTACCAAAATGTATCACGATCTTCGACATACATTTTGGTGGAGCAATATGAAAAGAGAGATCGCGGAGTTTATCTCGAGATGTTTAACTTGTCAACGTGTAAAGGCGGAGCATCAAGTACCAAAGGGTCCATTGCAACCACTTGAGATTCCGAAATGGAAGTGGGAACACATTACTATGGATTTTGTTACGGGTCTTCCCAAGGTTTCTCAAGGCATAGATGCGATTTGGGTTATTGTTGATAGATTAACCAAGTCCGCTCATTTCTTGCCGATACGTGAGACTTATTCCCTTGAACGTCTTGCTAGTATGTACGTGAACGAGATTGTGAGATTGCATGGCATGCCAGTATCCATAGTTTCGGATCGTGACCCAAGATTCACTTCACGATTTTGGGTTAGCTTGCAGAAAGCTATGGGCACGGATTTACGATTCAGTTCAGCATACCATCCTCAAACGGACGGACAATCAGAGAGGACTATTCAAACTCTTGAAGATCTATTAAGACTTTGTGTCTTAGATCTCAAAGGGAGTTGGGATAAGTACCTACCATTGGTGGAATTCTCCTACAACAACAGTTATCAGGCGAGCATAGGTATGGCTCCATTTGAGGCGTTGTATGGAAGAAAATGTCGTTCTCCAGTATGCTGGGACGAGGTGGGTGAAGCAACATTGTTGGGACCAGAATTGGTACGCATTACTACAGAGAAGATCCAAACGATTCGACAACGTATACAAACGGCACAGGATCGACAAAAGAGTTATGCGGATCTTCATCGGAAGGACGTGGAATTTAATATTGGGGATCATGTATTGTTACGTGTTGCACCATGGAAGGGAGTTACAAGATTTGGGAAGAGAGGAAAGCTCAATCCAAGATTTGTTGGTCCATTTGAGATTCTTGAGCGAATAGGAAATGTGGCATATAGACTCGCATTACCTCCAAGCATGTCTCGTGTTCATAATGTTTTTCACATATCTATGCTTCGTAAATATGTTAAAGACCCGAACCACATTATTGAGTTAGAACCAGACGAGATAGCTGAAGATTTAACGTACGAGGAGGTACCTGTTAAGATCTTGGATAGGAAAGAGCATGTCCTACGCACGAAGGTTATACCACAAGTTAAGGTTTTGTGGAGAAACCATGCTATTGAAGAAATGACCTGGGAGTTGGAATCAGAAATGAAAGCGAGGTATCCTCACCTTTTTGAAACATCAGGTACGTACGTCAATTTCGAGGACGAAATTTCATAAGGAGGGGAGGTTGTAAGACCCCAACTTATTAATGAATAAAATCAAATTTTCTCTAAATATTATTGTGAATAATAAGGGGTTAATTTGATATAATACTTTGGTTATGGGTGAAATGTGCAAATTTTGCAAAATAAGCAAGTGGTTATAAAATATTTATTTTTGGTCGGTGAATATTCGGTTGGTCGTGGAATATTCTTGCTGTCGGGGAATATTCGTACGACGACGCAGCCTTGTGTGGGCCCCATAACGGAAAGCGATTGGATGAAGAAAACGACAAGTATAAGTTGTTTATAAATAACGGCGTAGTTGTTACCGTTAATACTGTTGGAATACCCGGTGGTTAAAATACAGTAGCACACGGTATTGCACCAATTATTGATTCTTACGTAAGAAGGCACTACTCAATAATTGTTACAGTAGTTATTATTCAATATTTTATTTTATTGATTCAATAATTGCTGCGTTGATATTTTATATTATTGTTGTTTCAATAATTGTTGCTGCACAGTATTTTCATTTATCAGATCAATAATTCATATTATTTGAATAATATTATTAGATAACATTATTGGCAATGTCTAGAAAGTTCTGTCTAAGGAGAGGTTTGGTCATCTAATTGCGCGCCAGTAAGGAGAAATCCTTATTGGAAAGCCCCCTCTTTCCTGGGAACGGCCTGGTTGTCATAAATGTGATTCTGTAATATTATTTGTGAATAATTAATTATTGATTCATATGATAAGGAAATATTTATTTTATGTGGATATAAATGAGGGATATATATTTTTGTGGTTAAAAATGAAGGAGTTAATGTTGAGGTTTTTATCATATTTTTGTCGGAATGGAGGTATTAAAAATCAGGGTTTTTGAGAAATATTGCGGGGGTTATAATTTTTAATCCGACCGTTGGATCGTGGTAATTTTTGGATATGTTATACATATATAAGTTGAGTATATGTCCACAAATTTTGAACCGTTAAAAATGAACGTATGATTTATTATGAATTTTACAAGATGACTGGTTCAGAAATTGTTGAATTTTCGGAGTTTATCATTTTGGTGGAAAATTCTAGAATTGGTGGGCCCCACTTGTGGTTGGTGAAGAAATGTGCTGAATTATATTTCAAATGTGGTGGGTGGGAATAGTAGCAGGTAAAGCCATCAGGTTGCAGGTCAAACCTACCAAAATTTTCCTATAAATAGAGGGCTAAGTTAGAATTGAAAATCACACCAGAAACAAGTTTTCTCTCTTTCTCTCTCTAGATTATTGAGTGTATTTTGTGAGTATTTAGATACTTTGAGAGTTTCTATTCATCAGAGCAAGTTTCTTTCAGCCTTATACCGGTATTCCGACCAGAAGTACTGATATTTTGAGGTAAGGGATATTATTTTCTTCTTAATGATATTATTTTCTTCAATATCATTATGCTGAAATATTGATATGAGTTTTTATCAAATTTGGAACTTTTTGTGTCGGGGGTTACTATTCACGTATACGGCACTATTCACGTATACGGCACTATTCACGAATACGGCACTATTCACCGAAAAATAAAATTTTCCCTTTTTGTCCAAGATGTCTATTATGGTTACTATCTTTGATTGTATCCATGTTTTGATCTTTATTTTTGAATTCTGCTTCACAATTGATTATTATGAAGTATTATTGATCTTGGATAAACTGTTATACGAATCCCTACTATTTGTCCTTCTGTCTCATTGGATTCGTTCTCTTTAAGATATTTTTCATCATCCTCAGTCCTAAATGATGATATTACTGAATATCTTTGGCCTGTAGTGCAAAGATGTATAATTACTTGATGAATATCTTTGGCCTGTAGTGCAAAGATGAACAGGTGTTGAGATGAACATGACCGACTGATGATACAAATGAATATCTTTGGCCTGTAGTGCAAAGATGAATATTTGGTTAAAGATGATTATTAATTGATGTTACAGGGATAAAATATTGATGATGGACTTTTAAATCTTAGAAGATAGTAGAATTCTTTCTCTACTTGACTCTTCTAATGGTTTGCTGTTTCCGCTGCAGTTGTTGATCTAAAACTTGTTGTCGATTATATTTTATCAGATTTTTCCCTGTTGAAGACTAACGATAATTTGTTGTATATTATCTTAGTCATAATATTCTTTACTGGGCTAGTTGAGCTCACCCTTTTCCTTTTTGTTCCATTTTTCTTCTCAGGAGGTGAGAACATAGCAGGATCTAGTCGGGGTATGGAGTGATGGTTCTAGAAAGATGTATTAGCAGTCCTCACTATTTCTGTAAAATAGTGTTTGAATAATTGTAATGAGGATTTATTTGAGTGTGGATATTGTCTAAAAGACAATATTTGTATTTAAACTCACAGTATGTGTTGTCGTATTTTGCACGACAATTGTATTATTGAAGTTGTAATTTGCTTTCTGTACCATGTATTTGGCGACTCAGAATGGGTGTTGTATACCTATTCTGGGGGCGTCACAGAAACCGAGTATTCATTCATTTAAAGCTATCTGAAGTCTTCTTGGCAGCCCACTGTAAGACATCTCAGATTGCTTAAAGTCTTTCTCCACTTTCATTCACACACAGTTATTCACGTTGAGAGTCGTGTTGTGTGTGTATGCCCGGATCATCGATCCGTGGCTTTTATTACTTATATATATATATATATATATATATATATATATATATATATATATATATATATATATATATATATATACACACACTTATATATATATTATTATCGAGTTATGCCTCAATCGAGCCTGAATATAATATTCGGAGCAATTATCGCTTTATATATATATATATATATATACACACACATACACACACACACACACATTCTGTCAGGCCTGAAGATCACTTCGTGGCCATTTACTGGTTTTATATATGTACATATATATATATATATATATATATATATATATATATATATATATATATATAACTGTTTACAACTTTTGTACAAATTGTATCATCATGTGAGCCTAGGAATCATGTGATCACAGATTCAGTTCCTGAATCTAGATTCGGTTCCCGTGATGGACATTTTCAGCTGCAGCCAGCTTGTAAATTATTCACGGTGTCCAAATTTCCTTAGATGGCTCTCATGCCCACAAGGAGTTCGGAATAGGTATCTTGTTTTCTCGAAGATGCTTCGCATCTCGAAAATAATAAAAGCCATCAAGCCGAATACATAATAAAATGGAAGTATCAAATGCCTCAATTACTATTGAACATAAAGGTTTGAAAAACCTGTTTTACAAAACATCACTGCCATATCTCGTTAAAATTGAACTTTTATACAAAATTCAAACACTTTGTATATTGGTGCAAATGTGGCATAGCAATACTTCCAGACAACTGCACATAGACCCACACGCACACACATACATTCAGATAAAAGTTTAAATTGAAAAGTGGCGGTCACCGTGTTACCACAGATGTCGGGGGATGCCTAACACCTTCCCTCCGCATAATCAAGCCCTCGGACCCTAACGAATCTCGGTTTCACAGACCAATTATACAGTGTCACATCACTAGGTATAGTTCAAATAATTTCTTGGTTGAGTTGATGCAAATCATTTCTCGATTGAGTTGGTGCAACCATTTAAAAATACCAACTGGCGACTTTTACAATCCAATCGTCAACATATACATGTCGGATATTTTCACAACTTATTTTTTCAAACAAATCTCACGTAACATGAGAACACCAAAAGATAAGAACTGAAAAGGAACAATTAAAAATCCCGATGTCGATAAGTCTCCTCACTAGCCCGTAGTGCATTGATGGACAATTGTTAGCATGATCATGACCGCTGGTAATAATAACAAATATTCTTGTCCCATAGTGCATGGATAATTCGGTGATGTGGATTATTTATTAAAATGTTTTACAGAGATAAAATATTGATAATGAACTTTAAAATCATAGAATAGACATCATGCTCTACTTAACTCTTCTAATGGATTGCGTGTTTTCTTGCAGTTAAACTTGTTGTCTATTGTATTCTATCAGTTTTTACACTGTTGAAGGCTAAGGATAATTTATTATTCATTATCTTAGTTATAAAATTCTTTACTAGGCTAGTTGAGCTCACCCTTTTCTTTCATTATCTCTTCAGGAAATGAGAATATAGCTGGGACTGGTTAGGGTATGGAGTGACGGTCCGAGATGGTTGCTATAGTAGCCCTCACTATTCTATAAAATAGTGTTATAATAATTGTAATGAGAATTCCATTTGAGTTTGGATATTATCTACGAGACAATATTCGTGTTAAAACTCTCAGCTTATGTTTTGTCGTATTTTGTACGACAGTTGTATAAATTAAGTTTGTATTTAAATTATGTACCATGTATTTGGCGACTCAGAATGGGTTGTGTATACCTATTTTAGGGGCGTCACAGTTGGTATCAAAGCTTAGTGATATGATCCCAAGTCATTTCCTCAACATCTTGGCATTAATCATATATATATATATATATATATATATATATATATATAATTTACCACCACCACACACACCTCAGACACACACACCTCACACATCCACATCACACACATAAATATACATTCCCTCCCTTCCAAGGCACCACACACCACCCACATTATATATATATATATATATATATATATATATATATATATATATATATACTGAATAATTTTCTACCGATTATTTTGAAAAATGAGTAACTGGTGGTCCATGTAATGAGCAAAATTTATAACAAATACTTCATAAAAATTCCCCTATTTATCTCAATTCACTAGGCTTCACAAAACATATTTTTAATAACATTCATCATTAATATTATAACTCACAATATTAACAACCAGATCATTCCCAGGAAAGAGGAGGCTTTCTATAAGACCCAAATTTTACGAATAAAGATTTAATTTTCTCGGAATAGTTTTTTTTGAAAATTATAGTGTGGATTTAATATAATATTATAGTTGTGGGTAATATTTATAAATTTTGCAAAGTATGCAAGTTGTTATATTATATTCGATTGGTCGGGGAATATTCGTTTTAACAGGAAATATTAGTACGACGGCACAATCATTGGTGTCCCCACAACAAAATTATTGTCGGAGTTAGAAAACGACAGAAATATCTTTTCATAAAAGTAACGGCGGAAGTTTTACCGTTAACTGTTGAAATACCCGGTGATAAAAGTACAGTAATACGCAAGGTTGCATAGTAGTACACGGTATTGATTATTGATGCTTACGTGAGAAATCACTCAGTTTTGTTCAATTATTGTTACAGTAATTGCTGCATAGCATCTCACGTTATTTGATTCAATTATTGTCGATATTTTATATATTATTAAACCAATAATTGAGACGATACAATTATTCATATTATTATTTGCAATACTGATGATGTCTAGAAAGTTCTGTCGAGGAGAGGTTTGGTCACCTAATTGTGCACCAATAGGAAGAAATCCTTATTGGAAAGCCCCCTCTTTCCTGGGAACGATCTGGTTGTTAAATATTGCGAATTATAATAATGATGATAAATGTTGTTAAAAATATTGAGGTGATTTTTATGAAGTATTTGTTGTAAATATTGGCGTATTATTTGGACCCCCATTTACCCATTTTTAAACTGTCGGTAGAAGTTATCTCAGTTTTATTTTATATATATATATATATATATATATATATATATATATATATATATATATATATGTGTGTGTGTGTGTGTGTGTGTGTGTGTGTGTGTGTGTGTTAATTGTCAGAATTGGGGGGGGGGTTATGAAACGTGAATGTAAGGTAAGTATTATTATTATTATTATTATATTTATATTATAATAAGTTTTGTTTTTTATGAAAAATAGAATATATTATATTTTATTACGCAAGTGTTTGCATAGTGTCTGCATAGTGCAGCATAGTAAAAATAACTTGATTTTGAAAATCAAAACATGCCCGTGAATTGAATTCGTCTGAATTTCTACTGTTGGTCCGTGATTCTAATTCAAATAGTATCCTTTTCATTTTCCTATAAATAGGATACTTAGTTAGAATGTAAAATCACACCAGAATCAGAGAATTATTCTTTTATAATATTGAGCGTATTTCTTTAGAGTTTTAGAAAGCTTTGAGTATAGTTAACAGTGAAAGTTTTTTTTAAGAATATCTCCGCTATACCAATTAAAATACTCTTCTTTTTGAGGTAAGGGGTATTATTTATTTCATATTCTGAAGAGATATTATTTTTTGCATTCATATGAATATTATTTTCGTTCAATATTCATAAGAAATTTTATTTCGTTCAATATTCGCGAGAAATATTATATTCGTTTAATATTCGTAATGAATATTATTTTCGTTTAATATTCATAATGAATATTATTTTCGTTTAATATTCATAAGGGATGTTATTTTTGTTCAATAATCGCTTGAAATAATATTTCTTCCATACTCTGTAGTATGTAAGTAATATTATTTCTTTTCAGATTTCGAATTTTGTACTCATTTTGTTAAAGTTTTGGCTTCTATACTCCATGAAATTAGTAGAATATCTTTGATATTTGCGCTTCATCCAGTATCTTTTCATGAAAATATTATTCTGAGCATTCTTGATAAGTTTTAATTTTTTTATGTCGGAGTACTATTCACGGGGTACTATTCCCGAATTACTATTCGTGGGATACTATTCACTCAGTTACTATTCACCCGGGGTACTATTCATGATAAAAATTAATTTTTTTTCAGTCCAAATCATTTTTGATACAATATTATTCTTGAATTTTACTCCACAAAGCAGTATCATGTTGACAATTTGGACATTATTGAATTCTGAATAAATTAAATTATAAATCTTTAAAAATTTATCATTTGCTTTCTTTTAATTGAATTCTTATATCATTGTCATCATCCTCATGCTTATATTATATTGAAAGTCATCTTTGGCCGTAGTGCATAGATGGACTTGGTATGATTATGACCAGGGATGATTCGGTATATTCATGACCGTAATATTACAAATGATGTGGTAAAAGTCCTCATTGGCCCATAGTGCATTGATGGACAGTTGTTGGCATGATCATGACCATTGATGAAAACACGAATATCCTTGGCCCGTAGTGCATGATAAAAATTAAATTTTTTTCAGTCCAAATCATTTTTGATACAATATTATTCTTGAATTTTACTCCACAAATCAGTATCATGTTGACAATTTGGACATTATTGAATTCTGAATAAATTAAATTATAAATCTTTAAAAATTTATCATTTGCTTTCTTTTAATTGAATTCTTATATCATTATCATCATCCTCATGCTTATATTATATTGAAAGTCATCTTTGGCCGTAGTGTATAGATGGACTTGGTATGATTATGACCAGGGATGATTCGGTATATTCATGACCGTAATATTACAAATGATGTGGTAAAAGTCCTCATTGGCCCATAGTGCATTGATGGACAGTTGTTGGCATGATCATGACCATTGATGAAAACACGAATATCCTTGGCCCGTAGTGCATGGATAATTTGTGGTCGTGATACTAATGAATATCATTGGCCGTAGTGCATGGATGATGTGGATTATTTATTAAGTTGAGTCTCAGTGATAAAATTGATGATAAATTCTTTTAAATCATAGAAGATAGTAGATATCATGCTCTACATGACTCTTCTAATGGATTACTTGTTCCGCTGCAGTTAAACTTGATGTCTATTATATTTTATCAGTTTAACACCGTTAAAGGCTAACGATAATTTATTCTACATTATCTTAGTCATAATATTTCTTACTGGGCTAGTTGAGCTCACCCTTTTCTTTCATTGTTCTCTTCAAGAAATGAGAATATAGCTGGGACTAGTCAGGGAACGGAGTGACGGTCCAGATGTTGGCATTAGTAGTCCTCACTGTTCTATGAAATAAAGTGATAATAAATGAATTGAGGACTTATTTTGAGTTTGAATACTGTCTAGAAGATAATATTTGTATTAAAACTCACAACTCATGTTGTATATTTAAGTTTGTATTTGTATTCAGTACCATGTATTTGGCGACTCAAAATGAGTGATGGATACCTATTTTGGGGGCGTCACAGTTGGTATCAAAGCTTAGGGATATAATCCCTGGCTAAGATGTGAGATAAGAACTAGGAAGGGAGAGACGGGGAATTCCTTCACTAGTATGACCTACCTAAGTTTATTTGGTATTTAATTGGTCGGTCAAAGTATAGAGATAATATGTGACATGTCAATTAACCCTTGTTTTATGACAGTGTTTGAGAATGGGATCTGAAAATGTTGAGATAAGCAATGAAGCACATGAGACCGTTGAGTCACCGACGATCAATAACTAGGATAATGTGCAGGAAGGCAACAATCCTCAGGTAAACAATAACGCCGATCAAATGACGAACGATGGGATGTTCAGAGGCTTTATGCAATTCATGCAACATCAGGCGAGAGCGGCTCCTGTTCAAAATATAGGTGGAAACATTGGTACCTCTAGGACGGTCACCGCTAAACAGTTCAAGGAGCTGGTACCACCGGAGTTTATTGGAGAGCCAAAACTACTTAAGGTAGAGACGTGGATAAAGTAGATCACCGAGATATTTGATGTCTTGGAATGCTCAGAGGAGCAAAAGGTTCCATTCACCACCTTTATGGTGCGTGAAGAAGCAGATCACTGGTGGGAATCTGTAAAACGTACCCAGCCTGACGCACTCAAAATGTCTTGGGAGAAGTTCCAAGAACCGTTCAACGACAAGTACTTTCCCAAAAGTATTCGTCACATGAAGGAGGTAGAGTTCATCAAGCTGGAGCAGAACAATATGACCGTGTCACAGTACGAAGCTAAGTTTACCTAGTTGTCCCGGTTTCCGTCCCACTTAGTTGATAAGGAAGAGAGAATGACGCAGATGTTTCTAAGAAGTTTGAAACTCGAGATACGTCAATACCTAATTTCTCGCAAACTATGTTTATATTCATATGTTGTAAATAGGGCTCAGTTATTGGAGCACGATAACGAGTCAACCCAACCAAGAGAGAGCAGCTGGCAAATCGATAATACCAATGGTAGCAGTCATCGAAGCGGTGACAACAAACGTGGAGGGAATTAATATGCCAGAAATGGTAACCACTTCGGTGGTAATCATGGTCAGGATAATAGGAAAGGTGAACTAAGTGAGAACAACTTCAAGAAGAGAAGGTTCAATAATGATGGAAAGACAGCGGCACCCGTTTCCAAGGAATGTTTCAAATGCGGACAGAAGGGACACATCCGTCCAAACTGTACGCAGCAACCCAAAGCGTGTTTCAATTGCGGAAGAGAAGGTCACTTAGCTCGATTTTATCGTGTAGTGAAGTCAAGTCCAGCTGGGATGGTGACGCCAAAGGATGTCTCAGACAAGTCAAAGTCAGTAGTTTAAGTGAGAGCATTTGTCGAGGAACCCGAACGAAGCTATCACGGGTAAGTTAATCATAAACTCTTGCAAAGTTTATACCTTATTTGATACCGGTTCTACCCACTCTTTTATTTCTCCTACTTGCGCTCAACGTTTAAATTTGACTCCAGAGAAATTAGACTTTGACTTATCTGTTGAAACTCCGTTGGGAGAAACTTTCATTACATTCACTTTTTATAAGTCTTGTTTATTTCAAATCGGTACCCTCACATTACCTGTCAATCTTATTTCCTTAAAAATACTTGTGTTTGACGTAATTCTAGGGATTGATTGGTTAACTACTCATCATGCAAAAATTGATTATTTTCGTAAGGTTGTTAGCTTTCATATTCCTAATCAACCTATTATGCGAATTCAAGCAACCAAATCATTAAAATCAATCACTGTCATCTCAAGCCTTATTTGTTTATTAAAAAACGGATGTCAAGCTTTCTTAGCCCATGTCACGGATTTAAATAAAAATACGTCAGATTTGAATGATATTTCTATTGTTAATAAATTTCCTGACGTATTCCCTGAAGAACTTGCTGACCTACCCCCCAGAGCATGAAATCAAATTTTATATCAACCTTAAACCTGATACAAAAACCCTCAAATATTTTTATTTTTTTTTGCTAAATTTAGACTGTAATAAAAGAAAGAATAAGTAAAAAGTACATAGGCCAAAACCCCAAGCAGTATACCATAACCATCACAGGACAGGCCCTATAATGGCAAAGGTAAACCAAAGCTGCCACTAATCAGAAAACCGACAGAGAACGAAAGCAACAACAATAAACCAACCAACATATTGGCTTGAAAGCAGGCATTACAAACAGCATCATCCAAAACATGTCATAGTACCACAGACCATAGACCATAGCATAAGCAACCCAGCATGGTAAGGAATAGTTGCAGACAACAGCATCATTAGATGAAGACTAGTAGCATCAGCAGCCAAGACAGCAGCCACGCAACTATCAGTAGCCACACAGTTGCAGTTGCAGTAGCAACAAAGCCAATAGCCACGCAGTTGCACTTGCAGCAGCAACAACAACATGCCCAACAACCCACGCCAAGATAGTAGCCACACAGTTGCAGCATCCAATAACCTTAGAGCAGCAGTAACAGCCAACTGCCATCAGCCCATGCCCAGGCAACGAAAAAACCAAAGCAGCCCCATTCCATGCCCAAGACCTCCCACATAGCAAACACATCCATTGTAAGAATTCCAGACAAAACCAAGCATCCCAAAACCTGCAGTAACGCCAGCTGCAGCATATGCAGAAGGAGCCAACCAACACGTGCAGCAGGTGCATTACAACCAAGCACCCCAAAACCTGCAGCATGAACCAACCAACACATGCAGTATCGCCAAACCATCAAAAGCCACCCCAGCAACCAGCAAACCAAACCAAACTAGCCAGCAAACCAGCCAACCATGAACCCAACCAAGGAACCTGTATACTAATAGCAAACCATAGCAGATTACACATAAAGGTAAACCATATCTGAAATAATCTAGGCAGCCATAAAACCAGAATTACAATTACAAAGCAAAATGTTGATAGCATAGCTTGGATTTAATTCTTTGAAATCGAGCATTAGTATGGAGACCACACTTAAGCAAATGGATAATATCTTGGATAATATTTCGGGCAGGGATAGCAACTTTAGTAAAAATCCTAGCATTCCGTTCTTGCCAAATCCTATAGACCACAACTGCAAATCCAAAATGCAAAATACTGTTAAGAAATTTGGGGCAAGAGCTGTTAGTAATAAAATCTGTGATAGTAGTCCAACTACGACTCAACCCTTTCCAACCACATCGCCTAAGGACCCTCAAATATTTCTTCACCTAAAACGAACATAGCATGCGCCAAAGACGTTGGCTCGAGCTGTTGAAGGTTACGACTATACCATTCAATACCATCCTGAAAAAAAAAAGCGAACGTGAGAGCTGACGTGTTGAGTAGAAGATCGTATACGTTTACGAGTGCAAATATACGAACCTACGTAAAGATAGCGAATATACAATTAGAACCGACTTTAATCGATAAAGTTAAAGCTGCTTAAGCTACAGACTCAGAGCTGATAAATGTGAAGAAGAAGGTTCAAGAGGGCGTTATTCTAGAAGCAAGAATCGGCGAAGAGAGGAATCTCAACCCTCAATTTTATTGGTCCATTGGAAATCCTTGATTGAGTAGGAACTGTGGCCTATAGATTCGCTTTACCGCCAAGTATGTCGCGTGTTCATAACGTTTTTAACGTATCGATGTTACGTAAATATGTGGAAGACTCGAACCACATTATTGATTAAGAACCGGACGAGATAGCGGAAGATTTAACGTATGAGGAGATACATGTTAAAATCTTGGATAAGAAAGAATATATTCTATGCTCAAAGGTTATATCTCAAGAGTTAGAATCTGATGAGGTATCCTCATCTGTTCGGCATACCAGGTACGTACGTAAATTTCGAAGGCAAAATTTCATAAGGAGGGGAGATTGTAAGACCCCAAATTTTACGAATAAAGATTTAATTTTCTCGAAATATTTTTTTTAAAAAAATATGGTATGGATTTGATATAATGTTATAGTTGTGGGTAATATTTATAAATTTGCAAAGTACGCAAGTTGTTATATTATATTCGATTGGTCGGGGAATATTCGTTTTAACAGGGAATATTCGTACGACGACACAATCATTGGTGGACCCCACAGCAGAATTATTATCGGAGTTAGAAAACGACATAAATATCTTTTTTATAAAAATAACGGCGGAAGTTTTACCGGTAATTGTTGAAATACCCGGTGGTAAAAGTACAGTAATACGCGTGGTTGCATAGTAGCACACGGTATTGATTATTGATGCTTACGTGAGAAGTCACTCAGTTTTGTTCAATTATTGCTACAGTAATTGCTCCATAGTATCTCACGTTATTTGATTCAATTATTGTCGATATTTTATATATTATTAAATCAATAATTGAGACGATACAGTTATTCATATTATTATTTGTAATATTGACGATGTCTAGAAAGTTCTGTCGAGGAGAGGTTTGGTCACCTAATTGCATGCCAATAGGGAGAAATCCTTATTGGAAAGCCCCCTCTTTCCTAGGAACGATCTGGTTGTTAAATATTGCGAATTATAATAATGATGATAAATGTTGTTAAAAATATTGAGGTGATTTTTATGAAGTATTTGTTGTAAATATTGGCGTATTATTTGGAGCCCCATTTACCCATTTTTAAACTGTCTGTAGAAGTTATCTCAGTTTTGTTATATATATATATATATATATATATATATATATATATATATATATATATATATATATATATATATATATATATGTTAATTGCCAGAATTGGGGGGGGTTATGAAACGTGAATGTAAGGTAAGTATTATTATTATTATTATTATTATTATTATTATTATATTATAATAAGTTTTATTTTTTTTTGAAAAATAGAATATATTATATTTTATTACGCATAGTGTTTGTATAGTGCTTGCATAGTGCAGCATATTAAAAATAATGTGATTTTGAAAATCAAAACATGCCCGTGAATTGAATTCGTCCGAATTTCTACTGTTGGTCCGTGATTCTAATTCAAATAGTATCCTTTCCATTCTCCTATAAATAGGATGCTTAGTTAGAATTGAAAATCACACCAGAATCAGAGAATTCTTCTTCTATAATATTGAGTGTATTTCTTTCGAGTTTTAAAAAACTTTGAATGTAGTTAACAGTGAAAGTTTTCTTCAAGAATATCCCCGCTATACCAGTTGGAATACTCTTCTTTTTGAGGTAAGGGGTATTATTTATTTCATATTCTGAAGAGATTATTTTTCGTATTCATATGAATATTATTTCCGTTCAATATTCATAAGAAATTTTATTTTGTTCAATATTCACAAAAAATATTATATTCGTTTAATATTTGTAATGAACATTATTTTCATTAATATTCGTAATGAATATTATTTTCGTTTAATACTCATAAGGGATGTTATTTTTGTTCAATAATCTCTTGAAATAATATTTTCTTCCATACTATGTAGTATGTAAGTAATATTATTTCGTTTCAGATTTCGAATTTTGTACTCATTTTGCTAAAGTTTTGGCTTCTATACTCCATGAAATTAGTAGAATATCATTTTTGCGCTTCATCCAGTATTTTTTCATGGAAATATTATTCTGAGCATTCTTGATAAGTTTTAATTTTTTTATGTCGGAGTACTATTCACGGGGTATAATTCCCGAATTACTATTCATGGGGTACTATTCACTCAGTTACTATTCACCCGGGGTACTATTCATGACAAAAATTGATTTCTTTTCGGTCCAAATCATTTTTGATACAATATTATTCACATCTTTTCTTCATTTGTGAATACTCTACTGTTATTATCAAAGCTACGTTTCAACTGGGCGGATGGCTCTCTTTACCCCTGGACTGGACTGGACTCACTGACTTTATATCATCTTTCCAAGGGAGGAAATTATCAAAACAGATACTCAGCCTCTCTCTGGCCGTTTCTTTCTATAAGTTATGGGAAGCAAGAAACAAAAAGCTGCACAGTGGGACACTCACTCCTCCAAGTTGCCTTGCTACTGATGTAATTGCTATCATTAAATCTAGATTATCTACTAGTCCATCTTTCCTCAAAGCTACAAACTTTTGCCAATATTTTTGTAATTGGCTTAGATAATTCTAACTAGATTATGTTACACCGTCTGTTCTTTTAAGATATTCTCTTAACTTTAGCTAGATCCTCTATTGGTCTGTCTCTAGATGATCTAGCTATAGTCTGGGGTATGCCCCTCTGCCGTTGTATTTTTTGGTTCCGTTTATACACACACAAATTTAGCAAAAAATAAAATAAAATAAAATTTAGACATTATTGAATTCTAGATAAATTAAATTATAAATCTTTAAAAATTTATTCTTTGCTTTCTTTTATTTTTTTTGCTAAGTTTGTGCTTGATATAAGAACCATAAAAGACAAAGGCAAAGGGGCATACCCACTATAGGGGAACCATCTAAAGACAGGCCTCAAGATGATCAACCTATAGAAACAAACAAGGAAACCCCGATGAATACAGAAAAAAAAACTAAACAGTAATTACAACCTTATGTGATACGAAGAACATTGTAGGACAGCCTTTTGAAACTTGGAAGACGAGGAGAGCCGAGCTTTTATGAGCTGCACAATCTCTTTAGCCAAAATGCATGGGGGTAGTTTTGTTTTGTCATGTACCATTGTATTCCTAGCACCCCACAGTTTATACACGGTAGTAGCGAAGATGAGCTTAAGGATTTCGGACATCATGAAGTTGCCTTTGAACTGCAAAATGTACTGTACCAAGTTATCCCAATCAGTGATTATCCGCCAATTTTTGACAGCCAAAACAGTTGATATAACAGTAGATGAATAAGAGCAATTGAAAAATAAGTGAGTGAAACACTCCGGAGAGCTGTTGCAGAAATGACATGATAAAGGCTGGTAGCAAGCAAATGAGAGGAACTGGTCATTTGTTGGCAGTCTTCGACGGAGAGCCAGCCATAAAATAAAGGAGAAGCGAGGAACATGGTGCTTAAACCATAGCAGGTCCACCCAAGCCACCGTCTGACCTCTACGTCTAATGGAATCCCAAATACTTTTTGCCCTGACAGTTCTGATATCCTCCATAACCCAGAAGATAGTATCATTAGCAGAAATAAGGGCAGGGACATTTTGGAACAGATGCCTAAATTGCATGATATCGTGGTGATTGCTGGACCAGGTAGAATATGAGATGATGGAGGAGACCCGTGCAGTAATGGGCAGACCAAAGTTTGAAATAAGGCTTGCCGAAGGAGAGATAGATTTACCATTCAGCCAAGGGTCATGCCACAGACTGAAAGAGATGCCATTACCCACACGATAGCTAAGAAACTTTAGAGTAGTAGGTCTTAAACTTAGAATCTTTTGCCATATCCAAGAGCAGTCCGAAGGAGGGGAAATGTGCCAGAAATTTCTAGATTTTAAAACAGTGGCTTGAATCCACGAAGCCCAAAGTGAGGTAGGGGCGGGAGAGAGTACCTTTAGAAGGTGTTGGGTTATAAGGGCAAGGTTCCAATCGACAAGGTTTTTAACACCTACCCCCCCCCTCAGCATAAGGCAGAGACAGGTCCTTTCAAGAAACTTTAGCCCCGTACTTTAGAAGCGAGGGTCCCTTCCAAAGGAATCTGTAGAGAATTGATTGAATGGATCGCAATATAGACTTTGGAAGAATAAAGTGGGCAGACCAGAATGATTGAATGGCAAGGATAACTGATTTGATAAGTTGGAGGCGACCAGCATAGGAGAGGAATCTGGCCGTCCAGGAGGAGACTCAAGCAGTGATCCTTTAAATCAAGGGCATGTAGTCGGAGTGAGAGAGCTTTGTTGAAATATGAGGGACCCCAAGAAATTTGATGGGAAGATTACCCAATGCGATGCCCAGCAGAGAGCAGATACTATTCTGTGTAGATTTAGTAATGTTAGATAAGAAACAGTGGCTCTTTTGTGCATTAAGGATTAGCCCAGAAAACATAGAGAAAGACTGGATACAAGAGTGAATGATAGAGATAGAAAAGTGGTCCCCATTGCAGAAGATCAGGAGGTCATCTGTAAAATAGAGGTGAGTAATATTACAAGGCTCGGTTCTCCAGTGGAATTTGAAATTTGTAAGAAGAGCCTCCTTGTTCAGAATCAGAGAGAATGTTTCCATTACAAGCACAAACAAGTAGGGAGAAAGAGGGTCTCCTTGCCGTAAGCCCCTAGCACCTTTAAAATAACCTGTAAGAGACCCATTTACTTTAATAGAGAACATAGCAGTGGAGATGCAGGCTTTGATCCAATGGATAAAGGTGGCTAAAAACTTTAGCAAACTCAGCAAGTAAAATAAGAAGGCCCAGTTGACAGTGTCAAAAGCTTTCCTGATGTCAATCTTTAGAGCACACCTAGCAGGTCCAGAAGTCTTGTGATAGTTCCTGAATAGTTCTTGAGCGAGTAAAATATTATCACTGATGCACCGACCTGAAATGAAGGCAGATTGGGCATGGTCGATAAGGGCCGGGAGGACCTTTTTCAGTCTGTTGGCAATGATCTTGGAGATACATTTATACACCGTGTTACAACATGAGATAGGCCAAAAGTCTGACATGGACGAGGGGTTCTCAGACTTTGGTATCAAAGCTATGGCAGTAGCATTTATACCACCAAGCATGTGACTAGATTCAAAGAAGTAATGAACAGCAGCAGTGAAATCAGCACCTATGATGTCCCAGCAGTGAAGAAAGAAGTTTACATTAAATCCGTCAGGCCCTGGACTTTTATTTGGCTTCATGGATTTAAGAGTTGCCAGGATCTCATCATCCAGGATGGGAGCTAACAAAGCATTGGCTTGGAGGGGAGTAATCTGCTTGGAGATATAAGGTTTTAGCTCCTCATATCCTGGATAATCATCAGAAACGAGGCCCAACAAATTTTGAAAATAATCTACTGCCACATGTTGTATGTTGGTTTGGTCCTGAACCAAAACCCCTTCATTATTGTAGAAGGTTAGAATTTTATTTTGGTTCCATCTACTCTTTATGGCATTTCAAAGAATTTTGAGTTCATGTCTCCTTCTGCAATCCAGATAGCCCGAGACTTTTTCTGCAGTAAGGATTGTTCAAGAGCTAAGGCTTTCCAAAGAGATTGCATAAACTGCGATTCCTGATCTTGCAAGGTAGGACATAAAGGGTTGGAGTGGAGAGAGGTTTGAATGGTCAAGAGCAAGTCTTGAAGAAAAGTGACATTGGAAGACACATGACCAGCAGCTTTGTTGAGACTGATGAGAGCCTGTTTGGTCTCACGAAGCTTCTCGGCAAGAATGAACACGGGGGTTCCCATGAATTGGAATATTCCAACTATCAAGGATGGTGGCAGCAAATCCCTCAAGCCCCAGCATGTAATTGAAAAACTGAAATGGTTTTCAGGCTTTGTTCAGCAGGAGTCCAGTGTTAAGGATGACAGGGCAATGGTTAGAGAGGCCCCTAGGAGAAACCATAGCAAGGGAGTCTGACAAAGAGTTAAACCAAAACGAATTTCCAAGAGCCCTATCCAGTTTCCTAAAGATAGGATTTGCCTTTTGACAGTTCCACCAAGTTAGCTTTGGACCAATAGCTCGGATATCATCCACCCCAATCACCTCAAGACAGTCATTGAAATCGAACATCCAAGAATCCCAAGAAACATCTCCACCTTCAGCTTCGTGTACACCTTTGGTGGTGTTAAAATCCCCCATAATGCACCAAGCGGCATTGGGAGATATAGAAATCAAGTCATTCCACAGCGGCCTCCTATCAGCAGAAGAGTGCAACCCATAGACAATGGATAAAAAAAGGGAAGGAGTTCCATGGATGGGGTGGAGTTTACAGTGAGTTACCTGAGAAGACTGAAACAAGATGTCAACAGTCCAGACATTGGGGTCCCAACCCACCCAAATTCTACCATTAGAATGGAAGTAATAGTTAAAAGCCCAAACCCAATTACGACAAAGGGATCTAGAAATGCTAGGAGCTTTGTGAGCTTTCACTCTAGTCTCAATAAGGCCAACAAATGAAATATGGTTTATAATCAAAAAATTACAGACAAAAGCCTGCTTTGGCTTTTTATTTAATCCCCTGACATTATATGAGCAAAAGAATGTCATTAAATAAACAAAAGGGTGGGGGGAAATTAAGAGGGGGGAGAACCCCTCGAACCTTTGTTTCTTTTGTTAGAACTAAGAACAGTTTCAGCTCCTTGCTGAGATTTCTGTTTAAGGTCACGAAAATCCTTTTCATCCACTTGCTTGAGTTTGTCCCTAAGGGGGTTGGGAGGGATAGGGGATTCCAAATCGGGAGAAAGAGAAACAGCAGCAATAAGAGCGAAGGAGTTTGATGTGGTCAGATTAGGAGAAGGCGAATCTGTGCCACACTTAGAGCCCCCTAGCAACAATAATCCAGTCATCAGCTGAGCTGGGAATGGAAGCAATGGGATTAGCAATAGCAGGACAGATAGTAGGAGTGACCGAGATAATAGGAACAGAGGCTGCAAGGGTTTGCACTGCAGGAGCCTTCGCTTTAGGAACCTATTGGTAGTTAGTTTTGGGGCACTTCATAGGTGAGTGGCCAAACACCATGTAGAGAGGACAGGAGGGAGGTCTGCTTTGGTATTCGACAGCAATAGGAACAATAGAAAGTTCAGAGGTTTCCTCATTAAGAACCACTGCATTTATAGTAGCTGGGAAGGAGAAGGTAGCTTTAACCTCAATACACACTCGGGCGAAATTCATCAAATCATTTTTGGTGGTCATCTCATCAGTGAACAGGGGTCTACAAATTCAACACCTTCTTTCCAAGGTTATAGAACAATCACTTTGGAAGTGAAGTGCCAGGGGCCGGAAACTAAGACGTTGTCTCTATCAGTAGCAGAGTGGAATTTGAAGACATAATAACCTTTGCTATGGAGAAAAACTTTGGCCAAACCCATGTTGCCCCATAAACAGCTTGTTATAGGCTCCACAACCTTGAAGGGTAAGGTGGAGTGTAGGAAATACCCAACTAGACTAGTACACTAGAGTTTGTTTCCATGATTAAGCACCTCTGGGGGAGGTTGGACCAGAAACTGACCATCCGCAGAGGCAAGAGGGTGGTAGGAAAGAAAGCGAGAGGTCTTTCCCGAGCTGGTGGAGACAACATCACACCAAGATTTTGGGCCCCTGAGGCCTGATGGGGGGTCACACCAACCAAAGATAGGGGGAAGAGACAAAAGGGAGAGGAGGGATAAGAGGCTGAAGGCAAGCAGGGATAGGCTGGGAAGGGAGGACCACAGGAGCCCTAGAATCAAACACTTTGTGGGCAATAAGCTTTCCCTCATTCACAAAGGCATTGACGTCATTAGCAGATAAGCCATGAGCTGAAAGGAAACTCATAAGGTGGGAGTTTTTCTTCCTATCAAATATAGCATCATCGCGGTCTTTTTGAGAGAAGTGTTGAGCTGCCTTAAAGATTTCAGAGACGTTGGAGTCCAAACCCGGGCCTAAGGACATAGCCAGATCATGGTTCAGAGAAGTGGAGTCTTCGGAGCTGATAGAACCAGCAGCAGGGCAAGGATTGGATTCCGACATACCAGCGAAGCTGTTAACCACCACAAGAGGAAGGGCCAAACCAGAGGAAAGGCCAGAAGTGGGGACCATTGGAACAACCGAAGCATCATTAGTCAGATCTGGGAGAGAGGTATAATCATGACCGTAATGTTACAAATGATGTGGTAAAAGTCTTAATTGGCCCATAGTGCATTGATGGACAGTTGTTGGCATGATCATGACCATTGATGAAAATATGAATATCCTTGGCCCGTAGTGCATGGATAATTTGTGGTCGTGATACTAATGAATATCATTGGCTGTAGTGCAGGGATAATGTGGATTATTTATTAAGTTGAGTCTCAGCGATAAAATTGATGATAAATTCTTTTAAATCATAGAAGATAGTATATATCATGCTCTACATGACTCTTCTAATGGATTGCTTGTTCCACTGTAGTTAAACTTGATGGATATTGTATTTTATCAGTTTAACACTGTTGAAGGCTAACGATAATTTATTCTGCATTATCTTAGTCATAATATTTTTTACTGGGCTAGTTGAGTTCACCTTTTTCTTTCATTGTTCTCTTCAGGAAATGAGAATATACCTGGGACTAGTCGGGGAACAGAGTGACGGTCCAGATGTTTGCATTAGTAGTCCTCACTGTTATATGAAATAGAGTGATAATATATGTATTGAGGACTTATTTTGAGTTTGAATACTGTCTAGAAGACAATATTTGTATTAAAACTCACAGCTCATGTTGTATATTTAAGTTTATATTTATATTCAGTACCATGTCTTTGGTGACTTAAAATGGGTGATGTATACCTATTTTGGGGGCGTCGCACTTTCCGATAAGGATTTCTCCCTATTGGTGCGTAATTAGGTGACCAAACCCCTTTCCTCGATAGAACTTTTCAGACATCGTCAATAATGCAAATTATAACATGAATAACTTTGTCGTCTTAATTATTAATTTAATAATATAAAATATTGTGACAATAATTAAATCAATAACGTGAGATACTATGCAGCAATTACTGTGACAATAATTGAATAAAACTAAGTGACTTCTCACATAAGCATCAATAATCAATACCGTGTGCTACTATGCAACCACGCGTATTACTGTACTTTTATCACCGGGTATTTCAACAGTTAACGGTAAAACTTCTGTCGTTATTTTTATAAAAAGTTACTTATGTCGTTTTCTAACTCCGAAGTAATTTCGTTGTGGGGTCTACCAATGATTGTGCAGTCGTACGAATATTCCCTGATCATAAAACGAATATTCCCCGACCAAACGAATATTTTATAACAACTTGCTTACTTTACAAAATTTATAAATATTATCCAGAACTATAACATTATATCTAATCAACACCATAATATTCAAAAATATATTTTGTGAAAAATTCAACTTTATTCATAAAAGTTGGGGTCTTACAACCTCTCCTTCTTATGAAATTTCATCCTCGAAATTGGTGTACGTACCTGGTATGATGAAGAGGTAAGGATACCTTGATTTCATTTCAAATTCTAACTCCCAGGTCATTTCCTCAACATCTTGGTTTCTCCACAAAACTTTGACTTGAGGTATAACCTTGGAGCGTAGAATAAGTTCCTTCTTATCTAAGATTTTAACAGGTACCTCTTCATATGTTAAATCTTCTGCTATCTCGTCTGGTTCTAATTCAATAATGTGATTCGGGTCGTCCATATATTTATGTAACATAGATATGTGAAAAATGTTATGAGCACGCGACATACTTAGCGGTAAGGCGAGTCTATAGGCCATAGTTCCTACTCGATTGAGGATTTTAAATGGACCAATAAATCGAAGACTTGATCTTTCCTCACATCGTCGATTCTCACTTTTAGAATAACGACTTCTTGCACCTTCTTCTTTATATTCATCAGCTCCGGGTCTGTAGCTTGAGCGGCTTTAACTTTATCGATTTAAAGTCGATTCTAATCGTATATTCGTCATCTTCACGTGGGTCTCTAGAGTCTTTAACTCTATCCCCATTTTTGTAAATCATACAAAATGGGTCTTTGTGTTAACAACGTCGCACTCATAAACGCATACGATCTTCTACTCAACGCGTCAGCTACCACGTTCGTTTTTCCATAATGGTATTGAATGGTATGGTTGTCCGTAATCTTTCAATAGCTCGAGCCAACGTCTTTAGCGCATGTTACGTTCGTTTTGGGTGAAGAAATATTTGAGGGTTTTGTATCGGGTTCAAGGTTAATACAAAATTCAATTTCACGCTCTAGGGGTAGGCTAGGAAGTTCTACGAGGAATACGTCAGGAAATTTATTAACAATAGAAATATCATTCAAAACTGTGACTCTCATCCAAGACTTAGATAGCATCTCACATTGATACCTATCAACTTGTCACCGTTATTCACAGCGTCTCCTACGGAAAGTCTGGCTTCAGTGCATCCCGCACAAGGAAGTCACCAGCGAAAGGCTTGGGGCTCTTTACTTATGGCTTGATATGACAGTGATTGACTTTAGTGGTTTGGTTGCTTAAATTCGCATAACAGGTTGGTTAGGAATATAAAGGCTAACAACCTTACGAAAATAATCAATTTTAGCATAATGAGTAGTTAACCAGTCGATTCCTAAAATCACATCAAATGCAAGTATTTTCAAATAGTTAAGATCGACAGGTAATGTGAGGGTGCCGATTTGAATCAAACAAGATTTATAAATAGTGGATGTAATGAAGGTTTCTCCCAACGGAGTTTCAACAAATAAGTCAAAGTCTCTGGAGTTAAATTTAAACGTTAAGCGCAAGTAGGTGAAATAAAAGAGTGGGTAGAACCGGTATCGAATAAGGTATAGACTTCGCAAGAGTTTATGATTAACTTACCCGTGATAACTTCGTTCGGGTTCCTCGTCAAACGCTCTCACTTAAACTATCGGCTTTGACTTGTCCAGACAGCCTTTGGTGTCGTCATCCCAGCTGGACTTGACTTCACTACACGACAAAATTGGGCTAGGTGACCTTCTCTTCCGCAATTAAAACACGCTTTGGGTTGCTTCGTACAGTTTAGACGGATGTGTCCCTCCTCTCTGCTTCTGTAGCATATGACCGGTGGTCGTTCTCCTTCCTTAAAAACAGGTGTTGGTGCTGCTGTCTTTCCATCATTATTGAACCTTCTCTTCTTAAAGTTGTTCTTACTTAGTTCACCTTTCCTATTATCTTGGTCATGATTACCACCGAAGTGGTTACCATTCTTGGCATGATAATTTCCTCCACGATGGTTATCATTGTTCTTATGGTCGTCGCCACCGGTATGATTATTATCGTATTGTTGGTCATTACCTTTTGGTTGAGCTGACTCATTATCGCGCTCCACTAACTGAGCCCTATTCACAACATCTGAATATAAACAAAGTTTGTGAGAAATCAAGTATTGACGTATTTTGGGTTTCAAACCTCTTAGAAACATTCGTACCATTCACTCCTCATTATCGACCAAATGGGATACAAACCGGTATAACTCGGCACACTTAGCCTCGTACTGCGATATGGTCATATTGTTTTGCTTCAGCTTAATGAATTCCACCTCCTTCATGTGACGAATACTTTTGGGAAAGTACTTGTCGTTGAACAATTCTTAGAACTTCTCCCAAGACATCTTTAGTGCAGAAAGATGAGTATGTTTGACAGATTCCCACCAGTAATCTGCTTCTTCACGCAACATAAAGGTGGCGAAGGGAACCTTTTGCTCCTCGGAGCATCCAAAGACAACAAATATCTATCTTGGTAATCTGCTTAATCCATACCTCTACCTTAAGTGGCTCTAGCTTTCCCAAAAACTCCGGCGGCCTCAGCTCCTTGAATTCCTTAGCAGTGAGCAGCCGTGAGTTGCCATTGACTCCACCTGCACTTTGAACAGGAGTCTCACTCGTTTAGCGTAGCATGAATTCTAAAAAGCTCCTAAACGTACCATCATTCATCATTTGGTCGGTATTGTTGTTTACACGAGGATTATTGCCTTCTTGATGCACATTATCCTGGTTATTGATTGGCGGTGACTCAACGGTCTCATGTGCTCCATTGCTTATCTCAATAATTTCAGATGTCATTCTCAAACACTGTCACAAAATAAGGGTTAATTGACATGCCACATATTATCCTTATATTCTGACCGACCAATTAAATAACAATTAAGCTTAGGTAGGTCATACTAGCGAAGGATTTACCCGTCTCTCCCCTCCTAGTTCTAGTCTCACATCTCAGCCGGGGATAATATCCCTAAGCTTTGATACCAACTGTGATGCCCCCAAAAAAGGTATACATCACCCATTCTGAGTCGCCAAATACATGGTATAGAATACAAATACAAACTTAATTATACAACATGAGCTGAGAGTTTTAACACGAATATTGTCTTCTAGACAATATCCAAAATCAAATGGAGTCATCATTACAATTATTATCACACTATTCCCCGACTAGTCTTGTGACACCCCCAAAATTAGGTATACATCACCTATCTTGGGTCGCCAGATACATGGTACTGAATATAAATACAACTTAATAATACAACTGTCGTATACAATATGACCAAACATAACCTGTGAGTTTGAATACAAATATTGTCTTCTAGAGAGTATCCATACTCAAAAGGAGTCCTCATTACAATTATTATCACACTATTTCACAGAATAGTGAGGACTACTAATGTTATCCTCTGGACCATCACTCCGTTTCCCGACTCGTCCCAGCTATATTCTCATTTCCTGAAGAGAACAGTGAAAGAAAGGGTGAGCTCAACTAGCCCAGTAAGAAATATTATGACTAAGATAATGCAGAATAAATTATCATTAGTCTCCAACAATGTTAAACTGATAAAATATAATAGACATCAAGTTTAACTGCAGCGGAACAAGCAATCCATTAAAAGAGTCAAGTAGAAAATAAAATCTACTATCTTTTATGATTTAAAAGGTTTTTCATTACTGTTATCGCTGAGACTCAGCTTAATAAATATTTCACATCATCGAATCACCCATGCACTACGGCCAAGGATATTCTTTAGTATCACGACCACAATTATCCATGCACTACGGGCCAAGAATATTTGAGTATTCATTAATGGTCATGATCATGCCAACAACTGTCCATCAATGCACTACAGGCCAATGAGGACTTTTACCACATCATTTGTAACATTACGGTCATGATTATACCGAATAATCCCTGGTCATAATCATACCAAGTCCATCTATGCACTACAGGCCACAGATGACTTTCAACATTTTATAAACATGAGGATGATGACAATGATATAAGAATTCAATAAAACAAGTTCAAGAATTAATTTATCCAAGAATTAACAACGTCCAAATTGTCAATATGATACTGCTTTGTGGAGTAAAATTCAAGAATTCTTAGAAGAATATTTCTATGAAAAGATACTAGATGAAGCTCAAATATCAAAGATATTCCACTAATTTCATGGAGTATAAAAGTCAAAGTTTTAACCAACTGAGTATAATAAAGAATGGAATAACAAAAGAAATCACCATGCATGCGATAGACCGCACAGACAGGTTATTCCAACAGAATAAAAAATAATGGAACCAGGTCCGGCGTAAAACGCACAGACAGGATATTCCAACAGAATAATAATAAAGACGGAACCAGGTCCGGTGTAAAACACACAGACAGGATGTTCCAACAGAATAATAATAAAGACGGAACCAGGTCCGGTGTAAAACACACAGACAAGATGTTCCAACAGAATAATAGAAGAATGTCACCAAGTATAGGGTAAACTGCGTATACAGGTTATTCCAACAGAATAATAAATAATGAAATAATAGAAGTTCTCTTCATGAATACAAAAGAAATAATACCCCTTACAGTAAAAGAAACTGAATATAAGAGTAGGAAAGTGGCAGAATACTTTTCTATAGTTTCTTTATAATTTTTCTCTCTGGAGTTTCAATGAATTCGTAAGAAAATAATGAAGGAATGAGCTTCTATTTATAGGAGAATGGAAGGGGTACTGTTAAGAAACGGACTCAACAATTATTTACGGATGAACAACAACACTTCACGTTTCCTACGCATCAGTACACATTTTCAAAGAGTTGGCCAATGAATGTCTAGGTTAGAAAAATCATGCTAGCAATTGTCAATTCCCCAACCAATCAGAATAAAGGAAGATTATAAAAACCTATCTATATATATAATCCACACATGTTGAAAACCTAAATATATATATAATAATAATAAATGTACTCCTCCTTGTCAATTTTCAAGCATTGCATATATATAAATAATACCTATACTACACCATCCTGACTACTCCCTCCACCAAAAACCACTATCAAATATATATATCATATATATAATCACATGCACCCACATTTTATATATTATATATAAACATCCCATAACAATAATACTCCCACATTCCTCGTTCCCTTTTTTTTCTTCATTCCATGTAACAAACATAAGTTCTCATCTCCACCAAAAGTCATAAACATATGGGCCCCTCCACTTACATTGAATAAATTTCTACTGATTATTTTGAAAAATGAGAAAGTAGGGGGTCCAAATAATACGCCAAACTCTACAACAAATACTGTGGCAATAATTAAACAAAACTGAGTGACTTCTCACGTAATAATCAATACCGTGTGCTACTATGCAACCATGCGTATTACTGTACTTTTACTACCGAGCAGTTCAACAGTATTAACGGTAAAACTTCAGCCGTTATTTTTATAAAAATATTTTTGTCGTTTTCTCAATCCGACAATAATTCTGTTGTGGGGTCCACCAATGATTGCGCCGTTTGTATGAATATTCTCTGCTAAAACGAATATTCCCCGACCAATTGAATATAATATAACAACTTGCATACTATGCAAAATTTATAAATATTACCCACAACTATAACATTATATCAATTTAACTTCATAATATTCAAAAATGATATTTATAGAAAATTCATCTTTATTTATAAAAGTTGGGGTCTTACAAGTCTCAGCTATATTCTCATTTCCTGAAGAGAATAATGAAAGAAAAGAGTGAGCTCAACTAGCCCGGTAAAGAATATTATGACTAAGATAATGCAGAATAAGTTATCGTTAGTCTTCAACAGTATAACAACTGATAGAATATAATAGACAACAAGTTTTAGATCAACAACTGCAACGGAAATTACAATCCATTAGAAGAGTCAAGTAAAGCATAATATCTACTATCTTCTATGATTTAAAAGTTTATCATCAATTTTATCGCAGAAACTTAGCTTAATAAATAATCCACATCACTGAATTATCCATGCACTACGGGCCAAAGATATTCATTATTATCACATCCACGAATTATCCATGTACTACGGGCCAAGGATATTCGTATTATCACTAATGGCTATGATCATGCCAACAACTATCCATCAATGCACTACGGGCCAATGAGGACTTTTACCATATCATTTGTAACATTACAGGTCATGATTATACGAAATAATCCTTGGTCATAATCATACCAATCAATAGTCCATATATGCACTACGGGCCAAAGATGACTTTCATCACAATATAAGTATGAGGATGATGACAATGATATAAGAATTCAATCAAACGAAATCAATGATAAATATTAAAGATTTTTAATTTATCTAGAGTTTAAAAATGTCCAAATTGACAACATGATAACTGCTTTGTGGAGTAAAATTCAAGAATAATATCCATGTATCAAAAATAATTTGGATAGAAAAGAAATTAATTTTTTGGGTGAATAGTACCCCGTGAATGGTACCAGAGTGAATAGTACCCCATGAATAGTATCCCGTGAATAGTACTTCATGAATAGTGTCATACGTATGAATAGTACTGTACGTATGAATAGTGTCGTATGTATGAATAGTGCCGTATGTATAAATAGTACCCATGAATAGTACTCCGGCATGAAAAGATTAAAATTTAACAAGAATGTCCAGAAAAATATTTTTGTGAAAAGATACTTGATGAAGCGTAAAGTTCAAGGATATTCTACTAATTTCAAGGAGTATAGAAGCAATACTTAACAAAATGAGTGTAGAATTCAGAATCTGAAACGAAATAATATTACTTAAATACTACAGAGTATGAAAGAAAATATTATTTCTTACGAATATTGAACAAAAATAATATCCCTTACTATTGTTGAACGAAAATAATATTCCTACGAATATTGAATGAAGATATATATATTAAGATAATACGAATATTGAACGAAAATAATATTCCTTACGAATATTGAACGAAAATAAAATTCCTTACGAATACGAAAAATAATATCGTAAGCGAATATGAAATAAATAATACCCCTTACCTCAAAAAGAGAGTACTTCTGACAGGTAGGGCGGGGATATTCTTGAAGAAAATTTGTACTGTTTTCTACATTAAAGCTTCCTTATACTCTAAATATTATTCGCTCAATATTATAGAAGAAGAATTATCTGATTCTGGTGTGATTTTCAATTCTAAACTAAACATCCTATTTATAGGAGAATGACAAGATACTATTTGGATATAAAAATCACGGGTGAACAGTCATAGCTAACGGGCGAAGAATTCATCTGATTTTTCTGATTTTTATCCTTCATCACTGTGCAATAAAATATTCTAATAAAACAAAAACTTTAAATAAAATATATATATATATATATATATATATATATATATATATATATATATATAGAGTCCCGTTCACGAGCATTATGCTTAAATAACATTACACTCTTAAATGACATGACTATAAAAGCCTGCCGTGTTTTTTTTTTATCTTCTCTCTCCGCTTTTTTGTACGCCAAAACCAAAAAACTGAGATTGTGCCCTCTGCCCTATTTCTCCCCAAAAATCTGAAGCTTCATAAAACCTTCTCCAAATCGGAATCAAGCAAGAACGAAACTGTGCCCTAGAATCAAGCAAGAAGTCGAGCTTTAGACTTCACAAAACCTTCTCCTCCAAATAGAAATCGAAAGAAATCAAGTCTTCACAAAATCGAGCGGTGTTTTCTAGATCTCGAATATCTTCACAAAATCGAGCTTTATTTGTCCATATCTCGAATTGGAGAAGAAATCGTGCCCTAGAATCTGAACACGGAAGAAATCGGATGTCGAAGTCTTCACAAATCGGTAAGCCCTTTCTTCACAAATCGTGCCATCTCGTTCTATATTCTTCCTTATTTGTACGAATGATATGAAATTAAAACAGAGCACAATACTCCCCCCCTAAAACAGAGCACAATACTCCCCCTCGAGTCAGGTTTCCTGGAATGACCAGTGAGCATGAAAAAACTAGTATTTTATACAAATTAGTTGACTCTTGTATGTATGTATAATTGATTTTTGAGCATACACTAGTCGCTTGTTGTATTTGTTTAATTAATTAATAATACAAATGTATTAGCATTCATCCTGGTGTCCAGTAAAGTTGTGTGGGAAAACTTTACATATATGGTAGAAGAGAAGGAAGAATCAAATTAGCTAAGCTGACGATTAATGGAACGATGAATAAACAACAGAATAACGAATTTATGAGTGCTATAAAATTTTGCCAAAAATCTTATACCAACAAGGCAACAAAAAATGGTTTACAATGTCTTTAATAACAAAAAATGGTTTTTTGTTTGCAAATAATAATAGTTTTTTGTTGTTATCACTACATGGTCGAAATTTAGATAATGATAATACTTTGTATAACTTAATTGTGATGTCCTGTAACAGCAGAATAACGATATTAGTGTTTTTTATTCGGTTTGTGAAATTTGTTAATAAATAGCATAATAAACCATGCCTTCTCTTTCTATATGAAATTAAAACAGAGCACAATAATCTTGTGTCAAGGTGTAATGCATGCTTGATTTGTTCTCTATTTGTTGAAATAAATGATAAGAGTTAACTCAAGACTTTGATTTTCATATTATACCAACAATAATAATATTGGTGATGTTAATAATTCTTAGTAATGTATGTGTTTTAACATATTTGAATATCGCAGCCACTGTTCAGATTCTGTTTTGGAAGTGATTTCAGAATTATAGGTACTGAAATGTTTGTTTTTATTGAAGGGCAATAATTTGAACTTTATGCATTACTGGTGATGAGAAAGGATTTAGTATTTTGAAAATTTTGATTAATATGGTTTGAAAATTGCCTTGTTTTCTTCTTCATGTGGATTTCTGCTTATCTTGATGACTTTGAATGCATGAGAGATCAGTGTTTGATAGATTGTAGATCAGTGATGGTCTTATTTGTAATGCATGTTCTGAAAAAAAATTCTTTTTTGACAGCTCCATGGTTGTGGGTATTTCATGTGGTATGATCCTCCAATGCATCCAAGAGCCATTTAAGTGATACCTTGTCTGTTGAGGAGCTTGAGGGCTATGGAAAATGAAGCTCAAAATTTTCGACGCAAATAGAGGATTTACTTGATAATCATATGGGTTTCTTTGATTTTACTACTTTGGAATTTCTTTAGAACCATAACTGTGCAAGAAGATGCCTAAACAGGAAAAAAATTGTAATTAGAATTTGGGAGATGGAGCAAATAGGATGTGTGAAGTCCCTATTTTAAATGTAATGAATTGATTGTAATGAAACTTTTTTGAACTCTGTTTTTAAAACTTAGTTTAGACTATGAGTCTGTATGTTATTTGGATTTACAAGGAATTACTAGATGTCCTCTATGGAAGTTTTCTATATATTATGAACCAGGTTCTTACCATATTTACTGAATTCTTTGGCTTGAAAACGTTAATTAGATAACATGGCAAGAGGCAGGGGAGCCAAGGTGGTGTGTTAAGTGTAATTAGTCAAAATCAATCCAAACTATGTTTTGTTCATCCACGTACGCAAATGTGGCTATGTTTGACTGGAATGAAGATATACAACACACGAGCAGAAAACTTTGCCCATATAGATTTTATAGCAGCAACAACAGATTTGTACAATTAATTTCCAAGGCCAAAAGCACCCTGTTCAACTAAAACCAAAACAACCCTGTGTAACTAAAACAAAAACATCCATGTGGAAGTAAATAGTTTTGCACCAATTTACATATTTAAAACCAAACCAAGAGCATTCCTGTTCAACCTACAAAAGTGTGTTTGGTAACCAAAACATACAATGCTGTTTTTACTCCCGGTACAAAAATTTCTACAAAACGACATCCCATGACCCAAAAACTGAATGTGATTCAGAATGACGGCTACACTAGGTACTAAATGAAAATAACTAAAAATATGAAAATAATCTGCCACCCAAATGGTCCATTTATCCTCCCCTTCAAAATCCTCTAGGTTTCTTCAGTTGGTGTACTGCAGCAAACCAAACAAAAATATTGTCATTATAAAATCCCAAGAAACATAAAATAGTTAAAATTCGAATCATTACACAGATATTACCAGTGCTTTACCCCATAGGACGTCAAAACACCATAATTTCAACTAATTGAATTATGAATTTGATGCACCTTAGAGGTCAAACTATTATAAATAGAAGGAATCAACATTTGCACCAAATTCATTTTCTACATTATCCCCGCAACTCCCTATTTCATGGTCCATGTCATCCATTATATTTACACCTGGACAAACAGAAATAGACATTAAGAGAATATAGCAGCATGGATTTAGAAAATCCCTAATCCCAAAAATTCTACACTAATTAAAATTCGTCACACCCAAGATTTGACAACTTCTTGTAGCTAAAAACAAGTAAAATTAATTTAAAACAACACCATATTTCATAGCATTCTAATCTTATTCACTATCTTCATTCAATCATGATCCAAAAACACAAATTGGAAGCAAATCCTCAACAATCCAACATGGATAGGAGGATCCCTTGTCCACCATTTTCCAGGAAAAAATAATTTCCCACAAAATGCATCAAGATTATAAAATAGTTTCTAAAATAACAACCACCACCCTACGCCATGAAATTACAACAAAGTGACATAGTCTAACCAGTGGTTTACGACAAAGACTTCACAAAACAAAATACAAAAATAACCGATATTACCCCAATATGCTCAATAAAATTTAAGCTTTCTCAAGAAATTCAAGAAATTTAAGCAACATGAGCCCAAGCTTGGTGTCTCAAGAAATCTGGCTAGTAGGAGCTAAACATAAAGAATAAAAGCAATCTTTCAATATAGAAAATATATTCCGTTATTATTATTTTCTTTTTTTCTTGCCTTCTAATCCCTTGGTCGGTCAAAAAATTTTCTTCCACAAAACTAGCACCACTAATTCCCCATTTTTACTCTCAATCTACTGCAAGCGATTAAAAAATAAAATTAATGAAACTCATTATGCTAATCAATTATCTATTATTATTTATAACACAAGGTTGTGCAGTATATGACTCATGGCATCATACTTACCAATTTCCACTCATAATCAATCACAGGAAAATAATAGCTTAGCAAAAAATTGATTAACACCTCATTCTCACAAACCATTTTAACAGAGAGAAGAGAAAAACATAAACAAAAAAGAACAAAAAAAAAAGAAACCAGCCCTTTTAGAAGTTTAGAAGCAGAGATGTAACAAAACCCCTTTTCTAACTCCAAACAAAGATGAAATATATAATTTTCAAATTGGAAAAGGAAAAGAAGTCATCCGAATCGAAGTCCTTACCGAATCGGCAAAATCGGAGTGAGGGATTGAGGGGGATCGAACTGCTTGCTTCCGATTCTAGGGCACGGCGCGAGAGAGCTTTTCCTTTTTGAAGCTCAAGTTTGTCAAAGAAACACTGGGCTACTTCGATTCGGTAAGGGCTTCTTCGTCTGGAGAGTTGGAGAAGCCAGGTCTCAGATCGAAGGAAATCTCAAGGGCTACTTCTATTTTGCCGACTGAATGAGGAGAGAGAAAGGGTTTTGCCGACTGAATGAAGAGAGGGAAAAACACGGAGGTCTTAAATAGTAATGCTCTTTAAGAAATATTGCTACTTAAGCATAATGCTCTTGAACGGGGCTCTATATATATATATATTATTATATATATATATATATTATATATATTATATATATAATATATATATATATATATATAACATGCCTTATACGGCATGACATTAATCATATATATATATACTTATAATTTACCACCACCACCACCACACACACCTTAGACACACACACACCTCACACATCCACATCACACACATAAATATACATTCCCTCCCTTCCAAGGCACCACACATTACCCACCACCCACCACCCATATTATTATTTTATATATATATATATATATATATATATATAATGAATAATTTTCTACCGATTATTTTAAAAATGAGTAAGTGGGGGTCCATGTAATGAGCAAAATTTACAACAAATACTTCATAAAAATCCTCCCTATTTATCTCAATTCTAGGCTTCATAAAACATATTTTAATAACATTAATCATTAAAATTATAACTCACAATATTATCAACCAGATCATTTCTAGGAAAGAGGGGGCTTTCCGATAAGGATTTCTCCCTATTGGCGCGCAATTAGGTGACCAAACCCCTTTTCTCAATAGAACTTTCTAGACATCGTCAATAATGCAAATTATAATATGAATAACTTTGTCGTCTCATTATTGATTTAATATAATATAAATATTGTGACAATAATTGAATCAATAACGTGAGATACTATGCAGCAATTACTGTGACAATAATTGAATAAAACTGAGTGACTTCTCACATAAGCATCAATAATCAATACCGTGTACTACTATGCAACCACGCGTATTACTGTACTTTTATCACCGGGTATTTCAACAGTTAACGGTAAAACTTCTGCTATTATTTTATAAAAAGTTACTTTTGTCGTTTTCTAGCTCCGACAGTAATTCCGTTATGGGATCCACCAATGATTATGCCGTCGTACGAATATTCCCTTATCATAAAATGAATATTTCCCGACCAAACGAAAATTTTATAACAACTTGCTTACTTTGCAAAATTTATAAATATTACCCACAACTATAACATTATATCTAATCCACACCATAATATTCAAAAATATATTTTGAGAAAAATTAATCTTTATTCATAAAAGTTGGGGTCTTACAGTACGCAACAACCCAAAGCGTGTTTTAATTGCGGAAGAGAAGGTCACCTAGCTTGATTTTATCATGTAGTGAAGTCAAGTCCAGCTGGGATAGTGACACCAAAGACCGTCCTAGACAAGTCAAAGCCGGTAGTTCTTGGGAGAGTGTTTGTCGTGACCTCCCAAAAAGTGAGGAACCCAAACGAAGTTATCACAGGTAAGCTAATCATAAACTCTTGCGAAGACTATACCTTATTTGATACCGGTTCTACCCATTCTTTTATTTCACTTACTTGCGCTCAACGTTTAAATTTGACTCCAGAGAAATTAGACTTTTACTTATCTGTTAAAACTCCGTTAGGAGAAACCTTCATTACATCCACTATTTATAAATCTTATTTATTTTAAATCGTCACCCTCACATTACCTGTCGATCTCATCTATTTAAAAATATTTGCATTTGATGTGAATTTAGGGATTGATTAGTTAACTACTCATCATACTAAAATTAATTATTTCGTAAGGTTGATAGCTTTCATATTTCTAACCAGCCTATTATGCGAATTCAAGCAACCAAACCACTAAAGTCAATCACTATCGTATCAAACCATAAAGCCATTCGTTTATTGAAAAATAGATGTCAAGCTTTCTTACCCCACGTCACAGATTTAAACAAAAATACGTCAGATTTGAATGATATTTCTATTGTTAATAAATTTCCTGACGTATTCCCTGAAGAACTTTCTGGCCTACCCCCAGAGCGTGAAATCTAATTTTATATTAATCATGAACCCGGTACAAAACCCATTTTCAAAACCCCATATCGAATGGCTCCTATTGAACTTTAGGAGTTAAAAACCCAACTGCAAAAATTGTTAGACATCGGTTTCATTCGTCCTAGTACGTCTCCTTGGGGTGCTCCTGTTCTATTCGTAAAAAGAAAGATGGGAACTCGTTACCTCGCATTGATGACTTGTTTGACCAGTTGCATGGTGCCAAATTCTTTTCAAAGATCGATCTTCGTTCTGGATATCATCAGTTAAAGATTAAAACTGATGACATTCCAAAGACTGCTTTTAGAACTCGGTACGGGTATTACGAATTCCTAGTCATGTCTTTTGGATTAACTAATGCTTATGCTGCCTTTATGGATATGATAAACAGAGTATTCAAGGAATATTTGGATCATTTTGTGGTTGTCTTTATTGATGGCATCCTCATATACTCCAAAAGCCGTGAAGATCATGAGCAACACTTGAGGTTGATTCTCCAAAAGCTTCGTGAAAACAAGTTATACGCTAAGTTAAAGAAATGCGAGTTCTGGCTTGAGGAAGTAGCATTCCTTGGGCACGTGATATCGAATCATGAAATATCAGTTGATCCGGTAAAAATTGAAGCAATACAAAGTTGAGAGCAACCTAACCTCGGGTTGTGAGGAAAATGTAATTTAGGTTAGGTATTTTGTTTCCTAGGTTGCTAGGTGTGTTAGTCCCCTCGGGAGAAGGGGACTATGCTATGATCTTCATTGTAATATCCAAAGTTTTTTTATAATGTTAATATACAAACAAAAATTAAGCAAAAAAAGAAAACCTAAGTCAGTAACCGAAGTACGTAGCTTTTTGGGCTTAGCTGGTTATTATCGAAGATTTATGAAAGGATTTTCTCGAATCGCTACTCTATTAACTCAACTGACTCGAAAAGATACAAAATTCAGTTTGAGCGAGGAATGTGAGAAGAGTTTTCAAGAACTCAAGAGGAGACTCATTTCAGCACCTATTCTGACAATACCATTAGGTTCGGAGGGATTTGTCATATACAGTGATGCTTCAGGCAAAGGTTTAGGATGTGTTCTCATGCAACATGGGAAAGTCATAGTCTATGACTCATGACAACTCAAAGAATATGAGAGGAATTATCCTACTCATGATCTAGAGTTGGCAGCAGTCGTTTTTTGCACTAAAGATCTGGAGACATTACCTGTATGGGGAGAAAGTGGAGATCTATACAGATCATAAAAGTCTCAAATATTTCTTCACCCAAAAAGAACTCAACATGTGGCAACGACGTTAGCTCGAGCTGTTGAAAGATTACGATCATACCATTCAATACCATCCTGGAAAAGCGAACGTGGTAGTTGTCGCATTGAGTAGAAGATCATATGCGGGTACGAGTGCGATATTGTCAACGCAAAGGCCCATTTTGTATGACTTACAAAGGATGGAGATAGAGTTAAAGACTTCAAGGACCCACGTGATGATGTCAAATATACGAGTAGAACCGACTTTAATCGATAAAGTTAAAGCTACTCAAGCTACGGACCTGGAGTAGATGCGTATGAAGAAGAAGGTGCTATTCCAGAAGCAAGAATTGATGAAGAAGGAATACTTCGAGTCAACTCCAGACTTTGTGTTCCTAACGACTCTGATTTGAAGTATAAAATAATGATGAAGGCACACACACAACACACCATTTATAATCCATCCCGGAAGTACCAAAATGTATCGTGATCTTCGACATACATTTTGGTGGAGCAATATAAAGAGAGAGATAGCGGAGTTTATCTCAAGGTGTTTATCTTGTCAACGTGTCAAGGCGAAGCATCAAGTGTCAAAAGGTCCATTGCAACCACTTGAAATTTTAGAATGGAAGTGGAAGCACATTAACATGGATTTCGTTACTAGTCTTCCCAAGGTTTCTCAAGGCATAGAGGCAATTTGGATCATTGTCGATAGATCAACCAAATCTGCTTATTTCTTTCTTACCTATACGAAAAACTTATTCACTTGAACGTCTTGCTCGTATATACATAAATGAGATTGTAAGACTTCATGGTATGCCAGTATTCATAGTTTCTGATCGAGACCCAAGATTCACTTCACGATTTTGGGTCAGTTTGTAGAAAGCTATGGGCACGGATTTACGATTTAGTTCTGCATATCATCCTGGCAGTCGGAGAGGACTATTCAAACTCTTGAAGATCTATTAAGACTCTGTGTCCTAGACTTCAAAGGAAGTTGGGACAAGTTCTTGTCATTAGTAGAATTCTCCTACAACAACAGTTATCAAGCAAGTATAGGCATGGCTCCATTCGAGGCGTTGTATGGATGAAAGTGTCATTCTCTAGTATGCTGGGACGAGGTGGGTGAAGCAACGTTGTTGGGACCAGAATTGGTACACATGACTACGAAAAAGATTCAAATGATCCGGCAACGTATAAAAACCTCACAAGATCGACAAAAGAGTTATGTTGATCTTCATCGAATGGACGTGGAATTTAATGTTGGAGATCATGAATTATTACTTATTACTCCATGGAAAGAAGTTACGAGATTTGGAAAGAGAGGAAAGCTCAACCCTCGATTCATTGGTCCATTTGAAATTCTCGACCGAGTAGGCACTTTGGCCTATAAACTCGCCTTACCGCCAAGTATGTCTCGTTTTCATAATGTTTTTCGCATATCTATGTTACGTAAATATGTGAAAGACCCGAACCACTTTATTGAATTAGAACTAGATGAGATAGTGGAAGATTTAACGTATGAAGAGGTACCTGTTAAAATCTTGGATAAGAAGGAACATATTCTACGCTCCAAGGTTATACCTCAAGTCAAAGATTGATCCCCGCCTGCAACAAGTGTGAGGGCCAATTAAAAACTGGTCCGTGTGGCCACGGATTGCACATTTCTGGGCGGAGCCATGTTTTAGGCCAAGCCTGTGCGCAAAGCCTGGTCCAGGGTGGGGAGACTTAGTCCGACTGCGGTTGGAAAACTCCACATTAACAAAAAAAAGATTTATGGAGAAACCACGATATTGTGAAAATGACCTGGGAGTTAGAATCTGAAATAAAAACAAGGTATCCTCACCTCTTCGACATACCAAGTACGTACACCAATTTTTAGGATGAAATTTCATAAGAAGTGGAGGTTGTAGAACCCCAACTTTTATAAATAAAGATTTAATTTTCTCTAAATATTATTTTGAATAATAAGGTGTGGATTTGATATAATTTTATAGTTGTGGGTAATATTTATAAATTTTGCAAAGTAAGCAAGTTGTCATAAAATATTCATTTGGTCGGGGAATATTCTTTTTATCGGGGAATATCCGTACGACGGCACAATCATTGGTGGACCACACAACGAAATAACTGTCGGATATAGAAAGCGACAGAAATAACCTTTTTATAAAAATAATGGCAAAACTTTTACCGTTAACAATTGAAATACCCGGTGATAAAAGTACAGTAATACGCGTGGTTGCACAATAGCACACGGTATTGCATAGCATCTCTGATTATTAATGCTTACGTAAGAAGTCACTCAATTATACTCAGTTATTGCAATAATAGCTGCTGCATAGTATCTCATATTATTGATTCAATTATTGTCACAGTATCATCTGCACAATATTTTTATATTATTAAATCAATAAATGAGACGACACAGTTATTTATATTATTATTTGCATTATTGACAATGTCTAAAAAGTTATGTCGAGAAAAGGAGTTTGGTCATCTAATTGAGCACCAATAAGGAGAAGTCCTTATCGGAAAGCCCCCTCTTTCCTGAGAATGATCTAGTTGTTAATATTGTGAGTTATAATATTAATGATAAATAATCAAATATGTGTTTATTGAAGACAAGTTATTTGTGATAAATAGAAGGGTTTTTTTATGAAGTATTTGTTATAAGTTTGGCATATTACACGGACCCCCACTTACTCAGTTTTCAAAATCGTCAGTAGAAAGTTATCTCAGTTTTGTTTTATTACTTATATATATATATATATATATATATATATATATATATATATATATAAGTTTTGTTTTATTTGTACTATAATAGTAATAAAACAGAAAACTTTTTATATAAAATAGAATATATTATATTTTATATAAAGTTTTTGTTTTATTAGAATATTGTATTGCACAGTAATGAATAGTAAAAAATCAGAATTCTCGCCCGTGAAATAGTCTGAATTTTACTATGCGTCCGTGATTATTTTTCTTGAATAGTTCCATTCCATTCTCCTATAAATAGGATGCTTAGTTTAGAAATAAAAATCACACCAGAATCAGAGAATTATTCTACTATAATATTGAGCGTATTTCTTTTAAGTTTAAGGAAACTTTGAGTGTTGCAAATAGTGCAAGTTTTCTTCAAAAATATCTCCGCTATACCAGTCAGAAGTACTCTTCTTTTAAGGTAAGAGATATTGTTTTTGTTCAATATTCGTAAGAAATAATATTTTCTTCCATACGTAAATAATATTATTTCGTTTCATATTCCTAATTCTACACTTATTTTGATAAGTATCGCTTCTGTCGACGTCAAGATTTTTATTTGTCCCTTTTCGTTACTTGTTCTTTTTGTATCCTCATGTTAGGTGGGATTTGTTTGAAAAAACAAGTGAAAAAGGTCCGACATGTATAATGTCGACGATGGACTGTTAAGAGTCGCCAGTTGGTTTTTTAACTGGTTGTACCAACACAACCGAGAAAAGGTTTGCACATTGACCCAATGATGTTACACTGCTAAACGGGTCTGTGAAACCGAGATTCATTAAGGTCCGGGGACTTGCTTATGCGGAGGAAAGGTGTTAGGCACCCCCCGACATCCGTGTTGCCACGGTGACCGCCACTTTTCAAGAAACTGTTATATGAATGTGTGTGTGTGTGTGTGGGTCAATGTACTGTTATTTGGAAGTAGTGTGAGGCCTCGTTCGCACCTATATACACATGGTTTGAATTTATATAAAAATTTAATTTTAAGCAAGATATAGCAATGACGTTTTAGAAAAAAGGTTTTTCAAACCCTTATGCCCAATAGTAATTGAGACCTTTTGATACTTTCATTTTATTCAATATTCGGCTTGATTGTTTTTATTTTCGAGATGCGAAGAATCTATAGAAAAAAATAATGTACAAAATAATGTCGAACTCCTCATGGGTATGGAAACCATCTGAGGAAGTTCAAACATCGCAAATAAATTTACAAGCTGCTTACAGCTGAAAAGGTTCATCACAGGAACCGAATCTAGATTCAGTAAACTGAATCTGTGATCACATGATTCCTAAGCTCACATGATACCGCAGTTTGTATGAAAGTTGTAAGTAGTTATATATATAAAAGTTGTAAATATATATTATATATATATATATACATATATATATATACAGACATGATCAACCACCACGAACCACCTCCATGGGGGATCAGAAATGTAAATAAAGCTGTAAAAGCGATCAACCGCCACGGAGGAAACTCCAGGCGGGACGAAATGTACAGAAAGCAGTAAAAATGGTCAACCGCCATGAAGTAAACTCCAAGCGGGACGAAATGTAAATATATATATATATATATATATATAAGTGGTAAACGCACGGATGTAAAATCCAGGCTCAATCAAACAGAATTTGATGGCAACAACATATATATAAATATTTATATATATATATATATATATATATATATAAGCAATAAACGCTCCGGATGTAAAATCCAGGCTCATCGAACAAAGTTCGACATACAGTTCATATATATATATATATATATTATATATATATATATATATATATATATAATATATATATATATATACGAAAGCAATTAAACGCATCAGACGTGAGTCTAGGCTCATCGAACAGAGTTCGACACACAGTTCATATATATAAGTGTGTGTGTGTGTGTGTGTGTGTGTGTGTGTGTGTGTGTGTGTATATATATATATATATATATATATATATATATATACGAAAGCAATTAAACGCTCCAGACATAAGTGTAGGCTCAATCAAGGCATAACTTGATAATGTTAGTCCATATATAAATAAATATATATATATATATATATACAAAAGAAATAAAAGTCAAGGACCGAAGTCTGGGCAAACACACGCAACACGACTCTCAACGTGAAGAATAGTGTGTGCAAAGATGAAGAGAAAGGTTTTAAAGTGTGTAAGAAGGCTTACAGTGGGCTGTCAAAGAAGACTTCTATAGCTTTAAATGGATGAACACTCGCTCCCACGGTAAAAAGTAGTTATATATGAGCTTACAAGTGTTTAGAATGCGAAAGCACTCAGTTTAAGGTGTGTACAGAGCAAAATAGACAGGGCTTTCTTACCTTTTCTCTTACAAAATGGCCACCCCAAGTCCTCTATTTATAGAGGGAGGAGCCGCAGGTGTACCTGCGGCTGCCCGAGGTGCCCCGAGCTTCACGGGTCCTGTCGTCTCGAAGTACGTGCACGTATGCAACGTGATGTCCGCTCAAACTTTCAGAATTACAATCTGGGCATCCAACTGAGGTATGTAAGACCTATTTCGGACTGCCATTGTCGAGAGTTACGCAATGACATGGGATTAGAGGTTGTACGAAGTCAGAAAGATGGGACTATGCCCTCGGTCTTCATGCTTCAAATTCTATCTGTTACCCTGTGTAATAGTCACTCGGGTTCCTTGGTTCTTGTGGGATATTGATGTGTAGAAATGTATGTCTGAAATGTTGAGACGGCTTGATGTGGCATCACGGTGGCAAGATGACGACTTTGCCCCTCACTAGGGTTATCTCCGGTTTGGGCTGATAAAGCAGACATTTCTCAGGGTTATCTCTGAGATTGGACTGCTGCAAGTGTTGAAGGTCCTCAGTGTCATCTCTGAGGTGTGCCTGTCTTCCTAGTGTTATTGGAAGGTCTTGTACTGAGTGCCTCGGTGTAAGCACCGAGGTTAAAGCTGATTGCATGCATTTGAGACAATCATTTCTGAGGTTATCTCTGGAACTGCAACTGCCTTCCTTGGGGTTATCTCTAAGGTTGGAATCTGCTACTCCTAGTGTTGGGACTGAGACTGAATATCTCGGGTTATCTCCGGGATGAATCGGTCTTCTCGGTGGAATTTTTGGTATTGGAACTGCAGGCCTCGGGGTTATCTCCGAGGTTCCCGGTATGTGTTCGGGGTTGAGACTAAACTTCCGGTAGTATTCGAACTGAATGTGAGCTGTCTTCCAGGGTTATATCTGAAAAATGAATCTGCCCTCCTGCAATGTCAATAACAGGTGTGTAAAAAATTTTGAGTGTCTACAGATGCCCCTCTTTATCATATTCATGCAATGTAATGGCATGGATAGGATAAAGAATCCTAGACACTTGAAATGCAACAAGTTAAACATAATGTCATGTGTAGCAACATGATGCAAATGGATGATGCATATGGATTGCTTTCCCACATGATGGGGATGATTGCCGGCTCTCAGTTGCTTCTACCGGTGATGGTAATGACGGCAAGCTTGGATGTGTGATCCAAACTTCTTAGGATGTTGACGTTGGGGTTAGCACCAAAGTCCTGAATCCTTGATGAGGATGTGTATAAATATTTCCATCTTTTTTTTTATTTTTTTTTTTTTGTTAATGTGAAGTTTCCCAACCACAGTCAGACTAAGTCTCCCCACCCCGGACCAGGCTTTGCGCACAGGCTCGGCCTAAGACATGGCTCCACCAAGAAATGTGCGATCCGTGGCCACACAGACCAGTTTTTAATTGGCCCTCACACTTATTATAGGCGGGGATCGATCCCAGGATGCCCGAGTTTTACGGTTCACCCAGGTCGAAACTTACCGCTGCGCAACATATTCGATCATTGATCCTCCCCGATGATGTTGATCCTCCCTGGTTTGTATTGCCAGGACATATCAATGTTCTGTTGGATTTACTGCCAACAGTATGTGTTGGCAGGGCTGCCTGACCTTCGTTGACATGTGAACCAACGGTTGACCACGCATTATAACCCCCGCGGGGATCCATCTGATCCTCTGCTGAAGTGTATATCAACGGGATGAACTCCCTGCTGGGGATAAATGCCAAGGCTGCTTGGCCTTTATTGATGTGTGTGTCAACTGATGAACTCCCTGCTGGGGATAAATGCCAAGGCTGCTTGGCCTTTGTTTGTGTGTGTCTCAACTGATGAACTCCTTGCTGGGGATAAATGCCAAGGTTGCTTGGCCTTTGTTGATGTGTGTATCAACTGATGTAATCATCGGATGACTTCTGATGCGATGTTAGGTTTACTTGCCAATGGCTGAACTGACGTCAAGGTTGCTTGACCTTCGTTAACATGTGCATCAATGGAAAACATGCGTTGTAACCCCCGCCGGGGATCTGTTTAATCCTCGCTGATGTGTATGTCAACGGATAATATACGTTGTAACCCCCATCGGGGATCTATTTGTGGATAGATGACTATGCGTTGTAACCCCCACCGGGGTTCTATTTATGGACAGATGACCATGCGTTCTAACCCCCGCCGGGGTTCTGTTTATGGACAGATGACCATGCGTTGTAACCCCCGTCGGGTTTCTGTTTATGAAAGATTAGGGTAATGACCCTGAATTGACGGCATTGGACTTCTGTACGGTATTGCCGAATGTGATCTGCAACAATGGGGATTATCGGTATAGTATACCCTGTGTTCGGGCGAATACCAATGAATGATATGAAAGCCACAGTTGGGCCTAGAAAAACCAGGGTTTCAGGCTATTCTGCTCAATCGCGTAGCGTTTTTATCCCTGATTTGGCCTTTTCAGCTTGTGAGAACTCCTTTGTAACTCGAACTGGACCGAGCCGGAGGGGTGGGACCCATGTAGGGGTGCCAAAGTGCACCTGCAGCAGCTGTAAGTGGACCTGCGGCCAACCGTGAATGGTTATTTATGCTGTAGTTTGCTTTCTCAAGTCATTTCATGTTGCGCCGCGAAGGAAATCTGAGAGAGCTCTTCTTCATATCTGCTGAGTTCAGACATCTTTCTGTAAATTCTATCACCGTACAAGTGTTCTACACTGTCCTGGTAACGTATGCATGTACTCTTTTCCAGTTTTATCCGTTGGAAAATGACTTATCACATGAAATGCATCTAAACACGTAGTAGTGCATATGCATACTCAAATGACTTGATAAAAAATACTCAACATAGTAAATGTTAGTATTAAACCATGCTGAACATAATGATGTAAAAAATTTTGACTTTTAAAACAGTCAAATGGGTACCTTTTTTCTGCTCTTTCTTATCTTATTTGAGGACAAATGAGCAAAGGTGATAAAACAAAGTAATCCTGGTAATTAGACTACCCTTATAGATTGATGACTTTGATTTTTAATGCAAATAGTATTAATATGACTATGGGCAGGTGTGCTACTGAATGGCCACCTAGTCATGCATATGTGCATGCGGATAGTCCTATTTATAGAGGAAACTATGGCAAAATTTTCCAAAATGTAGGCATTGAGTAGTCATGCATTTTTAACTCTACTGTAGACGTATGTTAAAATAATGCTTGCATGCATATAGTCATTAAATGTATTTTGAAAAGCTCCAGGTTAGCAAATACCACACCCTTTTTGAGGTGATTTGGAGATTTGTTGTCCAGATATTATGGATCCAGATCAGCCGAGTAGTTCCCGCAGGACCACTTCTGGTGTACGGAGGAGGGCTTCTGAAGTGCCTCGACCCCGTTCTGTTAGACAGCCTCGTCGGTTGGTGGAGGCGGTGATACGTCTAGTTCGGGTTGATGTACCAGACATCGAGGACGAGGAGGAGGATGTTTCGGTTGCGAACCCCGCTCCTGCTGCACATATTCTCCGTAAGGACCTCCCGAGTATTCAGGTGGCAAACCCAAAGCTCCTGGGTGATCTGAGTCGACATCCCTCGATGTATTTGCACGCTAACGAGGTATAACATTAGATATTTCCTTCTTTCCTATTGATGAGGAGCAAAGGATTTTGATGTCGATCTGCATTTTGTGTAGGTTCCCAGCTTTACACAGCCTCGAGGGAACTGGTTCAGCATTCACTCTATTTACCAGGCTCTGCATCCTGACTATAGAGCGATTGTGCATGATTGGGGATTTGGGGATTCTTTTCCATCCTTCCCACCGCTGTCCTGGTACACTCAAGGCCTTGTCTGAGCGTTGGTTTCACTAGACTCAGTCTCTTCATTTACTGGACTGTGAGGTGACGATGACGTCGATAGATTGGTGGTTTATCACAGGTATGGAGTTTGGAGGGGCACCAGTTCTTGACGGCGGATATTACCCGACTACTGTCAGATCCTTGTTAGGAGTTCCGCGGGAGGTGCTCAAGGGTAGGACTATCCGTACGGGTCCTTTGAGCGTAGATGCTATGAGTGGGCTGTTGAGTGAGCCCATATCGGCTGATGTTTCTGATGATCATTAGGGGCTGCTTCATAGCAGATAATCTTCTATGGTGTCGTTCAGTTTGATTAGCGCCACGGACATGTGGGACCGTATAGGAGAGTATGATTTAGGACTCCTACACTGTGCCAATTTCCTCATGGGCATGCATATGCGGTCGCAGCGCTTGACCGAGGCTTGGTTAGGATTTTACCCATTCTGC